>OX453297.1:11988318-12314359 GCA_949710035.1 Crambus lathoniellus
CAGTAGGTAGACTTAATGAGCGATTTTCTGAAAGGCCATTTAAAAAAAAAAAGCTTCCAATTGCTTCACTAGATGGCGTTGAATAAGTATGTACATGTCTATGGTATATTTTGGTATGAAACATATTTAAATTAATTACTTTTTAACAACCCAAAGGAAACTAATAATATATTAAATAAGTACTACTGTGAGGAACGGAAACGAAATAGGTAAATTTAAAGATTTAGGTAAATAAATAACATCTGTCTGACGTTCCGTTTTACGTAAAAAAGTCGCGTCAAAGTAAAATTTATAACGTTCCGTTCCTTCTACCTGCATAGGTGGGACAGCGCCATCTAGTGGCTGAGCTTTCAGAAAATCGCTCATTCACCTGGGTAATATCATCTAGGTGCATCAAGTCTAAAAATCATCAAAAACAAAATTAGTACGGGTTCAAATCTGGTAAAAGCACGACAGAACTCTTATCCAAGTTCACGGACGAGGTAAATGGGCATCTCAATAAGAAGCAGCACGTGTTAGCTCTAGTAGTCCATGGAAATCGTACATTAATTTGCCTTGCGTTAAATGAGGTAGTTCTGATTTTTTTGTATGTTAGTAGTGATGAGATGGTAATGACAAATCCAAGTTTTCCACCTCGAAAGCCCTTCGGATCATTGTTAAATATTTAAAAATCCAATAACTTTTCAGTTTTTGTAAATTTTTACCACCAAGGACCTGTGTTACGGTAAAAGTTACTATGCACGCTTTAAAGTAGACTAAATTTGCAATAAAAAGAGAATCATTTGGTTTTTGTAAGTCAAATAGTTTTTACGATAGGGCTATATAAAAGTGGTTATAGTGGGTTTATGGCAAAAGTTAAATTATTAGTTATTAAAGTCCATTAAATTTCCAAAATGAGAGCAATTACTAATATCAACTTACACTTGAAAGTTCCTGAGACAGTTGTTCAAAGTTATTGAGGTAAGTAAACAATTATGTAATAGAAGGGTTTGCAAAATGAAGTACGCCCTAAAGGAAGGAGGATCTGGGAGGTGGTGGGATCAATTATGTACCTACATTGTAGTATATTTTTGATGGACCAGGCACGTCCTCTGAATCCACAGCATACTTTTTGGGGGCAGCTTGCTGAGGTATAATTTCTTCATCGAACTGCTCAGGATCAAAATCGTCCTTTGATGGTGGGTTTATCAATCAATGGTTCATCAATGTCATCACACATCAGGTCTGGTATGTTCTCGCATGATTGGCCAATGCAGTAGCTGCAAACAGCCGAACATTTGAGTTTTGCTTTCCTGCAACCACATCTGCTGGTACAACCTTACATCTTTGGTATGCTTTCAAGGTGATTAAGGTTTGCGTGTATTAACAGAGTAGAACGGGAACGCCTCCCAGATCCTACTTCCTTTAGGGCTTACTAGCTTCATAATTGTTTACTTACCTACCTCTATAACTTTGAATAGCTGTGTCTCAGGAACTATCAGGTGTAAATTGACATAATTAATCTCATTTTGTTGGAAATTCAACGGACTTTATTATCCAATAAAAAACTTTTGCCATAAACCCACTACTAGGGGGTCAAAGTTGACGAAAAATAAAAAAAACTGTAATAGGGCAGGCGTACCGGTTTTGGCCACTTTTTGCTCTAAAAGTTTTCTAAACAACTTTTAGCCATTTTTGATAAAGGCAATTAAAATAAGGTATTTTAAGGTAATAATAACAATCGTTAGAATTCCTTATGTCATAAGTTTTTTTTTAATAAATTCCATTTTCTGTTTGAAAAAATGTTTTGTATGAAAATTTTAAGAAATTTGTTTTGGATGAAATACTTTATAAACCTTTGTTTTTTACAATCAAATTATTGCTTTGCAATTGACCGGTTTCTAGCGCATTAGAATTTATAAATGAATAAATAAAAAAAGCTTTATTGCACACAAAGAAAGAAACAATAACACAAAGAGACATAGTTATGAGAAAACAGACAACAGGCGGCCTTATTGCTAAATAGCAATCTCTTCCAGGCAACCTTGGGCGAAAGAAAAAAAAATCAAAAGAACAGAGGGGAGAGGGTGCATAAAAAGGATAGAATAAGTCTAGAATGACAAATAGAGAAAAATAAGATAATACATAAACTTTAATGAGTAAGGGAGAGGAAATGACTTCTAACTTGATCTCCAAAGGATTTTAGAGTCTGAGCCTTTCTGATACCTTCAGGAAGCGCGTTCCACAAACGGACAGCATGGACAGAGAAAGAGTAGGAAAAAAAGTCGGAAGAATGACGTGGAATTTCAAGGGTGAGGTTAGATGAGGAACGCAAAGTACATGACGTAGATGAAGAGTGAAAGGAGAAGCAGTCTTTAAGATAAGGAGGGGAAGTAGGCATGAAAAGGATAGAATAGATAAGTTTAAGTGTGTGTAAGTCCCTGCGCCGGCGAATTGGGAGCCATTGGAGTTTGCTACGGAAGTGAGACACATGGTCATATTTACGAAGATTAAATATAAACCTGATGGCAACGTTCTGCAGACGCTCCAACTTATCAAGTAACGCCTCCGACAGGTCAGTAAAGCAGACATCAGCGTAGTCCAAGATAGACAGCAGAAGCGATTGTGACAGAGTGATTTTAGTACTGGTCGGCAAAAAGTTACGAAGCCGGTTAAGTGAGCCATATGCTGCAAATATCTTTTTCCTAGTTTCCTCAATATGAGGTCTCCAAGACATATGCTGATCAAAGATAACACCTAGATTTTTAACAGAAATTGAAAAAGGAATAATAGTACCATCCAAGGAAACTGCCGGAAGCTGGTTAAAATCGATCCTCGAAACAAAATGAGGACTGCCGATGATAATACACTGCGTCTTGGCTGGGTTAACAGTCAGACCAAATGACTTGCTCCAAGAGCTTATTTGAGCGAGATCTTTATTAGTAGCTGTAATTGCACGTGAGAGCTCTGATAATGGTGCCTGAGTGTATATCTGAAGATCATCAGCGTAGAGGTGATAAGGACTTGAAAGGAAATGAGTGATCGAATTTATAAAAATTGAAAAAAGAAGTGGAGATAGGACGCCACCCTGAGGGACACCAGCATTGATATAGCATTGAATTTATATTGATTTTACCTGGGTTTGGTTTTGATTTTTCGCAATACTTACAAAAGTTTAACTGTCAGTAAGTGGCCAAAACCGGTACATTTGGCACGTCTCACACATTGTGTGTAATATAAAATAACTATTTTACTTTTATAAATTTGAAAAATGTACTTTTAAAGATAGATAAATTATCTATAATTTAAGATATAACTTGTCTTAAATAGCTAAGACCATTTAGTACTTAGTGCTTAAAAGTCAAAAAATCCTTAAAGTGGCCAAAAAGGGTACCTCTGCCCCAATTCCTTTTTTGTGATTTTGCAAATCTTAAAATAGCCGTATCTTAAAAATTATTTGGCCTACAAAAACTAAATTATTCTCTTTTTATTGCAAATTAAGTCTACTTTAAAGAGTGCATAGCAACATTTGCCGTAACTCAGATCCTTGGTGGTAAAAATTGTCAAAAAATTTATGGATTTTTAAGTATTTAACAATGATCCAAAGGGCTTTCGAGGTGGAAAACTTGGATTTGTCATTACCATCTCATCACTACTAACATATAAAAAAATCAGAACTAGATACCTCATTTAGTGCAAGGCAACACCACTTATTTGGTACCTACGATTTCCATGTACCTACT
Source organism: Crambus lathoniellus (assembly GCA_949710035.1). Lineage (NCBI taxonomy): Eukaryota > Metazoa > Arthropoda > Insecta > Lepidoptera > Crambidae > Crambus > Crambus lathoniellus. Next base: position 11,992,041 of record OX453297.1, read on the forward strand.
ATAGGTATTTATATGTTTTTCGCGTGCATTTGAAACCTTGGATCACAAGCAGTTACTTACTAAAGGGCTTATTACACTTGGCTAAATTCAGCATCTAATTAAGCATACATCGCTTTCTTTGAGCTCAAGTGATGCAATCAAAACAAGCAATGTATGCTTAATTAGGTGCTGAATTTAGCCAAGTGTAATAAGCCCAGCCATACGCCGTAGCTCATTCCGCAGCTAGTGGTACGGTAATAATTATATTATTATACCGACTAGATGGTCAACGCAGTAACACGCGTACCTACCTACATCCTTTCCACGTCATCCCATTATGCAACTTGTTGACTACAGACTATCGTCATCGTTAAAAGCCACATCGTGTTTGATTAAATTATTAGCTGCGCAATGAATTGGTTTAGATGTGGCACATCTAAACAGTCTAAACAGTCTTAATCTAAACCAATATAATAGCTTTTATTGCCTTTTACGAAAAAGAAAGATTGGTTTGGAGAAACCGATTAGTTTTGGCCATGGTTATAAAATTGGATCCTTGATGAGAACGCGCACACATTGAATCCAATCTCTCAAGCCACGTATTAAGCTCTGCGTGATCCTTACTTTTACCCAAAAAACAAAGTCAAAGTCAAAGTCAATAAATTTTTATTCATATAGATTAAATAAAATTAATGCTTATGAATCGTCCAACATTCTTTTCATCCCATCGATTCGAAAAGCGATGATTGTTTATCTAATAAAAGGGTCCAAAACGATTCATTTTTTACCTGTTATGACAAGAGGGTATAAATGAGATTTGAATTTTGAACAGCTTCATAACAGGGTCCAAAACGATGAGATTTGAATTTAGAACATAATTAAATAAGCATTGGTTGGAGTGTAGCAAAGGGTGTGCAGTACTTAAAAAAAACAGATTTTGTATGGAGCCGGGACTTTTTGCGGGAACGAGAAATTATCAAAAACGGAATTTTATAAAATTGAGAATATCTCGTAAACGGTGAGTCGTAGCTAAAATCTAACAAAATTTTCAACCCCCCTACGGCATCCCCGGAGATACTTATAAGGAATCTGATGGACATATATTTTTTTTATTTAATTTTGTTTTTATTTCCAAACTCATTTTTTTTTCTTGCCCGACTAGCGCTATGATGTATCCGAACGACAAAGAAAGGTAGGTAGTTTGAGTTGTCTTCACTGCTTTTCTTATAGAGGGGGATGAAAAGCAGAGTGTATTACTCGGCCGCAAAATTATTTTCACCTCGGACGGCGTATATTGAATCCCTCGCTGCGTTCAGGATTCTACTTTAGAATCCCTCGCTGCGCTCGAGATTCTACTCTAGAATCCTTCACTGCGCTCTGGATTCAAAATAGCGCCCTCGCCGTAAATATATTATTTTGCTCCCTTGTAATACAATCTACTATTTACTGCCCACTAAACAGACACCTACCAGTGATTAAACGGACAGAAGACCCTATCTGTCCGCAATGCAAATAAAGAGAAGAAACAAGCTACCACTTCATGGCAGAGTGCCCCCGATGTACGCATCACTGCGATGGGAGCTCTTTGGAACGGACAAGCTTAAGGAAGAGGATCTAAAGTAGTTAACGATAAGTCAACTCAACAGGTACTGTAAGCGCACAGGTAGGTTCGAGGGTCTGACGCCGGTGGGGTAAATGATAACCCGCCTCCCCCCCCCCCCCCCCCTGATTTTTCAGTTTTTAGGGGACTTAGGGGACTTGGGGAACTGGGTGAAATGGTCCCGACCTTGGTGACTGATCACCCGTCCGGCTTCGCTGGCGTCCCCCTAAAAATAATAATAATAATAATTCCACCTGTTATGGACATCTTTTAACTGACAAGAAAAACAGGCGAAAAAAACTCATCAGCTTTAACAGAAGCAACGCATTTACAAAATAATTATGTCGTTGCTAGACAAAATGGTACAATAATAAAATTTATACAAAAAGCTAATATGCTGAAGGAAAGTTTTCTCATACTTATGTAAGTAGGTATAGGAATATTTTCCTTTTATACATTGTTAGTGTTGTGTTACTATAATTATGACAACCAGTCGTTGTGATCATTTAAATAATCTTCTACTTTGTAATAGCCTTTGCTTAAGAGCGTCTTTTTAACATGTTTTTTTAATTTATTTAAAGGCAGCTCGATAACTTCTTGTGGAACTTTATTAATGAATGCTATGCATTTACCCCAAAAACGAGCCTTTACTTTTTTCAAGTCTAAATCTTGGAACGGCAAGCTTATTTTTATTTCTTGTGTTAAAATTATGAACATCACTATTCTTAGTGAATGAGTCAAGATGTTTCCTAACATATAATATATTCTCATAGATTTGACGACCGATTTGGCGCAGTGGTAGGCTAGGCTACCCACCTTCTGCGCCAGCGGTTTCGGGTTCGATTCCCGAACAAGACAAATATTTGTGTGCATGAACATGTCTATTTGTCTTGGTCTGGGTGTTTACTATGTATATTAAGTATGTATTTACAAACAAAAAGTATTTAAGTACCTATATATTTGTCCGTCATCAAGTTTTTCATGATACAGTTTCATAATGAAATTAAAATGGGCTTAGATAATTGGTGTAAATGTAAGAAGTAATTTATTTATTTATAGATGTATAGCCCTGCTAAGGTTAGTATATTAATTTTCACTTCTCATGCTCGTAAAGTTCGTGTTTATGTTGTGTATAGGCTGCACAAAATCGCTTTTTTTTATGCTCTAGTGCATAAAGTAAAATCTTCGTCTAAGTCCCAGACTCTAAGACAAATGTCGTCAGGTAAACAGTCACACACGCAATTAAACTTCATTATATAAACTTGTTATTTCAATCTGTTTCTTCAATTTTGTACATATTATAATCCATATTAAATTACTTACTAAATTAATAAAACTAGACAAAATTAATGAGTTTTCTAAGAAATAATTGTATTTCAAGAGCATTATGGACTACGATCTATGCTAAAGTCACTGTGCTGCCACTGCCACGTATAAAAAAAAGAAAGTCTTCCCGCCATTATTGCGAAGTCTCTATTTTTTCTTTTTTGCAATATTGCTATTTATTTTCCTCACAATCGAAGTGAAAAGCAGAGTGTATAACTCGTACATAAACCCATTTTACCCGAGACGTATATATCCACCCGAGACGTATATATCCACCCGAGCCGTAGGCGAGGGTTGATAGTCAAGTCGAGGGTTTATTGTTTGGAGTATGTTTTATGCACTTGTTGTACAATCTACTATTCTTTAAACGAAACGTTTAATGAATCGCACCGGCGGCGGAGGCTGTAAATGGTGCGCACCGCTCTTTTCTGAAGTACAAAAATATTTCCAATTTTGGCTGCTGAGCCCCACAACAACACGCCATAGGACATTACACTATGAAAATAACTAAAGTTGCAAAAGCAGCAGAACTTAGTCTACTCGACAAGGCCTCAATATGTGGATCCCATTGTAGTCGTGAATCTAAAGTTATACCAAGGAATTTCGTGCTGTCAACAATTCAACTGCATCTGCATTCAAACTAATAGATACTTAAATCAACCTTCCTTACATTAGGTAGTGAGAATTTGACACAATTGGTTTTTTAGGGTTTAAAGACAAGTTATTAATGTTAAACCAATGTGCGACCTTTGAGAGAGCACTATTTACTTCGTCGGAGCAATTATTCCCTCGGTCAATTTTAAAAATTAGAGAAGTATCATCTGCAAATAGTACTGTCTCACATAAATTATGCGCGTAGTAAGGTAGATCGTTTATGTAGATTAAAAATAGTAAAGGACCCAATATTGAGCCTTGGGGCACGCCCATTACAATGGGGGCTCCAGAGGACGCAGTATTATTAACAATAACTTTTTGATTTCTATTACTCAAATATGAACGCAAGAGGTTATCTGATTTTTTCGAGACACCATAATGTTCTAACTTCATTAAAAGAGTTCGGTGATCAATGCAATCAAAAGCTTTGGAAAGGTCACAGAATACACCAATTACGTCTTGCCTACCCTCCAAAATGCCAAGGGTTGCTTTCAATTTGAAAAAATGCAACGTGCCATGACCACAAAAGCTTGAGTTGCTACTTCCTTACTACCTACTTAACCTATCATTTCTTAACCTCTGATTTCATTTCAAGCCGCAACTTCTTTTTCCGGGGTGAAGCTTCACTTAAAGTCAGTGTTGTCTGCACTGAGCGTGTCACCCGTGAAGTGCTCGTACTTGGAATTTCTGCTGATCTTTGAGATTTGCAAGAACACTCTAAGAGGCTATCATCAGTTTGAGTATATTTTGATGTACCAGATGAGTCTTCTAATTGTGGTAATTGTAAAGTAGGGACTGCATTTTTCTTAAGAACTCTTTTTGTGCGGTCAGAATTACAGAAATGAAGTTCGCAAACAAAATAACTTTCATGTAGTATCTCCACGCCTTTCTGCTCTAAGTCCCTTCGACCAACTGCTTTAATCCAATACTTGCACCTAAAAAAATAATTAAATCAATAAAAGATCCTCTAATTTTATAAGATTCAATCGTAAACATTTATTTATACTTATATCTTAACATTTATTATTAACAGACTTCAAAAAAAGGAGGAGGTTCTCAAGTCGCTGATATTTTTTCGCGATTTCAGTGTTGGTTCCATAATAAAAAATGTTTGTTTTCATGAGTAAAATAATCCCTAAAATATCCGGGGTGATAAAAAAATAACGGGTATATTACATAAACAGTACCTACGTATTAACACATTAAAAATTTATATCACATAGCCTTCCGCCCGCGGTTTTGCCGCGTGTACTACACGACGTTTTCCCGAGGGAATGTGATATTTTTCCGGCTCTCCTAAGCTCCTAAACTCCCTAGCTCCTAAACTATCCACATACTAAAAAAAACAGGTCGATCCGTTGCTCCGTTTTGACGTGAAAGACGGACATACAAACAAACACACTTTCACATTTATAATATTAGTATATATTGTATGTCAAAAGAAAATACTTATCACGCTGAACAACTTCTCTTAAGATGCTGTATTTGTATCTCTTATAGTTAAGCTGGGCTGCAAGGGTTCCAAATCAGGAGTACCAGACCTTCGATATTCTTCCGTTCCGTTTTCGATACATTAAAAAAAATCTCAGTACCGAAAAGTACCGAATTTCCCGGTTTTCCCGATACCAGAGTTAGCGCAGTACCGGGAATTCCGTTTTCTGTCCAGTACCGGGAAATGCAACCCCTAGCTGCAAGGGTTCCAAATCAGGAGTACCAGACCTTCGATATTTTTCCGTCAATAGAAAATGTCCATGACGTTAAGCAACTTTTCTTAAGACGCTATGTTTGTATCTCATATACTTTAATCTGGCTGCTAGGGTTCCACATCAGGTGTACCAGACCTTCAAACTTTGTACGTCAATACAAAGTGCTCATCACGTTTAACAATTTTAATTAAAACGGTATTTTTATATCTCTCATAGTTTGGCTGGACTGCTATGGTTCCACATCAGAAATTGCGATCTTTAAAATAAATTATAGCTATATGTTGGCAAGGACCAATAGCTGTATAACAAAAAAACTTTCATCAAAATCCGTTCCGTAATTTTTTTTGCCGACGTCATCACACGAAAAAATTCATCCCCTGTTTTCACCCTCTTTAGGGTAGTTTTTTTTACAAACTTTGAATGTCGTATTTATTTATCTAATCAAAAGCCTATAAAATAATTTTGAAGCTTCTAGCTTTAAAAATGACGTAATTTCCATACAAACTTTCATACCCTATTTCAACCCCTTACAGCCCTTTGTTCACATAAAAAAGTAGCCTATGTCCTTTCTCAGGCTCTAGACTATCTCTGTACCAATTTTTATTCAAATCGGTTCCGTAGTTTAGGCGTGATTGTGTAACACACAGACAGACAGATTCGCATTTTCGCATTTATAATATAAGTAAGGAAGTAAGGATTAAAAGGAATGTTAAACTGATAATAATAAAGTCCATATCATTTGTATTATTTAAAACCTTGAAAAACTACTTGTATAATGTAAGAGTCGGTGTTATGGTAGTTTTAAGCTATTAGCTATTAGTTGTCGCCAACTTATAGGTAGGCTATAATTTATTTAAAAGATAGAAATGGCCGATGTGGAACCATAGCAGTCCAGCCAAACTATGAGAGATATAAAAATAACGTCATATGGGAAATTGTTAAATGTGATGAGCATTTTCTATTGACGTACAAAGTTTGAAGGTCTTGGTACACCTGCCTGGCTAGCATTACCATCATTATATCACGCGATATGATATAGCACGTCTTGCTGTCTTGCTTCCACCTTAGTGGGGTAAGTAAGCAAGACAGATGACGTGCTATATCATATCGCATGATAAAAGCCGTTCATGCTAGGCCAGCTGATGTTGATGAAGGTTAAACTATATGAGGTAGCATCTTAAGAGAAGTTGTTCAGCGTGATAAGTTCTTTCTTTTGACATACTGTTTGTATTGTTTGTATATCCGTCTTTCACGTCAAAACGGAGCAACGGATCGGCGTGTTTTTTTAGTATGTGGATATTTTAGGAGCTAGAGAGTGACAAAGACTAATTGATATCCCGGGAAAATATAACTTTCCCTCGAGATAACGTCGTGTAGTACAGGCGGGCGAAACCGCGGGCGGAAGGCTATGTGAAATATTTTTTTAATGTGTTAATATGTATCATAGCGCTAAACTAATATATATAAAATAAATACACAAAAAAACGAAAAACCTTATTAGCTAAAAAAATGAAAAATGCTGCCGAAAGTCACTATTAACGCGAACGAAGTCGCGGGCACAGCTAGTTTACTATAAAAATACAATATAATATATGATCCGTAACAAAAAAAAATATAAAAAATTCTTGAAAATTTGCAACGAAAAAAAAAATTTTTTTTTTTTCCAAAAATATAATATTGGTTTTCCATATACTTATTATAATTTTATCCGATAGGTTTTTTCATGTACATTCTAAATATTATACTTTTAATATGTTATTTCATCGATAACTATGTGAAAATAGTAGATTTCATTACAAGTGCGGAAAGCCTGTCATTGCAAAGAGTTCCGACAAATGTCTACCCGAGCCGAGGCGCAGCCGAAGGTGAGGGTTGACAGTCGGAACAAGTTGCAATGACGGTTCCGCACGTGTACTGAACAACTATTTTTAATACAGTTGCGAAAAAATTAAGCAATTTAATAAAATAATAAAACACAATAAACTCAACTAACTAATCGTAAAAGAATATAAGCAGAGACTTTTTTTTGTTTTCTTCACCCATTCTGGGTTGACAAAGGAAACTATGATCATACAGCCAAGGCTTCAGTAGAATTTTTTTATTGATATGAAATGAAAATTAAATTAAATGAGATGAAATGAAATGAAACCTAACAAAAGCAATCCAAATTCTACAGGAGCGCCTTTCCTTATTTCTCTCTTTTACCACATCGTTTTCCATTAAAGCCCATTATTGCACTAATTCCACCATACTAAGTACCTACCACAATAAAAACCAGAAAAAACTAATTTAGAAAATTAAGAAATGGTCCCTCATTTTCTTTTCACTTACTTGCGCAAACTCCTATAAGCAGATACTATGGTAAATAGTGCACGTCATACCATATTTAGTAATCTGTGGTCATACAGCCAATTTTATGTATTTTTTATATTCATAAATTTAATTTGGCCGATACTTACTAATATTAATTTAATGTATAATTAAAATTACTTTTAAATCTGATATTGAAACAAATTAGTAGCTTCTTTTTAGAAATATTTGCATGTATCATAAAAACTTCTATGTTTTTTTTGTAGTAAAAACTTCGTGGTTGGTTTTTTCTTTTTAATATACAATATTTTGACAGTTGGGAAAGAAAACGCACGAGTTCGGGAAAGGTAAAGAAAAAGTTCAAGTGTGTAATAGCCCACATCCCGAACGCTATACGTCCCTGCAATACGCCACTTTTTGAGCAACTGTATTAAAAAATTTATTTCGATATTGTCTTTTGTTTACACAAAAGTTGAGTTTGAACGTCGATTATAAAAACAAAACATCTCGTTAAAGTGTCGGATAAGTTTTATCCGCTGCTATGACTCATATGCAGTACCCCTAGTGTAAGTTTTTATGTCAAGCAAACGCAAACTATTTCGAATGCGTATTAATGTCAATTTGTATGAAAACTATATAAGCGCGCTACTCGCCGCTAGAGGCGCTAATACAGTTTTCATACAAATTGACATAAATACGGAATCGAAATAGTTTGCGTTTTTTGACATAAAAACTTACACTACGGGCACTGCTCTTAAATGTAACTTCCGTCGTCGTGCGCACAAACAGATGTTTGGGAGAGCCCAAACGCGTGCTAAGATGCTTTGTTTACGTAAAAAATGAGCCTGTAATTTGATACCCCTGAGAGTCGAGAGGTTGGCTTGCTTTGTGTTTGTTCACAATTCCGCCAATGTCACGTAGATAGCTTTTACACGGTTGGGATGCGATTGCGAAGTTCGTCATTCATTACATTCTAAGCGAATCAACCTAGAAGGGATGAAAACGCCACAATAAACATCACAGACATTTAACATATAGGCGGTTATATGAGAGTTTTAGATTATTATATATAATAAATTTGGACAGTATTTTCAAAAAGGGGGTGTTAACAAGACACAACAGGGATTTCATATTTATAGGGCGGGGAATATTATTGGGTAATCAAATACATATTTAAGGCTTGACACCGACTTCAAACAGATCAGTAAGTCCAAGATTAGTTAGAAAAAGTCGCGCATTTTCGTCCTATGAATTAAATGATTCACCGCCGGTTTCCGAAACGCCAATTAAAATTAAATTACCTACCTAATTCCCAATTAATCTCCAATGACGGAGTTTTTTTTGACGTTTCATCGTTAGTTCTAAAATTTGTACTAGATGGCGCTACCCCACTATAGCGACCTAACTTTTTCTGAAGAAGTAAACGAAAAAGTACTTAATAGAAAATAGCAAAGAATATAGTTGTACATTAGACGGTCATGCAGTCATGCAACCATCAGTCACCGCCTGGCCACGGGAAAGCGCGGCAGCGCGGCGGCGACCAGCGAATTGCGCAATCATTGCGCGCTCGCGCCAGACGTCTAATCAAATAAGTAAATGAAACGCACCAACTGATGCGTAATTCGCTGTCCCGTGGCCAGGCGGTCAATTCCATCACTCATGTCATGACTATCTAACTTCGGGCAGCGTTTCATTTCGGGTTTCGTCGGTTCATTTTGATTGGCTAAAAGAATCGTGAACTGATAGCAAACTGACAGCAAAACCTACCGTCTAATGAGCGCCTAGTAGGTAGACTCATAGACTAATATATATATACGGGTGGTAGACTAAAGCGGTCCATTCACGGCAGGCCGCCCCGCCGTCCGTCGCCTCACGCAGGATGGTGAATGTTGTTGCAGGAGCCTCCTGCGACAACATTCACCATTCCGCATAAAATAATTAATCATCGTTGGTCGATGATTATTTATTTTATGAGTACCTACATTATTATCCCACAGATTAGGTAGAAAGTGACTCCAATCACAAAAACGCCAATAACGAAGTCCAGAATTCAATGCCAGGTTTCAATCAAATTATCAAGAAAAACGAATACGCTCACAAAACACCACCAACACCAACTCATAGAAGCAAAGTAATCCGCAGATCTGACAGAAGAAAAACTTTACCACAGACAGATTAATTTGACAGTACAACCGACCGACACACAAGTCTTTTTTAGGCTCAATGAACTAATCCTTTGCCATAAATGCTGAAAAAAGGAGGTTGTGTTAGGGTTACAGCGCCATCTAGTGCATCGAAAAATAACTGCAGGAAACTCTCCCATTGTAGTTTGGGTTTCTGAAAGAAAATGTGTCAGACTGCAGTGGCGTAGCGTGGGGGCGGCGGTGGGGGCCATGGCCCCAGGCGGCATACGCAAGGGGGCGGCAGGAAGCGCCAATTTCCTACATTAATTAATTTGTTAATTTGGAAAATGTAAAAAAATACTTAAAAAAACGAAATCGACGATACGTTAGACGTACGTGCCAAGTAAAAGGGTAAGATAGCGTGCGCAAGAGAGGCGGCGAGCGAGGTGGAGTCGAATCACAGACAAGTCGAATGCAGCGGATGTAGCAAAGTTAATTTACTAGTCAAGATTTTTTATATGCGATTCTAGTTGGCTCTTGGCTGCCGCTTAAGTAAAACCCGTTATTTATTTTAATTAAAGCTCTCTACTCTAGGTGTACGTACCAACAATTAGGTCTTCTAAACACCTAATGAAAAGCAACGTACATATTTATTTAAGTAAATTCATGGGAATGTGCAATTGTGTATGCACAACATACGGCACCTAAACTTGGGTGTTTGACCAAAATTCAGAGCACAGCCTTCAGAATGTAAAGGAGAACGACAGAGCGCAGAATTTTGGGTGGTAAATTACCATGAGCAATACAAGTAGGTATCTCTTTATATCCATCCACTGTGTTCCAAAATTTTGGCAGGCAGAACGATCTTGACTCAAGCTTGACTCCTACAAAAATAAATCTATAAATATTGGACACAATCAAATTTATTATTTCAATCTCTATATGTATAGATAATAGTAGCATAATCATCTGTGTTAGGGTAATTGGAAATGAAGACCGATCCAAATACTCCCGGACACGAGAAAATTTTGAATAGATAGTTCATTTTCAACATTTATTCGACTGGGAATCAAACCTTTGCGATTTCATGCGTTCCCTTGATAGCGGCACCATGAAAACCGGGAGTATGCCACTACGAGTAGTGGTCGAGACCACGGAGGTCTTTGCAGAGGTCGTAGGTATGCAAAGGCTGGTTCACAAGCAAAATGGAAGGAAGGAGAAAAGCTGTTGCCCTGCAGTGGAAGGATCTTAGCGGGTTAATAATAAATTGTATTTTATTAATTAGTGTTATACAATGTAAAAATTTAATGTTTGGAAATATAATATTGTATGTTTTTTTTTATTAATTTATTTCGACAGTCAGAGTACAGATTTTTTTGCAGTGATTACTGCACAAGGCTCGCAGGCCTGAAACGCAGTAATCGGAGAGTGATTTACGAGAATTAAAACTTTACTTTATAACGCTCCGGTTCTGTTATACTGTTCAGTACACCCCTGCCTATACCGCGGAGTCAGCTAGCGCAGTGGAAGCTGGTATTACTAATATAGACTCCGGACAAAAAACTAGGTTTCAGCCGGGATGTAACTGAACAATTGGACTGCGATACACAGCGGATAGAATTTGTGAAGTAAGGTGATTTTACATACGGGTCCGTGTGTCGAATGTCTCCAAGGCAGAAGTGGTGTAAGGGAGCGCGCGCGCCCCTGGGGTCCTTTCTTCGTCTTCTGCAGACCTTACCAACTCGTCACCTTACGCACAACACAAATAACACACAGGGTCCCAAGACACTGGGCAACAATACACCACGACACACGCGGGGGAGCTTTTTTTATTACGATATATTGTCCCGACAACAAGCGCGTGTGGTAGAAAAGGTTATCTTTCAAAGCATCCGCGACCGGCCACTCCAGAGATGGCATCAAAACCTTGGTCGTACAAAACGGGATCACATAGATAATTTAAGATTTTATTCAAACTCGATATGCCAGGCACATTCAACGCGAGCGATTTTTAACAAAATTCAGCAAAATTATTCCGACATTTTTTTCAAGAAGAATTTCAATCAAGTGTCACTGTCAACTTCAAGTGACAGCTAATGTCAATTTGACGTGACATTAGAGTTGCGTTCAGAAACGTCGATCTTTTCCGAACATCCCCCCGCCCCGGACCGTTAAGAACGGTACGTCAATCTACGGGTAATCGGGAGAGCCCACTAACTGCTCTCTTCAAAACCGAATCTCGAACCAAAACCTCAGCAAAACGAGGAACTCCGTCAGTTCCGGGGTAGAGTTTAACAATGCGCCCCCTTCGCCAACATAGGGGCGGCAGGTTAGCATCCTTAATCAACACGAGGTCGCCAGTCTGGGGTGGGGTGGTTTTATCTGTCCACTTCACGCGCTGTTGTAGGATATGCAAATACTCCATCGACCAACGTGCCCAGAAGTTTTGGGACATCTGTTTCAAAAGTTGGTATCGCGACAAACGATGGGATCCTACATCCTGAATCGGATATTCAGGCAACGCCAAAAGGGGCTGTCCGATCAAGAAATGACCTGGGGTCAACGCTTCCAGGTCATTCGGGTCCGAAGACAACGGGCACAAGGGTCGCGAGTTGAGGACGGCCTCAATTTTACAAAATACCGTATCAAGTTCCTCAAACGTGAGAATAGTTTCTCCAATCACGCGACGCAAGTGTGTCTTGGCAGCCTTTACACAAGCTTCAAAAATTCCTCCCCAGGTCGGACAAGCTGGTGGGCTAAACTTCCAGATTATCCCACGCCGGGAGAGGGTGGTTCCAATGTCTATTTTATTATCAACAAAAAACTTAACTACTTCCTTAAGATAATTACACGTTCCCTTATAATTAGTACCACAATCGGAACGTATCAATGACGGCAGTCCTCTACGGGAAACAAATCTGCTCAAGGCGGCGACAAAGGCTTCGGTAGACAATTCCGAGACAATTTCCAAATGGACAGCCTTGGTGGACAAACACACAAACACGCACAAGTACGCCTTATAGGTTTTAGCATTACGCAGTCTCGAAGCCTTTACAGTAAAGGGACCGGCGAAGTCGGTGGCGACTCCGGCAAAAGCTCTACATTCCGTGACGCGATCAGCAGGCAAATCACCCATCTGGGGCTGCATGGTCGCGGCCTTCAATCGATAACAAGGCAGGCAACGGAAAACCACAGTGCGAATGGCCCGACGAGCAGACAAAATCCAAAATTCACGCTGCAAAATGGCCAACAAAGCATTACAGCCAGCATGTTGTGCATTCACATGGCGATCTGTTATTATCAGTTGAGTCAAATGTCCGGCTTTAGGTAACAAAAGGGGGTGACGAGCTCCATACGGCAGGTTCGCATTTCGAAGTCTTCCGCCGACTCGCAAAAGCCCACTCTCGTCCAGGAAGGGATTTAATCGCGATACCGCGCCCTTCAACTTGCGACGGCCTAAACGCAAAATTTCAATCTCGGACTCAAAACTATCAGCTTGTACTCTCCGGACCCAAAACAAGAGCGCGTCCCTACGCTCGTCCGGAGTGAGAACCGACGAATCACGCCTCGCGCGTGGGTTTCTGCAATTGTACGCAAAACGTCTGATCCAAGCGGTAACACCAAGCAGCTTCTGTAAGGAGCTGTACCGATCCAACAGCAAATCCTTTTCCCCGGCGGGGTTAGTCTCCAGGACGCATGCCCGCATATCAGGAACGGCTACGTTCGACAACGCTGGAGAGGGCGGCCACTCCGACTCAGGCCGCATCAACCACTGTGGGCCCCACCAGAGGGGGTGGTTAATTAGGGTTGGGGCTACACAACCCCGAGACGCACAATCCGCGGGATTCATGGTTCCCGGCACGTGTCTCCAAATCAACTCGATGTCGGAATTACAAATCTGCGACACTCGATTGGCCACAAACACGTCCAAGGTGTGCGCCGGAGCCTTCAACCAACAAAGGACGACCTGACTGTCCGTCCAAGCATAAACCTCTTGTATCTTAATAGATCGACCTAATGTGAGCCATACGTGGTTCAACAAACGCATTAGGAGGGCAGCTCCACACAATTCCAACCTCGGGATCGTATGACGAGTCCGAAGGGGAGCGACTTTGCTTTTCGCTATCACCAGATGCACAGCAACAACTCCGTCAACAGTAACGGTGCGGAGGTACACGGCCGCAGCAAATCCACGTTCGGAGGCATCGGAAAAGCCGTGAAGAGTAACTTTACAATTTTCAGAAGGGAGGAATATGCCTGGCATATCGAGCTTGAATTGAATCTTAAATTATCTACGCTCTGCTACCAAGAAATGTTCAGTACACCCCTGCCTATACCGCGGAATCAGCTGGCGCAGTGGAAGATTTATCATGAGTAGACTCCGGACAAGAACTAGGTTTCAGCGGGGATGTAACTGAACAATTGGACTGCGATACACAGCGACTTACTTTAAATTGTGAAGTAAGGTGAATTTTACATACGGTCTGTGCTGTAGAAAGTCCCTGGGCAGCGTGGGGATGGGGCGCGCGCCCCTGGTACTTCTTCTTCTTCTGCAGACCTTACAGATTCGTCACCTTACTCACAAAACAAACACCACAGCGTTCCCAAGACACTGGGCGCTTCAACAATAGGTACACAATAACACACACGGGGGAGCCTTTTTTATTGCGATTTACAGTCCCGACAACAAGCGTGTGGTAGAAAGTTGTCTTTCAAAAGCATCCGCGACCGGCCACTCCAGAGATGGCGTCAAAATCCTGGTCGTACAACTCGGGATCGTATGACGAGTCCGAAGGGGAGCGACTTTGCTTTTCGCTATCACCAGATGCACAGCAACAACTCCGTCAACAGTAACGGTGCGGAGGTACACGGCCGCAGCAAATCCACGTTCGGAGGCATCGGAAAAGCCGTGAAGAGTAACTTTACAATTTTCAGAAGGGAGGAATAGCCTCGGCAAATGCACTTCATTAATCTCGGGGAGGGATGAAACGAAGCTCGACCAATCTCGGAGTAACTCGTCCGAGAGGGGTTCATCCCACGACACACCCGAAGCCCATAACCGTTGCAAGAAACACTTGGCCATAAACAGCACGGGGCAAATCCACCCATTGGGGTCAAAGGTACGTGCGACAGTAGACAATACTAAACGCTTGGTCCAGACTTTCGGTGGTCGTAAATCCACACAATAAGTGAACGTGTCAGAGACCGGTTTGTACTGTACGCCAAGGACGGTCACCACATGGGGATTATCAACATTTTCGAAGAGGTGGGGGTCCTGCTGGTGCTCTTCGGGCAAACCTACCAGTACATCAGGCGAGTTGGATATCCATTTCCTCAACTCGTAACCTCCCGACTTCAAAAGGGCGGTGAGTTCGTCTCTCAGGACAATCGCCTCTGAGACAGATGAGGCGCCCGTGCAAATGTCATCCACATAGACGTCACTGGCCAAAATGGCGGAGGCGCGAGGGTATCTCAAGCGCTCCTTCTCGGCCAACTCCAACAAAGAACGAATCGCAACAAACGGGCTCGAAGCCAAACCGTACGTATTCGTATTCAATTCATAAATCAACAAGGGGTCCCTAGGACTCTCTCTCCACAAAATCAATTGGTACCTCCTATCCTCGGGATGGATGACCGTTTGTCTGAACATCATCCGGATGTCAGTCATAAATACAATTTGGTGCCGCCGGAAGTTGGTCAAAATGTCTGAGATCTCCGTGTGCAGCTTGGGACCTACATGCAGACACTGGTTCAAGGACGCTCCAGTAGAGGTGGGAGCCGAACCGTCAAAGACCACCCGAATCTTTCCGGATTTCAAGACGGCGTGGTGCGGCAAAAAGAAGTGCTCAACGGAGCGCCAATCCAAATCGCTCACGGACATGTGCCCTAACTCCTCATACTCCCGCATGAATTCAACATACTTCTGGCGGAAGACCGGATCCTTGCTCATGCGACGCTCCATCGCCACTAGCCTACGTTCCGCTAGCGGTCGGGATTCGCCCAGAGGAGGTCGGCCGGCACGAAAGGGGAGACGGGTGATCAAACGACCAGAGCGGAGGCGACCAGTGTTATTCTGGTAATACAACTCGCATTCATCCGCTACTGGGTCAACCCGCGGGGCTGGTGGAGGTTCCTCAACCTCCCAAAACTTCTGCACCACTTCGGAGAGAGACACATTAAAAACAAGACCGCGATCCTCATCAAGGGAATCCAAAACGCGGCGAGCAGGGCCCATCACAACTGTACCGAGTGTCGTCTGCAGAGCTACCAAGCCATCTGGCTGCAAAACTCGCTTCCCCGTCAACAAAACTCGCCCCAGGACATCGGCTCCAAGGAGAGCATCAATCGGGCCTGGGCGGAAGAAATTTGGATCGGCGAGTGGGGAATCAGACACCAAAGACAACATACTCGGTCCCAAGTCAACTGAAGGTTGACGGCCAACAACTGTGTCCAACACAATCGCCGAGGTCTTAATGCCTGGCGTGGACTTATTACGTGATGTGAATGTGAAGTCAACATGCCCTAACAACCCGGGGACTTTCACATCGCCAACACCTCTCACGCCTTCCGTGTGGGGGTGCACCTTGAGGCCCAACCGCCTAACTAACCAAGATGACACAACACACCCCTGAGCACCGGAATCCAACAAGGCGCGAACCTCCACAAGGTCGCCATTCAATCCCCTGACAAGTACAGAGGCCGTGGGCAACAAAACGGTCTCTGGAGGGGTGGCTACAATCGACCGTAAACACGTTGATTGCTAGTATGTGGGGTCCCCAGACGTCCCCCCATGGTAAGGGGGTCGCTCATAGCGATCCAGTGGGTCCCAATCTCCCACATACTGCCTACGTCCAATTCGCCCGGTATCAGGCGAGTTATATCTCCCGGCCCCTTGAAGACGGGGCGGGCGCCGCTCCAAACGCGGGTATTCGGCGAGCGGCGGCGAGAATCGGTGCCTATCATCCACCGTGTACGTCGCCCCATAGTCGCGGGGGCACGGTGACCGATTTTCAGAGGGGGGGTCCCGGGGACCCCCGGCTGTGCGAGGCTCAACACGTTGCGGGGGGCTTCTACGACCTCCCGCATCGCTCGCAAAATCGAACCCCCTAGTTGGGGACCGATTTCCCATGGGGGGGTCCGTGGGACCCCCGCCCGTGCGAGGCTCAAAACGTCGCGGGGGGCCTCTACGACCTCCGGCAACGCTCGCATTACTCATCCCCATCCTTGGGGATCGGTTTCCCATGGGGGGGTCCGTGGGATCCCCGCCCGTGCGAGGCTCAAAACGTCGCGGGGGGCCTCTACGACCTCCGGCAACGCTCGCGTAACTCATCCCCATCCTTGGGGATCGGTTTCCCATGGGGGGGTCCCTGGGACCCCCGCCCGTTTGAGGGTCCAAACGTGGCGGAGAGCGTCTGGGGCCACTCTGGTGGCCACTAGAACTGCTGCGGGATGCAAACACCGCGGGGGGTCCGAGCCCCCCACCCATACGAGGTGATCCTGCAGCGACGCGCTGCGGCGCTCCGCCGCCCTCTGGGCTGTTCATGCAGAGGAGGGGATGGTGGTTGCCCTTACAAAAGCGGCATGGGTGCGCTTGGGTACATTCGCGCTGCATGTGCAGGCCCAAGCACGAGTAGCACCATGTCCGTTGTCGCGCGATCGCTCGACGGCCTTGGACGCGCTGGTCGAGGAACTTATCACAACGGGTCGTGCTGTGACCCGGTTCCCGACAGTACAAGCAGCGGGCGGTCTCCTGGACGGCGGCATAGCGGCCGGGCGCGCGAGGGGCCATACGCCCCCTACGGGGGGGTCCGGTGGGGGATCTACTCTGTGGCACAGGTCGTTCGGGTCCCATAGGACCGGCCAGAGAGGAATTATCTGCCAGTCTACTTTCTCCTTCCAGGAACGTCAAGAGGTCCGAGAAGGGTGGCAGATAAGTCGCACTATCCCCACCATACTGCTGCTCAAAACGGACCTTAACAGAGTCCGGCAACTTTCCCAGGACAATGTGCAGTAGCAAAAACGACCACTGCTCCACTGGGAGTTTTAAGTTTTTTAATGCGTTGTAGGCAACCAACAGCGGACTCAACAAAGCCACTCTCAAGTGCATCACGCTGGCAACGCGGGGTAAATTCAAAATGGCGGCAACATGGTTGTCCGCCAGACGTCGTACGTTCTGGTACCGACGGGCAATCAAATCCCTAGCAATAGGGTAGTTTTCATCCGAGGGGGCCAAATGTTGAACCGATTCAAGGGCCTCCCCTTCCAACACGGATAACAAGTACGCTAACTTCTGGCCCTGGGTCAAATCATCCCGGGCATGTACCAGACTATCAAAAATATTAATAAAGCCCTCCCAGTCCTCTAGACGACCAGCAAAACGCCTTAAGTCTAAGGGGGCCAATCTAGCAAAGAGAGGGGGCATACTCTTAGATGTGACCGGGGACGGGCTCGGTTCATTCTCTCTTGCCACTTGCAAAGGTCGAGCCACCTGAGTAATTCTGTCCGCAAAATCATAACACTGGTCCACATCCAAACCGACTTCTTGTCGCATTTCCACCTCGGCCTCAACAGTCCTTTCCAAAAATAAGGCATACTGTTCATCAACAACAGCCAAACGTATGGGCAGATCTACGTATCTGTTCAACAAGGCCTCCGTCCTATCCGGTCGATCCAACAATGCGACCGCAGAAGCTAACCACCGTAACTCAGAACGTATTTTGGCTTTAGCAGAGGAGGCCGTCATTGTAACGTCACAAATTTATCAACAAAAACAACAAATTCAAAATATTCACTATAACACAAAATCTCCAATATTTGGAGGTTACTAATAACCACAAAATTCCAATATTACAACAACAAAGTATTTATAATGACACAAACTCTTCAATATTTGGAGGTTATCAGAAAACAACAAAACTCACTGACTATTGAAATTCACTCAAAATCACTGACTATTGAAATTCACTTGGATATCAACACAACAACAAGTTAATTTTAATTATTTCAAAGCACAAGTTTCAATGAGTTTCAATGTGTAAACAATGTCCCAAATCATTTAAGTTTCACTAAGTATTGAGTGCAAACTTATTAGCTAACCTTTTATTAGCTATTATTTAGCAACTTGTCAATATTCACAACTCAAATTTGCTAACAAACTAAATAATAATTATTATGAACAAAGAAAGGTATCTGTTTACATTTTGGAACTTCAATACATGACAATTAATTACAAGACATGGAACCAATAACAAAGGAATGCCCTTTACTTTTCAAATGCAAGTTAATTACCATTTACAAGTACAAATTAATCTAGTCCGGACCAGATGGTCATCAAACGGCACTGATTAATGGACAAAGTTTTGGCGTGGGCCTCTCAGGCCTTCAAACTACGCTCTGCTACCAAGAAATGTTCAGTACACCCCTGCCTATACCGCGGAGTCAGCTAGCGCAGTGGAAGCTGGTATTACTAATATAGACTCCGGACAAAAAACTAGGTTTCAGCCGGGATGTAACTGAACAATTGGACTGCGATACACAGCGGATAGAATTTGTGAAGTAAGGTGATTTTACATACGGGTCCGTGTGTCGAATGTCTCCAAGGCAGAAGTGGTGTAAGGGAGCGCGCGCGCCCCTGGGGTCCTTTCTTCGTCTTCTGCAGACCTTACCAACTCGTCACCTTACGCACAACACAAATAACACACAGGGTCCCAAGACACTGGGCAACAATACACCACGACACACGCGGGGGAGCTTTTTTTATTACGATATATTGTCCCGACAACAAGCGCGTGTGGTAGAAAAGGTTATCTTTCAAAGCATCCGCGACCGGCCACTCCAGAGATGGCATCAAAACCTTGGTCGTACAAAACGGGATCACATAGATAATTTAAGATTTTATTCAAACTCGATATGCCAGGCACATTCAACGCGAGCGATTTTTAACAAAATTCAGCAAAATTATTCCGACATTTTTTTCAAGAAGAATTTCAATCAAGTGTCACTGTCAACTTCAAGTGACAGCTAATGTCAATTTGACGTGACATTAGAGTTGCGTTCAGAAACGTCGATCTTTTCCGAACATATACAATACCTACATACAATTATTATACAAATTTTAATGAGGTTATTTTAATAATTTTTAATGAGATATTCATTACTTACATACAATGCAATTATTACTATTATATAATATTATGTATTGATTGGTTTAGATACGATTTAAATGTATGTATTTTAAATGTATTAACGGAGATAATAATAAAAATAATAAAGAGAACAGCAACTAGTTATCTATTGCATTTTGTCCAGTAAAGGAATCTGAAAATAAATATCTATTTTTCAGCTATCATTGCACTTGATCTTCAACAAAATTAATATAATAAATTGATTTAAAGCAAAAACAAATTCATGGATTTGTGAACCTGTTATAAAAACTTTGTGCAATACCTACGCTAACGCAAATTCAGATAAAGTTTCTAAACTACGTAAGGCTAAGCGGCTTGGATTTTTACACGAATAAACGGGTAAGAGCACATTAATAAATTGCGATTTTTGAATTGAGAACAAAATTTGATTATAATATACATGCTTATTCGTGTCTTATCAAGACAGTTTAAAAGTTGTAAAATACGTTCTACCTTTACTCGGGTAACGATTTTATATGATATCTCCCAACAAACAAATTAGTTGTAATAATTTTATATTTTACTGTTAGATATTTCAAAAAAAATATTACCATGGTACAGAAAGACGTGATAAATACTTAATTTTACGTGCAAGCGCACATTGCACGTTTATTCGTCGGTGACGTCGATATACATCCTATCCTACTATATTATTAATATTAATATTAATTAATATTATTAATATAATATTATAAATGTGAAAGTTTAGATGTTTGGATGTTTGTATGTTTGTTACTCAATCACGCCAAAACGGCTGAACGGATTTGGCCGAAATCTGGAACACAGATACTTTTTAGCCTGGAGATGAACATAGGCTACTTTTTATCCCGGAAAAGCATCACATTCCCGCGGGATAACGTCGTGTAGTCCACGCGGGCGGAGCCGCGGGCGGAAAGCTAGTTTTACTATAATAATAAAAAAACAAGGGGCGGCGTATTTCCGGTCGGCCCCAAGCGGCGAAAACCCACGCTAAGCCACTGTCAGACTGTCAACAGTCTGTCTACACACGTTCCGATCCGACCGCCGATTTGGTCTGCTCCCAGACCAAATCTGCGCTACACACGTTCCGATTTGGTCTGTTCCGACCAAATCTGCGCTACACACGTTCCGATTTGGTCTGGGAGCAGACCAAATCGGCGGTCGGATAGGAACGTGTGTAGATGCTATAACAGTCTGTCAGTGCCCATACAAATCTCAAACCATTTCTAGATTTGGGTTTCCGAAAGCATAATCACATTATTTACAACTGTCAACGCTTGAACAATAAGAAATTCGGCCAATTAACTGAGAATCAAATAAATTTACCAAGTTTTTACATTATTCCAGTCAATTGAGTTAAATGTTTCCTTAAATTATGATTTTTAAAAGTGATAATTCATAATATTTCGCTCGCCGTGCGATTTCTTTTGCTACTTTCGCAATTCGTTCCGTGGTTCGTTACGGTGTCAAAAACATTTTATCTAGAGCTACACGATAGGTGGCGCTAGGGATCAAATAATATTGTTGATTTGTCCTGCAGTACCAACAAAAAAAAACGGCTTAGGTTTAAGCAATCACCAGATATAATAAAATATAACGCCCAAAAAATTGTAAGTACTTACCAGAATTTAATCCCCATTTTAATATGAACTTATCACCAATAAACGTAAAGTCTGCTAACCTAAAAAAGGCAAGTATCTTGTTCAGGATAAACGGTGAGCTACCCAAAAAGGCCACGCATGCAACAAATATGTACTCGCATTTTATTAAAAAATTTCATCCAAAAATGTTACACAATTTTATCCTAATAAAGTAAATTAATATATAAAAATCATTGTTTACCCAAAAAATATA
Source organism: Crambus lathoniellus (assembly GCA_949710035.1). Lineage (NCBI taxonomy): Eukaryota > Metazoa > Arthropoda > Insecta > Lepidoptera > Crambidae > Crambus > Crambus lathoniellus. The sequence goes on from OX453297.1 coordinate 12,013,756, forward strand.
AATGAAGTACTAAAGGTTTACCGATACTACCGTAAAATGTTTACTAAATTAATGGCTACCATTAAAAGCGGCAGTTTACATACAAATAAACTTAAAACTTAATAAGGCAGTCCTCAGTGTAATTTTAAAATTAGCGGTGACGGTGTAGCGACGGGTGGGAGGGGTGGGAATAAAGCCGCGAGACTCAACCAATTTGCCATCAATATAATATAGTTACTTGGTTATATGCATATGTCACCGGAAAATAATAAAAACCGCAAATTTATAAATTTCCTAAAAAAAAATAACCACGAACTTTAAAAAACTTCTAACCTATCACGTGTTCTACAGGACTTCCGTAAATTTATAAATTTCCTAGGGAAATTATAAATTTGCGGTTCTTGTTATTTTCCGGTGACACATACATTTTATGGCAAACGTAGTGATATATTTGGGTAGTAATGACACAAAACTTTGCTAGTTAAAATTTGGTGCACGCGTGGCCTTTTTGGGTTATGAAAAGTTTTTGTAGTGCAGGCATGACTTAAATAGCCCGAAAGATTTTGGTACAGGTTTCATTTATTTGTACATATTATATTTTTTTCGGATGAGGCTGTTTAGGGTAACGATTGTTTTTTTGGTGGTCATTCAATTTCATCCCAAAAAAAACAGTCAGAGATAATGGATACAATAATTATGTATGATGAGTATTAATTCGATTGACTTCAGTCAGGGTGGCCAAACTAATAATAAACCAATAATTAGCAGTCAATTACCTAATAGTGAGATAATTTTCGTTTCAGAAACCCAATGTGCTTTTAATTGGGAATTAATTGTGACAGTCTGTTAGCTAATTTTAATTTTGATTGGCGTTTCAGAAACCGGTGGTCAGTTTATTTTTCATTTTTACGTGTTTTGGGAAGTGAGGTTTTGTTTGCAGTTTTTTGTTTTTGGTCAAACAATTCGTATTGGAATATTTGTTTTCTGTTAGTATTACATTACGTTACGAACGCCACTACAAGGTTATATCGCACAATCCTCAAATCGAAGTTGCGTAAAGTCAATCGTATTCATTTGATAGTTCATAATCTTTGAGTTAAGGCGCTACTCGGAAAAATATGGACTTTTTGATTTAAAACTATAGGACGGTTACAGTTGTTACAAATCTGGTAATAAGATATATATTTCTTCATACCTTTATCTAGATTCGTATAGTTTCAAAAACACGATTTTACGATTTTGCCTCGACACTTTTTCTTTTCGAAAAGACCTCTAAAAATACAAAAAGTCAAGATTATTCTTCAATGGGGTTACTTACACTATTGGAAATTGGTTTAATTAGTGGACACCAATAATATTGAGGATCGTATAGAAGCATTTTTTTTTTAAATCGCTGTAGTTTTTTTAATACGAAGTGATTTTGTGTTTTTTTGCCTAATCTGCAAAATCGGTCTCGTTCCCGCGCGCGTCGTTTTCTCATTGCTATCTCGCTTCAGCACATTTTTTCCGAGTAGGATCGCCTTAATAAAATGTCATGCCATACAAATTGCAGCCGATTGAATACGATATTAACAGACTGTCAAATTAAGGCTAGGAATCCCGAGCGCAGAAATAATTTGAGGGGGTGAAGAACGTCGCATACGCTCCGCCCATCGGAGGGACACCCCGCGCGTCTCAGTATACTTGCGCGGCCCTGGCCGGCAGCCGCTATCGCGCCACAGTGTAGCAGCAAGACAGTAGTGACTGATATTCAGTAGAACCACTCAAGTTACATTTTAATGTAATATGTTTATTATTTTTCATGTCTCATATTCTGAAAGTAACTCCTAACTTGCCTAAAATGCGGGTTGAAAGTGGTATGTGGCGGCCCTAGGGCTGTTATGAAATTTAAAAAAGGAATAGGAGGGGTTATGTCAAAATCTGTAATAGCATCTACACACGTTCCGATCCGACAGCCGATTTGGTCTGCTCCCAGACCAAATCTACGCTACACACGTTCCGATTTGGTCTGGGAGCAGACCGAATCGGATCGGAGGTCGGATAGGAACGTGTGTAGAGTCTTATCTCTTTGGACATTTTATTTAGCAAAAGTATACAGGCAAAGGTACAGAAGCCTATACAGCCATGTTTTGCTATCATATAAAATAATTAATATCGTAGAATTATTATTAATATCTAAAACATTGTTTTTTTTTAAAGAATGCGTTTTTAGAAACAGATTTTAAACCAAATAAATTATTTGTAACATAAAAAATCAATTTTATGGAATTGCATAGAGTACGGGTCAAACACCAAACAAGACTGCATGGACTTAGTTTCCCTTGCCTTCCTTAAAACAGAGAAAATGAACAAAAAAGTTAGTCTTTCGAAAATTCCGCGGCCATAGGAAAAATATTTTTTAGATTATTTCTGTTTATTTTTAATTTCCTCATATTCAAAATGAAAAGTAGAGTGTTTACTTCGGGCGTATGGACCCATAACAGTCTCGAACTATCGGCGCCCTCACTTCGTTCGTGCGCCAAAACACTCGACTGTTATGGGTGCCATACAGCCCTTACTAAACAATCTACTATTAAAACGAAATAGGTAGATAACTGTAGTACAAATAATATTATTACCTACCACTGTATACCATACTATAATATTACATTGAATGTATTACAATATTGTTACGGTGAGGGTATTATTATGAATTTCAAGCGAAATGATCGATTCTAGAATAGAATTATAGTAAACAAGCTGTTGCCCTCGACTTCGTCCGCTTGTATTTCAGTTAAAACATGAGTTTCAGTTGAAAAGTACCCTATATCATTCTCGATCGTCCTATTTATCTCTATACTAAAATTAATCTCTATACTAACTTGGTTTATCGGTTTTGGGATGAAACCTAACAGACAGACAGAGTTACTTTCGCATTTATAGTACTAGCTTAATAACGCTGAATGATGAATTTTGGAATTTTGAAATACATTGAACCTTGCAGAAGGTCATAGAATATTGTTCATGCGATAACCGAAATCCACGTGGGCGAAGTCGCGGGCTGCATCTAGTAATTTGATATACTAACTGTGGCCCGTAACTTCGTCTGCATGAACTTTGGACATTGCATTTGTATTGTAATTGCAGTTATATCGCGTAAAAAAGTAGCCTATGTCCTTCTCCAAGATTTGTAATCTCTGTACCAAAATTCATCAAAATCGGTTCAGCTGTTTTGGCGTAAAAAGTAACATCATCTTGGCAGCCGAACGACGCCCACCGCTGGGCATAGGCCCAAAAAGTAACATATGGACGAACAAATAGGCCGATAGAGTTACTTTTTGTAGGTATGGATAGTGCGTGAGAATCGGAAAGGGTATCAGAGTGGGGATTACAGTGGGACTGGAAATGGAAGAAAGGATCGTAGAGGAAATCATAGTGGTGATTGGAGTAAGTGAATAGGAGTAAAATTAAAATAAATAAGTATGTCAATAATAATGGTAAAACATGGCTTAAATCTAGAATCTTGACTCAATGATATCTTGAGCTGAAAACGCACTTGTGTCAAGGCAATATCGTGCCATTTTTGATAGTGCCATTCCAAATTCTCTTAAAACGTCCACCGCTGAGGCCGCCGCGGTTGCAACTAGTCAAGCTATTATAGCATACCACCGCAAATCATACCGCCCGCCGCGCCTCTTGAGCAGGGTACTCACCGAGCTGTGTAACACCACGTAACGTAACGTAACTGCTACTGTCAAGTGAGTAGGACATGGGAGGCACGAGCTCGCTGCGAGCCGCTCGCGTGTGGTTCGCAGACTTCGCAGTAAGCTCGCAGTGACCCGCCGAGTGGCGGTATCGCTGCGAACACAAAGGAAGGCGGCTCGCAGTGTGCGCGTGGACTACGACAAGACCTCTTGTGCAGTGAGTACGCGCGACGCGAACTTCAAACGAACGCAATCATGGAGTGAGCAGAATGTTGTAGGCGTGATTTCGTCACAAGCACTGCGGATCCGGGAGCTCGTAGCTGATGCCGTACTCTGAAACGCAAATCCGAAACTTCGGTTAGCCCCGTCCCTTTCACTCGATTCTGTCACAACTGGGGAGTGAGAGTGACGGGTATAACGAAGTTTCGAGTTTTGCGTTTCAGAGTAGGCCTTCTGGTTACGCGGTGAACGTGGACGAGCCGTACTCACTTTCAGGTTGATACAGTAACAGTTAGGTTACGTGCTACAAGCTAGATGAGTACCCTGCTTTGCAGCACCGCAAGCCGCTCCGCTAGAGACTGTGGCCGACGTTATACCTAAATATACAAATCTGTTTAAATAGTTAACCGAGTAATTTCGCAGTACATAAAATGACTTATTTATACCAGTTAGTATGTAATACTTGATAAAAATCGAAAACATGAGTACCTACATTGCAATTTTCATACTAGATATCCCAATAAGTTAGTTGTGCCTCGCTCAATGACAACATGTTTTAGTGATAATTGTAATAATATGTGTATTAAATTATATAATTTACTATCCAATGATGTAAGAAATATGCCATTCAATCTTTTTAAAAAAACAATATTTGGGATATTAGTTAAAAATAGTTTTTATGACATTAATGAATTTGTAACCTTTTGCCGTAATGGAGGTAAAGATAAAAAATGCTGACATGTGAATGAAACCTAAATTTGACATCTGGACATTTAATTTTTATTTTTACCTCTAATGACATTGAATTTTATGTACAGTGCCACAAACTTTGCTGTGCCGGTGGCCAAAATGTGAAACTAACGTGATTTTTTTTAATGTCATTTTGCTGTCAAGTTGATGTCCAACCATAGCGCTGCTGGCGGCTGAAGTTCTTAGAAGTCAGGGCCGCTTAAATTACTACAAAAAAAAGAAAAACGTACGTAGCGCCGCTGTCACCGGCACAGAAAAGGTTGTGGCGCTGTACTTTATGTTTTAGGATGATTTTAGGTAATAATTTATTTATTTCTTTGTGACGATGGCATTGTGTCCTCCTGACCTGATTAAGTAGGTAGTATTTTGTTTTCTCTTTTATTATTCTATTTTGACTGATTTTATTCATTTCACCGTTTGACATTCAATGATATATACTAAGATTGATGAATTTTGAAACCAAATTTAATACTCGTACAAAAAAAAAATTATATTATTTAAATTAAATCACGACGACAAATATTTGCATATCGACAAATCGATAAAACATGTTAGTTCTAACCTATTTATAAGACCTCAGATGTACCATGTTTTATGTAAAATAAATATTATTCTATTCTATTCAATTCTACTGCTATTGTACTTATGGTAATTCCTTTTTTTGACCCTCATTTTCATTAATAATTGCTCAGTTTTTTTTTCTTATATGATATTAGAATGAAATTTGGCGTCACGAGTAAGAAAATCCAAAAAAATGCATACGAATATTAATTTATTTTAAACAACACAAATTCAGTACCTATGGGAAATTTCTCAGCATTATTGCTTTTTAAAATTATGTGTAGTCACATAAAATACCAAAAATACCATAAAATACCAAAGTGATATACCACAAATCTTAAATATCCAAAAGGAATAACATCGAAAGTTCAACATAGAAATTTTCCATTTCAAGTAACACCAAAATTTCATATTTGATTAAAATTTGGTTTTTCTGTTGGGATATTTTTTTGGATATTGCCTAAATTGTTTTATACGTTATATAAATATGTCCGGTGAAGAAAGTTTAAACGGATAATTTTTCCTGAAAAAGATATCAATGAACTAAAACTTTATTAAAAATACCTAATTTCTATTAAGTATTAATATTCTTTGGAAAGTTATACAATACGTTTAATTTATTGCTACTATTTCATCATGCTGTAAAGTTTTCCCTAACTAAGGAATTACTGTTGGGGTCCACTAGGTTAATTTCGTACACTGCCTCACCTATCTCTATACACTGTGACACAACTTACTATTTAGAAATCTATGTAGATTAATATCCGATTCGTTCCAAATGAATAAAAAAATTCAAATCACTTAGTTACCTTTTATGTTTGTTTATAACTGTAAAATAACATATATTTTTTCCAAGTTTTAAGTACTTGTGATTTGCGAGTAATCCATAATTTAAAATACCCTATTTTGGGGAATGCCCGCCTACGATTTTACGAAATGTAGGTACCTACCTAGGGTACCTAGCCATGACATCGTTAACTTGGCTACTTTCTTGTTGAATGAGTTTATGAGTTTACCTAGGTAGGTACCTACTTATTCAAGTGCAGACCACTTGAATAAGTACCTAGGTAAACTCATTCAACAAGATTTAATTAGGTATATCAATCGAAGAAAAATAAAACGTTTTTGAAAAAAAAATGTAACCGCCTTCAAAACGGATCTTCAAACAAAAATTAACAAACACTAAAAAACGAAAAAAATAATAAGATTTTTTAATTCCAAGGACGATGATACGTGACTTTTTCTAATTTATCTTGGTACTTACTGAACTGTTTGAAGTCGGTGCCGACTTATACGTATTGAGGTAATTACGTCCTACACCTCACGCTTGGGACCGGTTTTTTTTTATATGTTAGTTATTTCACTCAGTATATTTCGTTCTTATTCTTTTTGATTGGCACCGACTTCAAACAGTTCAGTAAGTACCAAGATAAATTAGAAAAAGTCACGTATCATCGTCCTTGGAATTAAAAAATCTTATTATTTTTTTCGTTTTTTAGTGTTTGTTAATTTTTGTTTGAAGATCCGTTTTGAAGGCGGTTACATTTTTTTTCAAAAACGTTTTATTTTTCGATTTTTAGTGAAGTAACTTAAGAAACTACATGGTGATTATGATAAATTGTTGTAAATATCCTATCCGTTACGGAATTCAGCTTTCCATCTTTAGCTACTTAGATAACTTGAAGGAATACAACTGAAGGTCCATTCGTGCATATGGTATTTATAAAACATCATAATATAACTCCTAACTGTTGAGGAGTTTCACCTCTCATCAGCAGCTCACCCTAATAACCTGAAAGAATATAACTATTGGCCCATACGTACGATTAATACTTAAAGAAATATTCTCCAGCTCCTAACCGTTAAGGAGTTGTAGCTTCCATTACAGCTCATCACTATGAGATGATGACTACCAGATGCAAATACTTGACTAACTTCAAAAATAAATGGAACGCATAAGGCTTGCCTATATTTGAGAATTTCTCTCAATTTTCCTGGGATTTGATCCCCTGGTCCTGACTTGGTGAAAGTAAGATCAGGTCAGAAGTACCAACTTTCGAAAAAAAATATATTTTGAAACTGATCCCCAATTTGATGAAACTATGAAATCGTCCATATACCCAAATAAAGTCTGAATACACATTATTCAGGATAATTCCTGAACTTCTTGCCAGTTCTTGATAAAATTTGAATGGGACCACACGAGAAGCGTCACCTTTTAAATAAAAAAAGAATTATCCAAATCGGTTCATTAACTAAAAAGTTCTGAGGTAACACACATAAAATAGAAAAAAAAAATAAAAAAAAAAACATACAGTCGAATTGATAACCTCCTCCTTTTTTGAAGTCGGTTAAAAACACGATTACCTACTTAAAATAGCTAGGTACCTACCTATACGATAAGTAAACCTAATATTAAAAAAAACCATTACACGACTTGAGAACCTCCTCCTTTTTTTGAAGTCGGCAAAAATGTACACTTGACAGCACATCGGTTAAACAGTTGAACTGCGATAACAGCTTTTATTACGTAGGGCATAAAGGCGGTCTCAAGATCAACATGACATGTTGACCTTGAGACGCCTTTATGCCCTACGTAAAAAAATCGGTTGGTGTCATTTTCGTATAAACCCTAGACGTAGAATTCATTGCTGATATTAGTTTTTTCAGTTTGATAGTGATTTTACAAGAAAAACGTAAAAAGGTGAAAATGTTGGTGGGCGATTTTTGCTTTGAAAGCTAATAACTTTTGTAAAGTCACATAAAATATCATACAAAAAATACTATAATATAGCGCAATATATGCAGGTTTTTAAAAATATACACTTTTAATAATGTCCTAATACAAAAATATTGTGAAAAAAAAATTAATGACCGCAGCGCGTGCGTAGCTGGACTCTCGCTTTGCGGCGTTTATCTTACAAAATGGTCGAGTACGACCGAGTATCAGCATAAGCTTACTTTGTTAAATTTGTTAAGGGGTCAAATAAAATAATCTCTATATATTTGTATAAAACAATTTAATGGCTGGTATAGTAATTTAATTACCTGGCTAGCTACCACCATCTTATATAAGTCTAAGGCCATAGCAATGATGTTTTCAGCATTATTGTGTTCCGGCAGTTAGAGATAAGATAGCCAATTCCTCAATAATTGAAAATTCCGGGAGAAGTGCGAAAATGTGTATGTATGTTTGTTTGTTTGTCTGTCTCTATATTCCGTTTTCACGTCAATACGGCTGAACCGATTTCACTAAAATTTGAAATGAAGATAGTTTCAGAAGACCTTAGGAAGGACAAAGGCACAGAATAATGACAAAGGCTAGTTTTTACCGCAGGAATAAGGCAGATACCCATGGGAAAATAAGTTTTAACGCGGGTAAAGCTGTGGAATAGAATTAGTATTTAAGGTAACAGTTCGAGTTCGTGGCAAGGAATTTATTTATAATAGAGACATTTTGAAGCGCTGGAAAGGTTATTATTTACTTTTAGCACGGGAAAAAATCACATTCCCATGGGAAAATCACTTTTAAAAGCTGTGAAATAGAATTGGTATTTAAGGTGATAGTTTGAGTTCCTGGGAAGCATTCTATTTAGAATAGAGACAGTTTGAGGCCTTGGGAAGGACATAACTTACTTATTACCGCGGGAAAAAATCTCATTCCCATGGGAAAATCACGTTAAGCGCGGACGTATTCGCGGGCAGAAATTGGTAGGTATTCAAATAGTTTGAGACCCTGGGGTGCCCTGGGAAGGATTATAATAGGCTACTTTTACTTTTTATTACAGGAATGTAGGTAATATCATATTCTCTCTCACGGGAAACCAGTAGGTAGGTATTATTTGTTTGTCCGTCTTTCACGTCAAAACGGATCAATGTGATTTTTTGTGCGGAGGTAGATTGGGAGCTGGAGGACTGAATACATACATATGTTTATCCAGGAAAAATATCACATTCCCACAGGATGACGTCGTGTAGTACACGCGGACGAAGCCGCGGGCGGATAGCTAGTTTTGATATAAAACAGACAGTCTATTTTGTAGCGTATGATGTAAGAATGACACAAAGATTTTATTTTTAAGCTCATGCGCTACCTACCTAACACAACAGTCAACGAATGCAGAAAACATCAACTTACGAAGGAGGACAGACGACAGCTAGTAGAAATCATTCCTTCAAAGGAAGCTGCTCTTCGCCAGCACACACTGCGGGCAATATATCGAGGAGTGCATGTCTGTCCCCAGAAGTACCTCTCCAAAAGCGTCAGGGTTTGCAAAAATCGTTGCAACTGCCTAAGAGCACAATTAAAGTGCACAGAATTATATCTGTGTACCGGAAACAGCGGACATTAAATCTATACATACTACATACATATACATACAATACATACATACAAATAAATAAAATTGGAGTGTCTGTTTGTAATATTAAAATAACCGCTTTTTACTACATGTATATGATTGTATATACGGTACATATACCAAAATAACATTTTTTTTTTTTCAATTTTTGTCTGTCTGTCTGTCTGTTTGTTCCGGCTAATCTCTGAAACGGCTGGACCTATTTTGAATAGGGCATCGAAACTCGGTTCACTTTTGAAAACCCGGGTTTTCGGGTCTAAGAGTAATCAAAACCCGGGTAGACCGGGTTTTTCGAGCTTTTCGATCTTTTTGTTATAATTTTATTAAATACAAGAAACTGTGTTATTATATCAATTTTTACAATGAGTACAAGATGTTAAGAATGTGGAAGGATTAAAATAAATGAAAAATAGTACTTTCCAAATTACAAAAACAGTTATCTAATATAAAAAAGTCATAGATTTTTATTTTTTCAGAATATCTTAAAACTAAGTAAGTATAGATTACTAACTTAGCGCCTTCACAGACTTGCAGGACTGGCCATCATAAAATTCGGGACTGGTTGCAGACTTTTTAATTTTTTTATATTTGTACAGGGTATGCAGTATGCATGCATTTGACCACCATCCAGCATAGCAGACAGTATGCAGTCTAGGATGTTGTATGCTTACCCAGGAGGTGCCTATTCACTCTTGCTTTGAAAAGGCCAAGGTTATAATGGCCAAACGCGCATCCGGCTCGACCCCTGTTGGCCCAGAGCCGATCGCGCCTATCCCGACAAGCTGGTTTGCAAATAAGATCCGTGAACGCACTATAGAATTACACCAACTGAACTGGAGCTCGCTGGATTCGTGCAGACCGGCGAAACTCGCACAACCGCGCGTGGGCGCGCGTCTATCCAGGGCCCTGATACAACTGTGCAGACCGCAACTTCGCCTGGTAACAGGTGCTATTACTGGTCATGGACAATTTAACAGACATCTTATTAATTTAGATGTCACCGACAGTCCCCTATGCAGAGGGTGCATGGAGGAAGAAGAAACAGCTGCCCACGTACTGCTGGAATGCAGGGGGGTGGCCCCTACCGGGCGAGGTACCTCGGCTCGCCGGGCAGCGTCCAGGAAGCGATCACGAATCTGAAAGCTCTTGCAGCGTTCCTGGCTGAGTTGCGCTGGCTGGAGTGATCTGGCCGCGCACCCTCCAGACGCAAAATTGGCGCAATAGACGTCGAGTTGCAGAAACCGCCCGTATTGATAAGAAGAAGAATGATCGTGGAACGCATTCGCAGGTAGCGCATTCCAATCTTTAGCAGCTCGCATTAAAAAAGTACTGGCGAAGCGCTTAGTACGGACAGGTGGTATGTCTACGTTGTATGGATGGTAAGCTGACCTGCATCTGGTAACCCCATGGTGGAAAGGGGCTGGAGGAACAAGATTGTGCAGTTCCTGTGCGCACTCTCAAAAGTGAATCCGGTAAAACACCGACAGACCAGCAACAGCAACTCTACGGCGATGACTGAGACTTTGAAGTTTAGCTTTTTCTAAAGTTGTGTCTCCAATGAACTTCTTTGCGCGGTTTTCAAACGCATCTAAAACTGCCAGTTGGTAATTCAAAAATCAAATCAAAATTGTTTATTTGCTTGAAAACACGGGTAATGCAATAAGATACATGTGAAACTACTACTAAAACTTTAGCGGAGCCATCTCAAAGGTGACAGCAGTACTCCATGCACGGATGAATTTGTACTTTGTATAGAACTTTGAGAGGACGCCCAGTTTTTGGCAGCAGTTTTACCAATTGAGTCGATTTACTCACCGAAGTTCAGCTCCGATTATAGAGTAACGCCAAGTTGCAGGTTCTCGGTTACTGGTAAGGATGCGCCCAGGCAAGTCGGAGCTAGTTGAAAGGGACTCCGTTTATCTGAGAAAAGACACGCCTGCGTGGCGAGGCGTTGAAACTGACAAGGTTGGCATTTCCCGAATCGGAAGTGCCTGAAGTGTCAGGTTCGTTTGCTCAACTAGTGACTCTCGACAAGACTGAACTTCATCACTAGTAGCCCTTGCATCTGAAAGATATCTGCTAGACATACTGGTGTCATCGTCATAACCAAATGTACCAGGCACCAACAAGTCGTTAATGTGGAGAAGAAATAGTGTTGCAGATAATACCGAAACTTCGGGAACTCCAGCGTTGATGTTCTTCAAGTGAGATGTCTGACCATCTACAACGACTCGAATTGAACGGTTCCTAAGGAAGTCGGTGATCCAGATGCAGAGGCCGTCAGATATTCCATATGAGGGAAGCTTGCCAATTCGGCTATCATGCCAGACCCTATCAAATGCTTTGGAAATATCAAGCGAGATAGACAGCAAGTGCTTCGCCATGTCTATCGAACGCTTGATTCCAAAGGTGGGTGGCGTACACGAGAAGATCTCCAGTCGACCGTCCGCGGCAAAAACCATACTGGAAGTCACTAGGGAGCTCGTTAGTTTTTAAGTTACGCCAATAGATGTTTATTCAGTACATGCTCCGTAGTCTTGCAGAGTATGAAGGTGACTGAAATCAGCCTGTTGTTAGAGGGGTTGGCATGGCTATATTTTTTAGGTATGGGCTGCACATTGGCACGCTTCCACGACTGAGGAACAAGACACGTCCTGTCTCAAGTGAGAGGCGGCTCAAGATAGGAGACAACTAGGGTGCACAGTTACGCAGCACTATTGCCGGGATTCCATTAGGACCACTAACATTATTTCCTAGACCACGGAGAGCTTTGAGAACCTCTTTGTGGTGAATGTGAATATTACCCATTGAAGAGCTAGCACGAGGTATCTTCGGTGGAGTTTGGCATGTAACACCTAGACGTGAATTCTTTGCAAAGAGAGACGCAAAGAGAGACGCAAACAGACCGAAAATATGCTATATTTTCGGGGTCGTCTTTATGAGCAATATATGAAAAACTAGTCGAAAAGATCGGAGAACTAGTTCTAATTCCATGTAGTTCCATGGGGTGATATGTGGAGTCCACATTTTACCCTCTCCATGTCCTAAGATGGACGCACCGCGCGCGTTCCATTTAACTTTCTTTGCTTGTTTTCTTGGCACAAACGCAGCAACAAAGCATCTTTTATTGTAATAATTTATCAAAGTGTGTTTTTATTCCATTTATTATTGCATTCGAAGTGGCTTGTACTTAAAAAATAACAAAAATAAAAGTTTTAAAAATATTTGATTGAATCAGGCGTTACTTGGCGGAAGTCCCTAACCATTGTGAAAAACGAACTATATGTAACTTACTTCCGCAAAAAAACACAATATAAGATGCACCGCCCGCCCGCCTGCAAAAAATTGCACATGCATACCACTAAAATACCAGTGCACAATACCTGCATTTAGCAAGACAGCAATACACCTTGCACCTTCACCGATTAGACTACTCTACCCGTGTTTCGCCCCAACCCGGGGCATCCTCAGGTGATAGTTCGTGCGAAAACCAACACCAAATTTTGGTGTTGGTTGTTTTTTTGCGGCAGTAAGCTAAAATTCAGCTATATTTCGTTTTTCACAGTTTTAAAAAATACCCGAAAAACCCGAAAAAGCCCGGGTTTTAAAAATCAAACCCGGGTTTTTTGTATTCCTTAAAACCCGGGTAAACCCGGGTTTTTCCGGACCGGGTAAACCCGGGTTCGATGCCCTAATTTTGAAGGGACTTTCACTGGCAGGTAGCTGATGTAATAAGCAGTAACTTAGGCTACTTTTTATCCCGATATTCCCACGGGAACGAGAACCACGCGGGTGAAACCGCGGGCGGCCCCTAGTTGTTTTATAAAAAATTAAAAAGCAAGTATTTTCTATGGCGCCATAGAATTTAACAAACTAAGCTTATGCAGATATTCGTACTTGACCATTTTGTAAGCCACTTAACCCACGCTGCGGTAATTTGATATTTTTTTTCACCATCTTTTTGTATAAGGGCATTATTAAAAGTGCAAATTCATAGAATCTATCTGAATTGCGCTTTATTAAAGTATTTTTTGTATGATATTTTATGTGACAATACAAAAGTTATTAGCTCTCAGAGCTAAAATGGCCAACCAAAATTTTCACCTTTTTACGTTTTTCTTGTAAAATCACTATAAAACTGAAAAAAACTAATAGCAGCAATGAATTCTACGTCTACGGTTTATACGAAAATGATACCCAACTTGCTCTTATAGCCACCAGGACGTCAATAGATTTTTTTTAAAGATGACGGGTGGCGGCCATCTTTGTACCTCGCCCTCCCCGTCTAGCCTCATGTTTTTTTTTTGCCTCCTGGACTAGAAATGCTTAGAATTACTCAACATGTGAACATAGCATAATACATTTTTTTTTGGGTTATGTATGGGAGCGATGAGCGACAGAGCGATGCATAGCATAACTGCCTCGACTATTATGTAACAAGCGTTTTATTATGTAAGTAGGTAATATTAATATGAGCATGCCTTACCTTTGTTCATCGGAAGGAAATCTAAAAAACTTCCGATTCTTGTTGGAATAATTGGTTTCCAAACACCCATACACCGAACAATAACGGACCATTTTGGGAGCACTGACTGACAACCGTGTGACGTAAACACAGCCGCACAGCGTTACTTTCTGGTTTACTGCCTCGGCCTCGAGTGCCTGGGCTGCGTTCCGTGGTTTTGGGTGTGGTTGTCTGGTTAAAGTTTAACCCGTTTGAGTTGCAACCGAGCCACGGAACGATCGAGTTGTTTTTATAACCTCAAAATTTTTGACAACGCTTGTGTTGGAAATGATTTACTTTTGCTCGAGTTTTATAGCTATCTCTGCAAAATTTTGACTTTAATACTCCTGGAAGAAAGTCAAAGTCAAAGTCAATAAATTTTTATTCAAACTGATTAAAAAAAATTAATGCTTATGAATCGTCCAACATTTTTTTACCTACCTACCACCTGTTACTTTTTTACTTTAAATTCAAACTTTGACATTTTTATTCTTCAAACGTCAAATAGCTGTCAGAGTGAAAAACAACCATTCGATTTGATGGTTGTTTGGTTTGGTTGCTGCCAAAGATGGTTGCTGCACTCTGAGCCACAGAACGGGTGAAAGCGGTCAGAGTAAAATTTCACCAAGTCACGGAACGGCTAGAGCGCGCGCCAGAGTGCGCTCGAGTGCACTCGAGTGAAGCCACGGAACGCACACCTGTGCCTCGTTGTAGTGCAGGCGGAAATAAATTGGCGGGGGGCGGTGCGTATCGTATCGCGTCACGGAGCGGGACTCGCGTGTCGCGTGTCGCTTCGAATGTAGTTACAAATAGGGCATGGATACCGGTATACCGGTAGGTATAGCTTCTGTTAAAGCTGATGAGTATTTTTCGTCTGTTTTCTTGTCAGTTAAAAGATGTCCATAACAGGTGGTAGGTAAAAAAATTGTTGGACGATTCATAATCATAAGCATTAATTTTATTTAATCTATATGAATAAAAATTTATTGATTTATTGACTTAGACCGAAATACCGGTATACCGATATTTTTTCGGTATTTCGATACCGGTATTTGAAGATAAAATACCGTAATTTCGGTATTTTGAAAAAATATATATATATTTGCAAGAGTGTTTAAAAATCATCCAAAACGCTGCAGATGAATTTTCATATGACACGAATCACGAATGTGTGTGTGTATCTGTCTGTCTGTCTGAGGCAACGTAGCTCCATAATATTTGTTCTCTTTATATTGTGGTAGCTCCTAAACGACTGGGCCGATTTTGATGCGTTTTTTTAATTGAAAGCTAAATTAATCGAGGTGGTTCCATAAACTTATTTATACTAGGGGTAATAGACGGACAATGGTGCGAGTGAAAAACCAGTCCTTACGGCAGAAGCTATGTGCGAGAAAGAGTTGGAAGAAAATGACAACAGAACCCGATTTGACTTATTTAGCGTCTTTTATCATCTTGATGAAAAGCGTCCACTCGATTATTTTGTGATTTTTATCGCGATCGCGTCGATTTGGCTCTTATAACTATATAAATCAATAATGGTGTAGTGTTCTGTGTTGAATTGTAATGTTACTTACGACAATAAACCAAATAAACACTAATTTCGCAGGTAAATAGGATTGTACAATTACCACTTTCATAGTTCATATTTTAGTTGAATATATTCCCAAATACACTAAGTGACACATTAATATCATACTATTTACCGCCTATTTTCTGAATAAAGGCTGATTTTTAAACTTTATGTGTTAGATAAAAAGATATTATATCCGTGAACTTGAGAAAATATGACGTAGAGGTTGATCAAAAATTATCGATATTATTATCGATACTCATGTCGATGGTTTCCAATATAACTTTGTTTGTGTTTGTGAACACTGATAGTTTTATTTAAAGCTGATTTTAACCGACACTTTTTAAATAGTAAATTATACCTACTTCAGTACCAATTTAACAATATTTTCAAGTTTCTTGTAAATCCAGTGATTAAGTTAAACTGGATAAAATTAATAAATAGAATAGACTGGGAGCTTCGCCAAAACTCTGTGGTGTGCAGCAAATATTTCAAGCAAAACTGCAAAGAAACCTTGAGAAATTATTTAAATAAAAATTTTCTCTTCAGAGGACAATAATTAATGTCTACCTAAATGTTCAATGGGTTTGGGAAAGGTATAATTATTTATTTATTTTTGAAATATATACATTTTATCGTTTACATGTATACGTATACATTTTTTCATTTTATACGTTGATCGTTGTATTCGTCATCATCGTCGTCGTTAACGACTCCATAGCTCAGTCGTTAGAGCAGCCGCCCGGATAGCGTAAGGTCGTGGGTTCGAGTCCCATCGGAGCTGGTTGTGAGACGGGTCGATTTTTTCTAAATACTTCATTTTCAATTTTTCACGTGCTAGTGTTGTCGTGACAGCCACAGTGCCTGCTTGAATATCACAATATTGTATAGTCTTATACAATATTGTATTATTCAAGAAAATTATCAACATGTCTTCACAAAGTACCTAAGGTATTTAAATACTGTAATGTGCCTCTATGTACGAATACTTCGATCAAAACGCAGAATAAAACTATTTATTCGTAAATAATCGAAAAAATTTGTGCAATGCGATGAAAAGGGACTCCAAAAACTCCAGAACTAGTTTTATTAAAAAACAAGATTTCAACCAGTGCAGCTGTGCGAGTAGGTAAGTATGACCGGCCGGTGCGGTATACGGGCGTTCGTCGGGAGGAATGACGTCGAACGTGGTAAAAGCCGATTGCTAGCGAACAACCGAGGCAATAGTGTTTTAAGCATATTAATTTTTACAATAACTTTGTAAATACTTATCGTATTGAAGTGAAATGACCATTATTATTGAAAAATGGAAAATGAAGTATTTAGAAAATAAAATCCATTTTCCATTTTTCAATAATAAAAATTACATTGTGAATGCAAAAAAAGTAAAAATTTAAATAACATGAACTTTATTTTTATTTTCCCATGTCCATTGAAGTATACTTCATATCATATGAATTATTAAATCTTGTTTGTGTTTTATTTACATTGTTGTTATCGACAACCTAAAATGGGCTTGAGGGCAGCTCTAAAACTCACACACACGTTTACAAATTACACACACTAGCTCATGTCATTTTCGGTCTCACAACCAAGCGAACTCTGTCCGTCTATTACTAGAGTATAATAAGTTTATGGGTGGTTCTTAGCTACGTTTGATGAAAATCCATCCAGCCATTTATGGAGGTGGTTAACTGCCTGCCGAAACTTTAAAACTTGGTGGTGCTTTGACTAAAATAATATACACCCTTGGCAAATTAAATGGCTTTCTGTCTGCACCCTAAAGGTGCGCGCACATTATGTCGGGCCGCAGCGGAGCGGGCCGCAGCGCATCGCATTGACGGATTTGAGTATAGCACAAAGTGACGGGCCGGGCCGCAGCGCATTGACGGATTTTTAGTACAACCAAATTCAAACATCCAATTTCTTCTACTACTGCTGGTTATACCCGTCTCTCTCACTCTCCGGGCATGACAGAATCGAGTGAAAGAGACGGGTATAATTTGTAGGTGTCATGTTATCGTGGAGCCCGTGGCGCAGTGGATAGCGCGCTCGGCCTGCGATCGTTGAGGTTAAGCAACGTTCGCAATGGTCGGTCAAACATCCAATTTCTTCTACTACTGCTGGTTATACCCGTCTCTCTCACTCTCCGGGCATGACAGAATCGAGTGAAAGAGACGGGTATAATTTGTAGGTGTCATGTTATCGTGGAGCCCGTGGCGCAGTGGATAGCGCGCTCGGCCTGCGATCGTTGAGGTTAAGCAACGTTCGCAATGGTCGGTCACGGGATGGGTGACCATAAACTTTTCATCTCGAGCTCCTCCGTGCTTCGGAAGGCACGTTAAGCCGTTGGTCCCGGCTGCACTTGCAGTCGTTAATACCCACCAATCCGCACTGAGCCCGCGTGGTGGGTCATGGCTCATTCTCCTTATTCATCCATAAGGAAGGCCAGTGCCCCAGCAGTGGGGACATTAAATGGCTGATGATGATGATGATGATGATGTTATCTGGCCGAGTAATACGAATAAAATCCGCTTGCTATAGCACACTGTGTCGGGGCGCAGCGGGGCGGGGCGGGCCGCATCGCATCGCACGCACGCTACAAAATCCGCGGCGGATTATGCGGCCCGCTGCGCCCCGGCATAGTGTGCGATAGTTCATATAAAATACATACGAGCGATTTGGACGGATTTTTGCGCTGCGGCCCGGCCCGCTGCGCCCCGACATAATGTGCGCGAACCTTGTCGGGGCGCAGCGGAGCGGGCGGCAGCGCATCGCATTGACGAATTTGAGTATAGCACATAGTGACGGGCCGGGCCGCAGCGCATTGACGGATTTTGAGTACAACCAAATTCAAACATCCAATTTCTTCTACTACTGCCGGTTATACCCGTCCTTCTCACTCTCCGGGCATGACAGAATAGAGTGAAAGAGACGGGTATAATTTGTAGGTGTCATGTTATCTTACCGAGTAGTACGAGAAAAATCCGCTTGCTATAGCACACTGTGTCGGGGCGCAGCGGGGCGGGGCGGGCCGCATCGCATCGCACGCACGCAACAAAATCCGCGCCGGATTATGCGGCCCGCTGCGCCCCGGCATAGTGTGCGATAGTTCATATAAAATACATACGAGTGATTTGGACGGATTTTTGCGCTGCGGCCCGGCCCGCTGCGACCCGACATAATGTGCGCGAACCTTTACTGTGCATTCCGAGTCACGCTGTCAGCGATGTCATCATATGATGGGACATGCGTGAGCGCAACAACGACATCCCGTGTGACGTCACTGATTGCGTCTTATCATCCAACATCTTGTGATTACGCCGCCCATATGCTCCGAACCATAATATCACTGTGAGCGTCCTGTCAAAGCTGACAGTTTTTTGTTTATATTTACTTCAGCAGGTGTATCTTTTATTAAAAAAATTGTTAAAAAACCGTTTCCAAGTTCGAGTCAGAATCGGTGAGTAGAACAATACGTCCTCAGCGTCAATGCTTCTTCAACATTATCCATCTTCCGCTAAATTCTAATATAATAAAGTGGTCGGAATTTGAGGTTCTTCAGTGAGCGTTATGTTATGAGCGCGATTACGAACGTTCCGAATCGTTGAGAGGTCCCAACTGTCATAAGCGCGATATCTGAATCGGTACGCGCGCCGGCGGCCGGCCGCCTGTTATCGCTGTCAGCGCTGAAATTGATTCTGGACTGCGTTCCGTGGTTTCGGGTGCGGTTGTTTGGTTAAAGTTTCACCCGTTTGAGTTGCAGCAACCGAGCCACAGAACGATCGAGTTGTTTTTATAACCTCAAAATTTTTGACGACGCTTGTGTTGGAAATTATTTACTTTTGCTTGAGTTTTATAGCTATTTCTATAACATTTTGACTTTAATCCTCCTGGAAGATACAAATACAAATACAAATACAAATACAAATATTTATTGCAAACTAACGGTCTTACTAATAAAAAAATGTTAATCACTGGTTAACCGCGTGTATAGTTACACATTGTGTAAAGGTCGTATAAGACTTACGCACCGTTTTGACTAATAGACGTTGTATAAAGGTTGTGTAACTATACCCTTCGTACACAAAAGGTTTTTTCATTCACTGGCAACATCAACAAAGAGACGTTCTAAAACTTTGTTCAATAAATTTGTATTGCTAATTAGTGAATGAAATATTTGAATGAAAGTATGTTATTTCATGACTTAGAGAACAAAAATGATTTGAAACTAATAATTATATATGTTTCAGTCTATACTTTTTAATTTTATATTGATGAAACGGGACATTTTTGCTAGCTATGTTTTTTTGCTAAATTTTGAACGCAGTTTGTTTGACAGCCGGTACCTACCGTGCTGCGTCGTCAACAATACACAAGGGATGCGTCACCATACTACAAACTTGCATATTCATTGAGTAAAATCCTCTACGATTAACGTAATACTGTCCAAAATCACCTCCAACTTTTTTTTTATGTTCGTGCAATCGATTGCACCAATAACATTCCTGAAGCCACATATCTGGCGAAGGCCAGAAATAACTTCTTGTTCTGCCATACTAAAGGGCATGTAAATAAAATTTGTAGCCTTGCTAGCTAAAGCTTTTGCAAAGTTATAGATTGCTGACTCAATCCATGAGTTCCGCAGCATCATCTTGTAACTTCGTCGCGAGCCCAGGTTCTCAGTGCAGTGAGCACCTGCAACTCAGGTGAAATCCCACATCCTCTTGCGTCTTTGTTGATATCTTTTTTAATCAAATCTCTAGTATTTCTAGCATACACCTTTGTAAATCTATATTTACATCTAAATTCACTGTCTGTAAGCGAAAAAGGATCTGCGCGTTCTTTACAAACTTTTTCTAGGGACATTCTCTTTTTCTTCGTCTAATTGGTCAAACAAATTGAAGTAAGTACCTAATTTAAATACTCCATATTAAGAACTAAAATATCTCAGTAAAACAAAACGGAACCAACAATACGACAACACTTGAAGAACAAACACAACTGAGAAGTTGAAATCCGCCGCCATCTGGCTCTTAAACATCCTTTAAACAAGGGTCTTGGCTCGTTTAAACCTTGTGTAACTTTCCTACCGCAATAAAACACGTGTACACAGGCTTTGTGTCAAAATATTTTTTATTGGTAGCGATTGTCTTACAACAGATGTGTATACTCTGTATAACATTTTATTAGTAAGGCTGTAAGTGTATACAGGTGTTATAATCTAAAACGAACTTAAAAACTTAGTCGCCCTTTACGGACACAGCAAATTTATGAGAGGGCTGCCTATTTATTTCCATCTATTATTATTTACATACAATATAAAAGAAACAAAGAACAAAACAGAAACAACAATAAAAAAACCAAAAAAAGCAACGATAGAAATTTTACAATTAGGATTGATCGCCGTAGATGAGATAGACGAAGTAATTAGGGCGTTAAAGTAAAAATAATTCGAGAGGTCATTCAAACTTTGACACTTTTCATTGTTCAAACGTCAAATAGCTGTCAAAGTGAAAAACAACCATTCGATTTGATGGTTGTTTGGTTGCTGCACTCTGAGCCACAGAACGGGTGAAACTACACTCTGACAGCTGTCAGAATAAAATTTCACCAAGCCACGGAACTGCTAGAGCGCGCGCCGGAGTGCACTCGAGTGCACTCGAGCGAAGCCACAGAACGCACCTTTGGACTGCGTTCCATCGTTTTTGGTGCGGTTGTTTGGTTAAAGTTTCACCCGTTTGAGTTGCAACCGAGCGACGACGGAACGATCGAGTTGTTTTCGTAACCTCAAAATTTTTGACGACGCTTGTGTTGGAAATTATTTACTTTTGCTCGAGTTTTATAGCTATTTCTGCAACATTTTGACTTTAATCCTCCTGGAAGATGAGATAGACGAAGTAATTACGGCGATAAAGTAAAAAATTTTCGAGACGTCATTCAAACTTCAACACTTTTCATTGTTCAAACGTCAAATAGCTGTCAGAGTGAAAAACAACCGGTTGTTTGGTTGATGCACTCTGAGCCACAGAACGGGTGAAACTACACTCTAACAGCTGTCAGAGTAAAATTTCACCAAGCCACGGAACGGCTAGAGCGCGCGCCGGAGTGCGCTCGAGTATTATTTTTCTCTTTGGTGCACTCGAGCGAAGCCACAGAACGCACCCTTGGAATGCATCCCTATGCTGTCATGTCAGTGATGTCAGTGTCAATGTCAATGTCAAAA
Source organism: Crambus lathoniellus (assembly GCA_949710035.1). Taxonomy (NCBI): domain Eukaryota; kingdom Metazoa; phylum Arthropoda; class Insecta; order Lepidoptera; family Crambidae; genus Crambus; species Crambus lathoniellus. Next base: position 12,035,609 of record OX453297.1, read on the forward strand.
ATAATGTAAGAAGCTAGAAGTAATATTATTCTATGATGTAAAGTAATGTCAAAACTTTGGACGGTAGTATTTCAAAAAGTTATTCTTAATGTTTTTGAGCTGAACCGAATAAGTCTCCTGAAAATGCCTTTTTACGCCGTAGCTAGAGGCCGAACATCAGGTATATTCTCAACGTGGGCAGATTGTGAATCTCAAGTGAAGGGATACTCTGGTGCAAGATACAAAAAGTTTGACACTGTACAGGCTGCTCAGGAATTCATCACAACGGTTGGTAACACCAATGCAGCGCCAAAAACTAAATCAAACCACTATAAACCACAAAGCTTCCCGAGCTCATCCTATAATAATAACCTTAAAAGGTCGTATTCTAGTAGCTCATCCAACAATGGATACCAGTACCAATCAAAGCCAAAGCCTCCATCACCAGAGAGTGATAGCGAAGACGACGCGTTTTCAGATGACTCGGATGATTTGAACTCTATATTGACTAAACAATTGGATGATGTTGAAAAAAGGTTAAAGGGATTTGGGAAGAATGTTGACAAGATAATTAATAAAAGCACAAAGAGTTCTGGTCGAAAAGCAATATTGATAGAGCCTCCTAAGCCTAAAAGAAGAAGGACGAGTGGTAATGTAGAATTTAATGAAGATAATGATGGTTTTGTGAATGTCTACACTGATGGAGCTTGTTCAGCAAATGGCCGTAGTGGAGCGAGGGCTGGAATTGGGGTTTATTGGGGAGATGGACATCCATTGAATGTGAGCGAACCAGTCTCAGGTCGTGCTACTAACAATTGTGGTGAAATCCAGGCTGCCACAAAAGCTATCAAACAAGCAGTCCAGAATGGTGTCACCAAGATTTCAATCAATACTGATTCAAAGTTTCTCATCAATTCTGTTACCAAATGGCTACCGGGTAAGCACCTGCTATTGATAAAAAATTGTGTTTATTGAGTACTTTAACTCATTTTTCCTAAAAAGAACTTGCTGCATCTTTTTTGATGTAAGTATATTATAGCAAGTATGAAACAAGATTTGTCCAAAAGTGCTATGGAAAAATAAATCCCAGCTGCAGTGTGATGCAAACTATGTTTTTAACTGAAGGTAAGGACAAACTGAGCCCACATACACAACATATGCAACATATTATGACAACTAGACTCTTGAATATGTACAAAAACAGTTGGATCAGAAACATACTTATCATTTGCAACATTGCGTCAGATAAATGTCTCTGGTTCAACTGTTTTCATGCAAATTCAACAGTCTAGATGTCATAATGCCTTGCTTATGTTGCGTATGTGGGCTCAGTTTGTCCTTACCTTAACTCTGCATTATGCATGAACTCAACTTTCCCATTTTCTGATACCAAGTCACCACAAAAAGATATTTTTAAACTCATATTTTCCATACAATTGCACATATTGACTCAACATTGATTCCATGATGTATTTCATTGTTTTCCTTTCATTTTATTTATCATGTTTCTAAGATAATTTAATCCTTATGAGTTAACTATCCATTGCTGTCATAAAAGTACAGTGAGTTGTTTTTTTTGAGTTCTAGCTGGTTGAATTCCTGGGTGTTTTTTTTTCTTTTCCTTATCTTGCAATCAGTTGGATAGACTATAAGCAGATGTTTTTGTAGTTAATATGGCTTGTAGGGAGCCACTTCCATCGGAGCGCGCCCATTATTGCTTGCAGTCAACTGTATTAGTGACTATGATCTAGTCAAAAATGTCTCGCCTCTTCTTCAGTCGACAAATGCTCTCAAATATGGTTAGCTGATATTTGAATTCCTGGATGTGGCAAGCTTATTTATAAAAACAGTTCAATGCAGTTTTGTTTCATTTTAATATAGGACTGTTTCCTTTGAGTGAAATTTACTATCTCCATTATTTTGAGTACTTTCCCTCCAGCCCCCTGATTCACGAAGCGCTGGAAACTGAATCGGATTCGAATTCTGTGCATTGTTTTTGTCTATTCTATAGTGAGTGACAGAGACAGGGCATACATTCCGCTGTCGGGAACGTTTGGAGCGTTCGTGAATTAGGGGGCTGCTGGTATTATGAAATAATTCTGTCATGAAATAATACTATCATGAAATAATTCCGTCCAGTATAAACAAAATTTCTTCAAACCTGAACTTCAAACTTAGGTAAAAAAGCAATAATATACTCATGCTTCATTTTTGGGCTTTTGTTACAGGTTGGAAACAAAAAGGATGGAAACTGAAATCAGGTGAACCAGTGAAAAATGAAAAGGATTTCAAAGACCTAGACAGTGTAGTAAATAAAGTTCAAATCAAATGGAACTATGTAGAAGCTCATAGAGGAGTCCATGGAAATGAAAAGGCTGATCAGTTGGCCAAAGCTGGAGCGGCCTTGTATGATAGAAAATAATGTGATACTTACTTAATTATTCAGTTTATTTTGTTTCACTATGTACTTTATGTTTAAGAATGCTTGATATTTTGAAATTATTTAATTTACCGATAATGTGTTTCTTGTCTGGGACAATACTTGACAATGCCATTAGCATCTGCATTTTTTTTACTGAAACAGATGCTGAATGCAATGAATGCAATGTGAGATTTTTATTATCAAAGATATCAAATTCCTGATTCAAGAGTTTCAAGACTTTCGTTACATTGATTATTAAAAAAGAAATAATTTTGATTCAGAGAAGATGTAATTTTTGTCAAATAATTAAAAAACAAGTAAGTACCTAATCAATAAAAAATATCTCGACATGCAAGATTTAATTTTTATTTATCCCTGTATGCCCGCTGCCCTCATTGTGGGGGTTAACGGGAATATGGGCATTTATCTATCTTCCTGCCTCAAAAATTAATTAAAAACCACACGTTTTCGAGATCAATCAGAGGCACCTAATCTTTGCAATCACAATTTATTATTACAATCAACTTCAACAAAAAAATAGTTATTACTAGCTTTCTGCCCGCGGCTTCGCCCGCGTGAACTACACGACGTTATCCCGCGGGAATGTGATATTTTTCCGGGATAAAAAGTAGCCTATGTTCCTCTCCAGGCTACAAGGTATCTATGTTCCAAATTTCAGCCAAATCCGTTCAGCCGTTTTCGCGTGATTGAGTAACAAACATCCAAACATCCAAACATCCAAACATCTAAACTTTCACATTTATAATATTAGTAGGATTAGCAAAAAAGCTAATAATAACATTTTTTTTTATTAATCTGTGTCCTCTCACAACATACCTACATTGGTACGGATTGGTTTGTTACACATGCCACAAATCCGTTACGCATGATGGTGGTAGAAATGGAAGTCACATTTGCAATGCAACAGAGATTGTTGTTCTTCTTGGCCTTTTTCTTGCCCTTCTCTTTACTCTTCTGCTTGCCCCTTAATCCCCTTTTGTGAGACAAATAACTTATAGGAGCATCGTCATCGGAAGAAGTCAGCGGCATAGAAGTTGAGGGGATAGGTTCGAAGGTCGGGTCATCCACGATAGCCGAGGCAGTTACAAAAACTGAGTCATTGTTTTCCATTTAAGGGACATCATAATGTTATTGGTTGTTGGGCTTTGTACATCATCGGTTGTTGGGCTTTGGACATCATCGGTTGTTGGGCTTGGCTTGGGACATCATTGGTTGTTGGGCTTGCGACGTCATTGATTGTTGGGCTTCGGACATCATCGGTTGTTGTTGGGCTTTGGACATCATCGGTTTTTGGGCTTGGCTTGGGACATCATTGGTTGTTGGGCTTGGAACATCTTGGCGTGTTATAGATATCTGTGTACTTACCGACCTGGGGGGCTACCGCGTAAGTTTATGGGTATGAACTTCATACGTTTTTGGAAATTTTAAGTCAATTTTATAAAGAAAATAGCAGCTATCAGTTCCTTGTTTTGTGACTTCGGGTATAACGATAACTAGCTAGCAACGTTCAGCAGAACAAAGCAGCAAAAATCTATCAAGATAAGGACATCAAATGACAGTTGAAGCCCATACCCATATCCATATTTCTTAGCCGGTAGCCCCCCTGTAGGCCTAGCATGAGCGGCTTTTATCGCGCGACATGATATGGTACGGCAAGTCGTCTTGCTTACCCCACTAAGGTGTAAGCAAGACGGCTTGCCGTACCATATCATATCGCGTGATAAAAGCCGCTCGTGCTAGGCCGGCTGGTTTATGAATCAATTTCTTTCCTCTTCTTTGTCGGATTCTTTCAGAGTTGAAGCTTCTTGTTTCTTTAACAAAATCCAGCAAACTGCTGTCGAGAACACGTCAAGTCTCTTCCGAGTGATCCCCGCTTCCACACAGGTCTACACGTTTACGCCGTATTTTGGCGCGCTGTTAAAGTAGTCCCAAAAACTCAAAATTATCCTTAGGTACTGTACTGAAAGTTGTAACTCCGTTTTACGGTACTGCAAGGAAACTTTTAAAAGTAAAAAAGCATCCGCCTTGCAAGTAGATTTTCGAACGGGTCTCGATCCCGCGCCCCTGGGAATCCAGCCTAATGCCCTTATCAACTAAGCTACCGATATAGGCTTACGAGACTCGTCGAATTATTCTATCAGTTTTAAGCGCTGTGGGCCAGTGTTGCTTCATTTGAAAGGAAACTGAAGAAACATTTTTTTAAAAATGTTTTTACAATCGATTAAGATGAAGCAGCCATTAAATGCCCCAATGCTCCGACTTGCATTTTAATGAAGTGATGATGTTATTAAACTTTACTTGGTGAACTCAGGCACAGTATTAAAAGGCTGTTACTCAGGTTTAAGAAGTCAGATTTTCTTGTCTTAAGTAGTTCAATATAAACCCGTTTTTCTCTTTTGATTGACTACCTAATGTGAAGGAATTTAAAGCTACAACACTACCGGCGATCTTAGCGCCAAGAGTTGTCCGAAATCGAGAGCAACATTGCAGATTTAGCCAATATTCAGACCTTCGTCCGGCCTGGATAGCATTTTCAAATGCGGTAAAGAAAATTAAATTGTATTACTAGTATAGTATTATTATATTATCTGTAAATGTATAGACAGGAATTACAGTTAATAATAGCTGGAACACGCTAATCTCTGTTTGAATTCCACAACAGCGCCAGTGCCGTACGGCTCTTTACGGACGCGGACGGCCTTCGCAGCAGCCGTTCGGCTCCGTCCCAGGCAGGGCTGTTGCGCGCCGGATGGTCTGAATCGTAACTCAGTGTGGTGTAGCTTTAAGGCAGTAAAAAGAACAGCAATATAAAAAAACAATGAATATTTCTGACATCTTTATTGAAAGGAAACTATGACATTTCCGACCTTATGCACTAGAAGCTCTTATAATTAATAATAAACGACTATTTACATGAATATGACGACTCGAAACAAAACTTCTAACCATAACAAATGGACAAAATTTTGTAAGAAAAATATTATTTGCTTGAATATCACGAGGAAAGGGCAGTGGCGAGCAAAAGATAACAAATTTGATGACACTATTATGATATTACAAACACGGTACTGCTTCTTTTTTACAAAGAGAAATTTAAAAGGGTAAAGCAACTGAGAAGCTGCTTCACTATTATACTTATTTCACCACTGATAAGCCAATAACGTCAAATGATCTTAAATTACTATTTATCTGGTAAAATATCACAATAAATCGTCCGATTTCTTTGTAATATTACAACACTCTTCCAAGCTTATAGTAAAATGTACACTGAATTTAGACAAAAATATACAACCACGATTTATATTTCATTAAAATGAAAATATGCATCCAAGACCTGCATAAACGAATAACAACTAAAATTAGTACAATTGGTACATTAAAAAAATAATTGCAAACTAAAATACACATTATTTCGAGTAAACTTTAAATTATCTTAAAAATAAAATAATTAGCAATATTTTGACGACAGTAAAAAAGAACTATTTTTCTCTATAATTAATCTCCCTCTGATATCCAGCATGATAACATCAATACCCATAATGCTTATTTACCAGCATAATACAAATAGTATTGTTAACATATTAGATAATCATAGTAATAAGCATGTTTGCCTAATAATTACTAAAATAATCATACAGTTTACTACAATTGTACGATTTATCAGAACACATACTTATCTGATACAGTTACATAATAGTTCAGTATTGCATGCACCGTAAAGATGTTGTTATTATTTTGAAATAATAGAAAATATTTCTACACTTCTATTATCAAATCCTTATGAAACATTAGTTACCAAATACATCATAACATCAACATTTATTTACAGAAATGATATTTTAAGTTAAGTATAATTTTACAAGTGAAAAAAGAATTATGCCAAATTATGTTTATTGTCTAGAAAAGTTGTTAAACGCAAAGAAAATACCATGTCTCGCATAGTATGTAAATAAACCTGAAAAAATAGTAATTTTGAAAAAAAAATTGAGAGCAATCGTCGCGTCGCTGTAAAGAGAATTCCGAACATTCTACTATCTGTACTAGCTAAGACTATTTTTTTTTTCATAATGACTACATATGAAATTTTTTAAATACCATTTGGTAATTAATTATGTACAAGTTTAAATGTTAACACAGTATAATTGAGTAAGAAGCTACATTAATACTTTTTACAGTTAAAATGCCGATCAACTTTAACACTAATTATTTTCAGAGCAAATCAAATAATTTCAATGGGATTGTACGCAACATACATTTTTACACAGCTTAATTTACAGCATTAAACAATATTGGACAACTTAATTGTACAAGGACCCATGGCTTGATTAAAATTTTATTTAAATGTGACAGTCAAACGATCGCATTGCCACAATTTCTAATATTAAACTTTCTTATTGAAAACTCATCGCAAGGTATTCTACACATGGTATCAGCAGCTACCGAATTATTTAATTTTTCAATCATCATTCATCATCATTACCAAGGTTCATGGCATTGCAGAATTTACTGTTCTGTTCTGTACTAGGCGCACGATACTTATAGGCCAATTTCATTTTCAATAACGTTTTGATCATTCAAAAACGTGTTTTTTCTAAAAAGATTTATGTATTTTAATCAGTTATTGCGTTTCGTGCATCAATACTGTGAGTCCGTTCATGGAAACTTACCTAATAAGTGAAATGAGATTGTCATGTCACGAAAAGATTAAGGCTACGCTCAATTTAAATGCGTAAACGTAATACGTAGACGTACTCGGGTCGTAAGAGTTGTATACGTACGTACGACTAACCAACAACCACCCAGTCTGCGCGCCCATAGCACTTCTGAAGTCTGGATCAGGCGTGCGTGTTCGCACGAATAAAATTCGTACGAAAACGTGTTCAAAGTGAGCGTAACCTTGAACTTAAACCCCCTTATTCCAAAACGTGCACTAAAAGTTAGACCTGGTTCAAAACTGATGCTAATTCCATCGTTAATTTGAAAAATGCAAGGGACAGCACTAGTTTAGTACCAGTTTTAAACCAGGACTATTTTAGTCCACGTTTTGGAATAAGGGGTAAAGAGTTTGTGTACGACCTACTTGTGATCTTATCTTCTGTGAGAATTTGTCTTAAAGCGCGTCTCAGGTGAAGTATTGGATTGTGTGCGTGCGTCGCGGCGGAGTTACGACATTACTGCTGCTGTTGGAAGCGCCCACGATGAGATATCCGCCAGATGTCACCACCTTCTTGCCTTCTTCAGGACTCACCAACTGCTGGGCAATAAAAATGTAATCTATTAAGATATCGTTTCTGAGATCGGAATCCTGCTCGAAGGACCAAGTCACGACTTTTATGTTTGATGAATCAGCCATTTTAAATCCCCCACTTGAATACCCCACTGCTGGGAGTGGTGGGATACGGACTTATCTAATGAATCGGTAAAAAAGAAAATTATCACATCACGTGGGTGTGCTATTCGATGGATGATAACGACTGTGAGTGTTGCAAATCACTTAGGAACGTCTGCGCCTTAAAACCTTACCTAACTAAGGGGGCCTTATAATGTATAATGATGAAATTTAGTATTACGAGGTGCCGTAGTCGGAACCGCGCCTCGTCCGGGGCCGGACTGCTTCGTATCACTAACATTTCAAATACACGAATTTGAAATGGTTAGATTGGATTGAAATGTACGAGCCGTGCGTCTTGTGCGTGCACAGCTCGACCCACGCCCGCCACTATAAATCATCCCTAATCCAAGCTAGTTTATCTTTAAATTGTGTTAATTCACTAGGTGATAACGCAAAGGTCAAAGTCAAAAACTTTTTATTCACAGATTAAATAAAATTAATGCTTATAAATCGTCCAACATTTTTTTACCTACCCGTTAAGGACATCTTTTAACTGACAAGAAAAACGGGCGAAAAAAACTTATCAGCTTTATGTAATAGAAGCAACGGATTTACAAAATAATTATGTCGTTGCTAGACAAATTGGTGCTATAATAAAAATTATAGAAAAAACTAATGCTGGTTTCATTTAACCTGTTATTGAAAATTAAATATTGGAAAAAAACGACCCGCCTCACAACTAGATCCGATGGGACTCGAACCCACGACCTTTCACTGTCCGGGCGACTGGTCTAACCACCGAGCTACGGAGTAGTTACGAGAAGCGTCGAATTTATCCAAGTTAAAGTAATTTTTCATCTAACCTGTTTGTTGAGGACGATGGACGAGGTCTGCGGCTGCGGCTGCGACGTGGCCGGCTTGTACGTGCCGAGGCACTTCAGCTTCGGGTTGCCATTTGCGTCCTTCTCCAAATTTACTATGAAATAAATAAACAAATTTCTACAATCACACCAATTATCTAGCTCATAAGTAGTTATCATTAAGAAACTGTGTTATGGAAACTAGATAATGGGTAAGTAAATATAATACTTACTTATACTAATATTTTTTTTGGAAATACATACATAATATACATACATATAGCACCCAGAACAAGACAATATTATTAGATTTCAGTTCAGTGTTAAGTTAGGTAGGCAGGTAACATTTGTACCCGATTATATACTAACAGACTAGAAGTACCTATGCTACTAAAAACTAAGAATGATTCCGAAATAAATTATAATTATTATTATTGTGGAGGAATCTAATAAGGATACAGTGTAAGTTTTTACAGAGAACAATAGGTCTAGCACAACTTAGCGCGACTCTTTGTCGCGCTTCTTTCAACCAATCAGCACGTCGCCTTAAGTCACGCCCGCTATCTACGAGCGATCTGATTGGTTGAAAGTGCCCGCGACTCTTTCTCACTCGAGTCGCGCTCAAGTTGTGCTAGCCCTACAACGGAGTAATGACTTTTGAGATATTCTAATAGCGGATATTGAGCGCTGGCTTTACGGTAACAGGCAAAATGACGCATCTAAACAAGTCCCTCAACACAATGAGCAGAGCAAAATGTTGTGCAACATATTGCGCCGCAACATTGTCGACGAATCTGTTTCATCTCCATCTTTGCGCCGATAAGTTGACTCTTAGAGCGCCCGCACATTGAGCTACAGTCGCGGCCACTAATCGCGACCACTGGTCGCTTAGTAGCGGCCACCTGTCGCAGCCACTGAGCCACTACCACAGTATAACCAATTTTTCCATACAGCAGGCCGACGACGTAGACGTCTAGGTAGTATGATATATGATATATATAGTATGTATGAAGTCAACGTACTTATTTGGTTTTACTATGACTTGTGGCTCGAACACGGCCACTCGATCGCTCGGTTTGCACCGATGCTATACAAAATGTATGAAAATACTCGTCCGCAGCTTGTGGTCGCGTTTGGTGGCCGCGACTAGTGGCCCAATATGCGCCCGCACTTAGTTTGTGGGAAGATATATGAACAAACCGATAACAACAGTTTATAGTAATTTGGACAAGACAACGGTGAAATAGTTTGAAATAATAGTTCACCACTCACTAATAATAGAGCCGCTCTTCGGTTGCGCCACCTTCCCGCCCACGATAGAGGTTATTGACGTTCGCTTTACAGTATCTGGCAAACTGACGCATCTAAACAAGTCCCTCAACACAATGAGCAACATGTTGTGCAACATATTGCGCCGCAAAATTGTCGACGAATCTGTTTCGTCTCCATATTTGCGCCGATAAGTTGACTCTTAGTTTGTGGAAAGATATATGAACAAACCGATAACAACAATTTATAGTAATTTGGACAAGACAACGGTGAAATCACTGAAGTCTATTATTACACACTGGACTGGCTGCTGTCATAATATTTTTGTAGCTATTTGAGTATCGCCATTTTGGCGCTGTAGGCGAAGCTGTAGGCAGATACGAGTGTCCATGTAACTAAAATTAGCGATGTTCTTATGTCGCCTGCTGTGGTAATGATTAGGTCAAAATTAGTTCTCGGGACACTCGTAGTGGCGCTTCAAATTGCCACACTAAATTAGCTGTCATTTGTATGGAGACAACCTGTCCAGTGTGTAATAATAGAGGTCAGTTGGTGAAATTGTTTGAAATAATCGTTCACCACTCACTAATAATAGAGCCGCTTTTCGGTTGCGCCACCTTCCCGCCCACCGTCAGCATGGGCGTCGTAGCGGGGGCTGATGTATTCTTCTGCAAAAAAATATTATAGCTCTCATCAGCATCAAAACCATTATTATTTTATTAAAACAAGAGTAACGGGACTCAGTGAGAGAATATTTTAAATCGGTCCAGTAGTTTGAGTTTATCGATTACAAACAAACAAATCTTTCCTCTTTAAGATAATTAGTAAGTATAGATAATGCACAATTGCCAACATTTCATTTTTTGCAAGGCAGTAAAATTCGAAAACCATTTCGAGATTAGAACTAATTAAACATGAAAAACAATTTTTTAAATTTTTTGGTCGCCTATTTATAAAGATATTTAAAAAATGTGTAAAATGAACAATGTCAGGAAGTTCTAGCGTGTATACATATGCCTGGAACTAATCAATCCCCAAGAAGAAAAAAAAACGAAGTAAACAAACAAATGTCAAAGTTACTGTCATTTTAATAGTGATGCCTGCTTGACTCAGTTATCGAATTATTATCGATTATTTTCATTTAAAAATGGGTAAGACACTGAAATGTTTTTGTTTTATTATTACACAAACAAAGATTTTTAAAAGTAAGTAAGTACTTACACAGTTACACCTTGTTTTAAAGTATTGAGCAAGTTGGTTAAATAAGGTTACAAGTCATGAAAAGTATAAATTTTTTAAAACTACAGTTGTATATCACATGTGAGACGAAATAATCAAGTGTAGTGTTGTTTTATTGCATCTGACTAAATAAAATAAATAATCCCTTTAAACAAAAATGTTATTATTATCGACACAATATACTAGCGTGCTAGAAACATCTCTACGTAAAACTTCATGTCATGGACAGTTTTTTTTTAATTTGAAAGTTAGGGAGAGGAAAGTTGAGGCTAAGGAATCACTTACTATATTATTCCTGATATTGTACTTACGTCCTTTTAGAATATACCATTTTCATTTAATTATTATCTCAATAATTTATTAAAATAAAAAGAAAAGAAAAAATACGTGTTTCCTAAAAAACGATAACCTTTCATTATATCCATAAAAACAAGTACCTTAAAATTTTGAAATGTTGTCAATTGAATAGCATTTTGCCGATATTGCCGATTATGGTGGAAACATACTTTTTCATCCCATCGATTCGAAAAGCGATGATTGTTTATCTAATAACAGGGGCCAAAACGATTCATTGTTTACCTGTTATGACAAGAGGGTATAAATGAGATTTGAATTTTGAACAGCTTCATAACAGGGTCCAAAAAGATGAGATTTGAATTTAGAACATAATTAAAGAAGCATTGGTTGGAGTGTAGCAAAGGGTGTGCAGTACTTATATATAGGTAAGTATAGGTATTGCAGATTGGTGAAAAATCTGAAATATGAGGTGACAGAAAATATAGTTCTCCAGCTTTAAAATATTTCTCTTGATAAATTAATAGTTGAGGGTAAACTGTCTTTTTGTTGGCACCCTGGAGTTCATTCAGCTCGAGTTGTAAAACTAAGTGCCAATTTTGTGCAATATTATAATACTATTTCACATTTAAATGCACGACTAACAGCCAGAATTAATAACCTATCTACAGATATGGATAGTTGCGATCCAGATTAGTTGCTATGCAACGCTTGATATTAATAAAGAATTAACGACAGTTGCCAGGGTGTTGCTAGGTGTTGCCTAGCAACTAATCTGGATCGCACCTATCCCTATCTGTGGATAGGTTATTAATTCTGGCCGTTAATTGAGTAAATTATTTTTCACCTGTTTTTCGAGCTTAACTCTAGGGTGCTAATAACGGGACGGGTGTCAACTATAGGGCACTTTACCCTAATCGAGTGAAATAATTTGTGTTACATACTGGAATATTATCGGGCTGCGGCTGCAACCGGCTTTCTGGCGGCACGTTCATAGCGTCGCCACTGATTTCACCATCCTGAGACATAAGACGAGCACTTTAAGGTTTGCTCTGCAATAAATTATGTTAATTTGCTAAAACTTTTTTCAACACACTTGCTCATAAAGTGAGCCTTATTACGACCGATTTGGCGCAGGGGTCAGCTACCTGCCTTCTGCGCCAGAGGTCTCGGGTTCGATTCTCGAACAAGACAAATATTTGTGTGCATGAACATGTCTATTTGTCTTGGTCTGGGTGTTTTCATGTATATTAAGTATGTATTAAAAAAAAAAGTGCATAATAATATTACAGTACTAGTTGCGTTATAGAATTATCCCCACAAAGTTAAGTAAGTACCTAACTGCAAATTATATACGAGTAAACAGAGACTTTTCAATTTAACCGGGTAATACAGTATCCCTACAAAGTTAAGTTAGTACCTAACTGCAAGTTATATGCGAGTAAACAGAGCATTTTCAATTTCACCGGGTAATAGGTACAGTTCTTTTTTTGTAACAACAAAGAGGTTTTATACGGATGAAAATCCATTTACGTTTTTAGAATAAATAAATGTGTGAAAAACGAAATATATGTGGCTTACTTCCGCAAAAAACACAATATGCAAGATGCACCGCCCGCCCGCCCGCCCGCAAAAAATTGCACATGCACACCACGAAAACACCAGTGCACAATACCTGCATCTAGCAAGACAGCAATACACCTTGCACCGTCACCGATTAGACTACTCTACACTACACCAATTGGAATTGGTTTGGTGTTGGTTTTTCGCACGAACTAGCACGAACTATCTCCTGAGGATGCCCCGGGTTGGGGCGAAACACGTGTAGAGTCTTCGAGCAACGCTGGTCTTCCGTCCCGGAAGGGAGTAGGCATTCGAAGCATTTCCCCTCTGTCAAAGTACTAGCCCAAGTGGGCATAGGCGTTTATAAAAACTAATTGCACTCAGATTTTTTACTAGACCGAGTCCAGTCGCGCAAGTGAACGCCGCAGTATTAAAAATGCCGAATTGCTCAGTTTTTTGCTGTAGAAAAAAGGTCTGGAACATCAAGTTAACAAAAAGATGGTGTAACATTTCACATGCAACTAAATTCTGATCATATTATTGCTATTTAATTACATTTAAATACCTAATTCGCATATTTTATTCTTAAATTGTTGACGGATTTGTTCAGCAACATCAAGTCCGCTCGCCCATATAACTCTGTCGAGCAAACATGACGCCTGCAGTTTATACTCTTCTCTTTCACTCGATTCCGCATGCCCGTAGAGTGAGAAGGACGGGTATAACCTGCAGCTGTCATGTTAGCTCGACCGGTTTATACAAATTTCAGATCGGTCGCGCGATAAATCCGACTTTTCGCCGACGATGGGCAACACAGTGATGTTACCGTTACATGTCATAATGTTTGTCGATAAATTTGAGTGGCAGTTGGCGACGCGACGAGACGTTATTTATTCATATGTACAAATGATTGTTATCATGGTTTTATAATGAACTATAGTACGTTATTATTATTGGGTTACCTAGCATGTAATTAGAATAAATAAAAACCGATCAAGAGCAAGTCAGACTCGCGCACTGAGGGTTCCGTAACATCAAGTATGAATGAAGACACGGCGGTGTAGAATATACGTTATAAAAATAATAGGCCCTTCCGATCGATTACGACCACGGCGGCCTATTTTTTTTTTTGGATAAAATATGATGAAAGCATTATGATTTCATTGTTTATTTATCGCACTTTTTGTGTTTACAGCTTCCATAAAAATCCTGAATTAAAGAATTCATGGAAAAGTTTTTGCAATAATAAGAAACCTTGGATCTCAAGCGGAGCAGTGTAATTTGCTCGACCCATTTCATGTCATCCGATTTTCAAGCCCTTCCAAAGAAAGGAGAATAATAACGGAGAATTCAATATGTACCAAATTTTATAACAGACAGCATTTTTGCCGCAAGTCTTCTAAGTATTCTCGGTGTTTTAATAAAGTCACAAAATTGCATCTCACTGTTATACTTATTTTCCAGAGCCATTCATAACCCATTGAACCATCTTACAATACTGCTGGATCTACAAGTTCAGCTATGCCTAACATGTTGACATATTTGATTTCTTGTTTAGTTGAAAATGGTTTACTGTTACATTATATAATACTAGCCTTTCGCCCGCGGCTTCGCCCGCGTGAACTACACGACGTTATCCCGCGGGAAGGTGATATTTTTCAGGAATAAAAAGTAGCCTATGTCCTTTCTCAGGCTCTAGACTATCTCTGTACCAAAATACATTCAAATCGGTTCAGTAGTTTAGGTGTCATTGTGTAACACACAGACAGACAGAGACGCATTTATAATATAAAGTAAGGAAGTAAGGATTAAGAGCAAATGTTACTACTTAAATTAAGTATTCTATTGTGATGGAATTCAATTTCAATTTGACGACTCTATAAAATATAACAGGGAGAAAAAGATTGCCCTTAAAGGTTTTCTTGCCGGTTCTTCTTGCAAGGTCTCCCGCCGTAGGATTTGCGAACTGATGGCGTAGCTGCTTTGACGTTCACAAGTGTTGTAATCTCAACCTAAATAGCAATTTTGAATTTTAATATCTCGTGTCACGGCGCGTATGTGGTCGCACTCTTACAAAACAGATCATCAGTAGCGATTGCGGTATAAAATCATCAGCTCTTAGAAATAGCGGTATAATATTAAGTCTTATTACTATTCTCGTACCTACCAAGAAAAAAAACATTACTACAAAATCGTTCGAACCGTTTTGGAGAAGCGCAACCACAAACACCGTGACACGAGATTTTTATATAATAGAATATCAAAAACTGTTAGTAAGATCCTACATAAATACCTAATAATAATTATAAGAAATCTTAACTAATATTATAAAGCTGAAGAGTTTGTTTGTTTAAACGCGCTAATCTCAGAAACTACTGAACCGAATTGAAAAATTCTTTTATTGTTGGATAGTCCATTTAGAGAGGAAGGCTATAGACTATATTTTATCCCGACATTCCCACGGAAACGGGTACCACACGGGTAAAACCGCGATAAATAAAAATAATATTAGTAATATGTTTCAGTTTACCTTTATTAGTCCTTCTTCCGAAATTGAAATTTATCGATATTGCTGCATCGACAGTTGAGTCCAGCCCTATTTACGTTGAAATCGAGGCAATGTGTGAGTGAGTTGTGACTCATCCGTACACGAATTGTCGCTGTATTGTTTCATTTTCTATGTGTTAGTGTCGTCTTTACAGTATTGTTTTTGTATGTAAGTATACGGAATTGCACTTGTGTGCACATTTCCTCCCCCCAAAAAACGACAGAACTATTTGAATAGAGTAAACTCGCTAAGGCTACTCCCTTCCGGGACGGAAGACCCGCGTTGCTCGAAGTGTAGAGTAGTCTAATCGGTGACGGTGCAAGGTGTATTGCTGTCTTGCTAGATGCAGTTATTGTGCACTGGTGTTTTCGTGGTGTGCATGTGCAATTTTTTGCGGGCGGGCAGGCGGTGCATCTTGCATATTGTGTTTTTTGCGGAAGTAAGCTACATATATTTCGTTTTTCACAATGGTTGGGGACTTCCGCCAAGTGACGCCTGATTCAATCAAATTCTTCCAAATAAATGTGTCCCTAATTAAGACAAAAAAACATAATTAAATGTATTGTTATCAAATTATTTATAATTCACAATAATTTGTTATAAAACATTTGCATTTTATCACTATTATTATAATTATTTTGAAGTAGGCTGTATGGCTGTATGTAATAAATCACCTTACATTTGGCGCGTGCGAAAAAAAAAACTTGCGAGCTTTTTCCCTTAGCTAATATTAAGTTATTCTAATTTTCTTATGTTATGTATTCAATAAATGTTTGTTTTCCTCGCAAGTGTGTTGAAAAAGTGCGTATGAAACTCGTGAGCAACTTACACACTAGACACTCGGCTGATTTACGCTCTCGCCTGCGGCTCGGGCTGCAACCCACAGCCTCGTGTATAATGAGCAACCTTAGCTCACTTGTATCATAATATACTATTATGGTATCAGTCGAATTCTTCGTCACCTGATGTTTAATAACCTATCTATAGTATAACAGTACATGGGAGGAGCCCGTGTCGCAGTGGTTAACGCGCTCGGCCTGCGATCGTTGGGGTTAAAGCCGCGTGGACACGATCAAAGTATGCTTTGACAAAGCAGTTTTGACGACTACTTGGACGCTACTTTGATCGTGTAAATTGCAATCAAAGCACGCATTTTGATGTGGGAATTCCATCAAAGTAAACTTGGACCATGCCCAACGTCAAAGCAGGCTTTGACGCCGACATTGATAGTGTAAATGAGCAATCGCGGCTTTAACAACTTTCGCAATAACCAGTCACGAGATGGGTGGCTAAAATTTGACTATATCGAGCTCTTTCGAGCTTCAGAAGGCACGTTAAATCATTTATACAGGCTGAATTTGCAGTCGTTAACACCTCGCACCAATCCGCATTGCGCCCGCGTGGTAGGTCATGCCCATTTTCCTTATCCATTTACTAGCGGCCGCCCGCGATTTAACCCGCGTGTTTCTCGTTCCCGTGGGAATATCAGGATAAAAAGTATCCTATGTGTTATTCCAGCCAATAATCTATCTCTGTTGCAAATTTTATCCAGATCCGTTCAGTAGTGTTTGCGTGAAAGAGTAACAAACATCCAAACATCCATCCATACTCGCAAACTTTCGTGTTTATAATATTAGTAGGAAGTACCCTATTACAAGTATTTATATTACTCTCTGGGCTTGTCTCACTTTCAATTTGCTTGTGAATTTTGGAAATAAAACGATTTTTATTTTTTATTTATTTATAAGTAGGATAAGTATAGCACCATCAAGGCTGATGACGATGATAGTACCTGCGTCCGTTGCTGCGTGCAGACGGCGAAGTGCTGCGACCAGTGCGCGCGCTGGCACGGGTAGTCGCAGTACGAAGTATTCCAGCAGCAATAGAACTGGGCTTCTTGGCTGCAGTTTGCACACCTACGGAAAAAAATTACTATTTATTTATTTTATTATTCCAACTACTCATCAACCAAAATGCTTTTGACTTGCTGTGAACTATTTTTTTATCCACAACAGTGTAGCACTTAGTCTTCATCACACCTGATGTTAAGTGGTGATAAGGCTGAAAGTGGAAGCGCTCTACTCCCGGAATCCTCAATCACTGAGGAACTGGCTTTCTTATCTTCAACAGCCAGAACACAATGCTGTAAAGATCGTTGTTGTGGCGCAGACTTAGATAAGATGGTGGTAGATAGCCCGGCGGACTAAGAATAAGTCCAACCGCCAACCGAACAATCTAACGAAAACAAGTAACGTAAGCAGATAAGTATCTTCGGCACATCGACTTGGCTATGGTTAGTTGACCTCGCATCGTTTTCCCGGATAAAGTTTATCAGGTTTGTGCCACCAAATCTCCAATAGATTGGTGCTCCAAGAAGACCATCGAAAGGGAACTACATGAGGAGCCAGCTGACATACATTCTGAAGGCATCCCGGCGATGAGTACTGCATAAAACCAGCAGTTACCATTCACGTGAGTACCGACAGATTGATGATTTGACAATCCACAATTACAAATTTTTTTGGCCATTATCGCCAAATTGTTTGGTGGTTTACCGCTAGTGCCGCTAGGCAACTTACAACAAAGAGCCCTAAGAGTGATAATTAGAGATCGGATAATCGGATGCATATTTACCTAAAGTTAATATTTGGCTAAGAAATTATGGAAGCGGCTTCTTAAAACATTTTTTTAAATATAAATCCCTGGATTCCAGAAAATTCGCGAATGCAAAATTAGTTAGTAACATGATGTGGAAACGACGTCTTTAGCATAAGGTATTTATACGACCGATTTGGCGCAGGGGTAGACTACCCACCTTCTGCGCCAGAGGTCTCGGGTTCGATTCCCGAACAAGACAAATATTTGTGTGCATGAACATGTCTATTTGTCTTGGTCTGGGTGTTTACTATGTATATTAAGTATGTATTTACAAACAAAAAGTATTTAAGTATATATTTATCCGTTATCAAGTTTTCCATAACACAGTTTCTTAATATAAATAAATAATAATAAAAATTTATTTCAACAAAAACGATAACATTACAGGCAAAAACTTAAGTGTACAATATTAGATACATTTGCGTTTACAAATCATCCCCCAACTCCCAAACTAGGACGTATCCTGTATCCTAGGAGCTGGTGATACCTCCAATTAGACATTTTATTTTGAATTTTCAATAACATGCCTGGTCTAGTATGTGCATGTGATTTGGTTGTATTGATGAAAGTGTGTGTTATGTATATTATTATGTGTAAGTGAGTGTGAGAGTGTGTATATGTGCGTGTGTGAGTGTGTGTGTGTGTGTGTGTGTGTAATGTGTGTAGGCGGCTGTGTTTGTCATAACGATTTACAAAGAGGTTATAAAATTAATTTCTCGGTCTCATCGTAATTGAAGGATAGGAGTAACTCATGAACTATGGTTTTTAATTTGAATTTGGTTAGTGTATAAATTGGTTTTATTTTATGAATCCTATTATATAATTTAGAGCTGAGTGCTGAAAACTGGTTTTTAGCCCAGGTTGTGCGGCATTTGATTTGAGGGCAGACAAGAGTGCCGTGACGTCTGGCTGATATGACGTGGTCAAAGGGCAAAGTGGAGTGTTTCCGCTGGAGCATATGGAGGATAGATAGTTGCCTAACCGTAAGTACCTTGCATTCTGTGTAAAGCTTAGCAGTGGGATACCTTCGAGGTTTGCATAGCATAACCTTGAGGATAGCACGTTGGGCACGTTCTAACTTTAAGAGGGAAGTTTTGTAATGAAAAAATGAAGTAATGAAATTAACATGGGCTTAGATAATTGGTGTGATAGTAAGAAGTTATTTATTATTTATTTATTTAAAAATTTTGATACAAAAGTGCACTCCATAACAGCTAACACCTCAACTTTAGGTAAATATGCATCCGATTATCCGACCACTGGTGATAATGGAAGAGATGCAAGACTGGTCGTTAACGCTCCGACGAGTTGATCAAAACTTAACACCTGTAGCGCGTGGTCAGGAAACTAAAGAGCAAAGAATTTTATAATTGCAGTAGACAAAAGTCAGGAAGCATTATCTATTTTTTTAATACGAAACCGATATAGGTAAGCGAAGTAGAGTGTGCGCATGAAAGAAGTCCAGCTGAGGTTGAACTTAAATTATGACATGGGAACAAGGCTTATTTTTCAGCAAAAAGTGCGACATCAGCGCCTCCCGTTCCCGGTCGTGCTCGAAATACCGGTTACTTTCACTTGGTTGATTTCGGTTGGCCAATCAGACGCAAGCCGTATCACAGAGACTGCAGATGTCACGGCGCCCAACGCCCCGCCCTTTTCGTTAAACCAGGTTAATAGCAGCGGCTTAACGCGAATCGATTCCGCTCCGAGCGAGCGTTATTGAATAAGCTGATATCTTAGTTATAAATGTCGAACCGTTCCCAAACCCTGCTTACCATTTCTTCGCCTTGGCGGCCTTGACGGCAGACTCGAGGTCTGCTTTTTTTGTTGTTTTACAGTGAGGGCAAATACAGTCTGTTCGTATACCGGTACTGGCATGTTGGACTCAGTCAGTCACAAGCCTGTTTCTCGCTGCGCCCAGCCCTCCCGCCAAACGCGTCAGGGCTGGGCGGTTCTAACCCCTGTCCCGCCGCCCGAAGAGCTCGAAAGCTCGAGAGGGGGCCGGACAGAAGGAGAGAGCCTCTTCTCAAACTCCCCATAAGGTTACCCACTCTGGGTGGGCGGACCAGATGGGGCGGTCGAGACTCGAGGTCAGCCTTCGCGGCGAGCCGCACCTCGCTCATAACACGGGCCTTCTCCTTCTCGAAGGACGACCGCATCTCGGCGACCGTTAACTCTGTAACAAATCACTGCTTACCATTGCTTCGCCTTGGCGGCCTTGACGGCAGACTCGAGGTCAGCCTTCGCGGTAAGCCGCACCTCGCTCATAACACGGGCCTTCTCCTTCTCGAAGGACGACCGCATCTCGGCGACCGTTAACCCTGTAACAAATCACTGCTTACCATTGCTTCGCCTTGGCGGCCTTGACGGCAGACTCGAGGTCAGCCTGCGCGGCGAGCCGCACCTCGCTCATAACTCGGGTCTTCTCCTTCTCGAAGGAAGACCGCATCTCAGCGACCGTTAACTCTGTAACAAATCATGAGGTGAAAGTAAATAGGCTAGATCTTGTATGATTGATTATTGATTGACCTATGTCAATAGCCGTGATTTTTGGGTTTTAGTAACATTCAATCTCTCGTTTTGCAGCGCATTTGCTAACGGCCAGAATTAATAATCAATTCACAGATAGGGATAGGCATGATCCAGATTGGTTGCTAAGCAACGTATGATAACATAGAATTAACGACAGTTGCCTGGGTGTAGCTAGGTGTTGCCTAGCAACTAATCTGGATCATGCCTTTCCCTATCTGTGGATAGATAGATAGATTTATAATTCTGGCCGTAAGTAAATAGGCTGATGTTGTATGATTGATTATTGATTGAATTGTCAATAGCAGTGACTTTCGGGTTTTAGTAACACTTAATCTCTCGTTTTGCAGCGTATTTGCTAAATCTAGTGACAGCCACCGCAAGGCCATATCTAGGTATGGTTCAAAGGCTTTATTCCGCAGAAAATAATTAGATATTTTGGGTTTCATTGTAACTTTCGTGCTCAATTCGTTCTACTTTCTTGAACTTCTGCCGGTGCTTCTAGCTGGTTTACTCCAGGTGCAATTTAAGTGCTACTGGAGCTTTATTTCGCCCCTGCCTTTAGATTTCTAAGGCCCGATTTCACCACTGATATCTAAACGCGATCAATCCTTAACGTGTTTAAATAAAACATAATTCTGTCTCTGTCATCTCTTTGAATGTGACTGATATAGAAATCTTTATGCAATAAGCAAATCATATACAAATGTTTTGTACCAATTCCTTTTTTGTAAATAGTGCTACCTATTTAATAGTTCTGTATGTTAATATTTCAAGATGATAAAAGTAAAGTGGAATACATATTTATTAAAGCTTTCATAGGTGGTAAGTCTAGCCTAATAACGTTTCTTTAAATTTATTCAATGTGCATGTATTAGCCTAGTACTTGTTACATAATTTGTTTTACCTATATTATGAAATAAAGAATTTTGAAATGAAATGAAATGATATAGAAATATGTTTTAAACACGTTTAGCGTTGTTCGCGTTTAAATATCAGTGGTGTAATCGGGCCTAAGTAGCTAAAGATCTCACCATGATTGTGCTTCAACTCCTCGATCTCCTGCCGGTACCTCCAGTGGCTCTGTTCCAGGCGAAGCTTCAGCAGCGCCACCTCAGCCACCGGTTCGTTCACTATCTCTAGTGAATCTTCTAATAGGTTGCGGAAGAAATCCGCCAACTAAAAGTTTAAATAGAAAAATACAGCATGTTCCTTTTGATATCCCATAAAGGCCGCCGGGCTTTGGTGTGTAGTGTAGATAGATATCTACACTACACACTAAAGCCCGGCGGTTACACTCTGTCATCAAAAAGAACTCCAAGTCGCTTATGGCTTCACTGTCATATCGCTGTACTATAGTATGACCATTGCGAAGCTCGCTACATTTAAATAAAAGAGTTGAAACGGCAAAAGAGTTTCGAGAATTGCCGAAAGGTTTATGGCGAATATTTTACTAGCGATTTTTTGAAGAACGTGGGCGAATCAGGGACTGTTCTCTGAAACGCAAATCCAAAACTTCGGTTAGCCCCGCCCCTTTACTTGATTCTAACGTGACTAGAGGGTAAGAGGGACGGACATAACGAAGTTTCGGGTTTTGCGTTTCAGAGTAGGCCCTCTGTATTGAACTGAACGTTTTAGAACCGCCGACAAATACTTATCACTTAAAATTTCACGCTTTAGCGGTATAAGCATTACCTTGACCGCATTCTGGTTGAGTTTGGCGGTGAGGGGCCCGGCGCTGGATGGTGTGGGAATAACTCCCGCTGGGGCCTCTAGCGGATTCACCAATGGCGGCCTCTGCTGCAATCTGGGAGGCTGTTGATAGCAAACAAACAATAAACATAGGTGAAGAAAATGTCAAGAATCATGGTTGAATTCTTTGGAGGAAATTTAAATAAATAATAAATTATAAAACTTTATATCACACAAAAAAAGAAACAATAACACAATTAGACGAATAGTATTGAGAAAACAGACAACAGGCGACCTTATTGCTATATAGCAATCTCTTCCAGGCAACCTTGGGCGAAAGAAAAAATAAATCAAAAGAACAGAGGGGAGAGGGAATGTATTTGACATGAGCATTGTTTGTTAAACTTTTGACGCGACTTTTGCAAAGACGTTGCTATTTACTATGCTCATTCAGTTCTGCGAAGAATTTTAGTTTGTGTGTGCATTTATCAATGTTTTCTTTTAGCCTAGACCGGCTAGTACAAAACCATAAAGAAACTTATGTTTTGTAATTTTTATTTTATTTTAGCAGGTTTTACTTTACTACACGAAGTTGTTAAAACTCACCTCTCCCGGCGCAACGTTATCAGTCGTCCTATTCGGCGTCACAACCGGTGTTATCACAATATTAGTCCCAGCTGACGTCGTCGTCACCGGAGCCAACTGTGAGCCACTGGTGGGCAACGCTTTGGGCATCGATGACGGCATCATGGGCCCAGAAGATGGCATCATGGGTCCAGAAGAAGGCATCATGGGTCCAGAGGACGGCATCATGGTCCCAGAAGACGGCATCATGGTCCCAGAAGACGGCATCATGGTCCCAGACGACGGCAACATGGATCCAGAAGACGGGATGAGCAAGGAATTTGGATTCGAGCCCACCGGTGTAGGGACTATGGGCACTATGCTGGCAGGCGCGTTGGTCCGGTCCGGTAGACCGTTCATGATCGGCGACGGGTCGTCCTGTATCAACACCTATCATAAGGGTACAAAGCGGTTTGAGCGGTCTTTCTTCAAAGGGTGTGCGAGTATCGTGAGAGTGAAGTATTAGTTTTGGTGGAGAAAGTGATAATTTAGTTTGTGCAGTTAGTTTTGTTAAATTTAATAGGTAGATTAAGGTCCGCTTGCACCAAAACACTCTGAGCTAAAACTAAATCAAGTTTAAAACATCATTATAACTCTGGCAATTATTTGTCGTCGTCGTTGAAAAAAAAGAGCTTAGTGCAATTGGATCTTAATATGCGATTTGTCTTTAATAAATGTGTTGTGGAAAGTTTAAAGCTAAGGTTTCCTCGCACATCCTTGGTAGGAAGGCAACTTGACACCGCATTTTCACTAAAAGAAAACCCTAATAACTATTTTGAATAACTGTTATTTCAAAAAGGGGGTTTTCTATTACTGTTTGAACTGTACTTCAGTATTTAGTATTCTATAAAATCTTTATAGAACAGCTAGAAACTCTCCTAAGTGTTAATCAAGTTCCCAAATGTGTTCAACACCATGCGCATATAATTTTCCACACGGAGCTCAAATAAACACCTTTCATTGATCGAAAACTAGTAAAGTTTATTGAAACACACACAAGCAACATTCAAAAGCACTGATTTTCGTATGGCAACATTTAACTCGCTCACTAGTAACTTCACTATCACTAGTGAAGTTACTAGTGAGCTATAAGTGAGTGTATAAGCTTATATTATTAAATGCATAACCTATGCGTATAATGAAAGAACGAGCATGCTAGCATAGTATTTTATCGCCTACGTACTTTCAAAACAAGTTTTCTCATAAGTGAAAATGCAGTTAAATCATACACGTTATTAATTTTAATGGCAGTTTAAAGACAAGTCAATTATCATTTAATAACCCTTTAATCTTAATTAATCATTATCTCTTTTTAAAAATTATGAATAAGATTTACGATATAATAATACTAACCGCGACTTCGCCCATGGGAATAAAGGGAATCCCCCTAATACGATTTACATTCACTCAAAACAAAAGGATACGATTTACGAGACTTTATATTTCCCAATGCTGTTATAATAGTCGACTGGTATTTAAGTGTTCTAACAGACAAACAAACTATTCAACTTATATTAGTAATAATCAAAGAACACAAGAAAGAGATTAGGAGTAGCATGTCAGGCATTTTGTACTGAATGAAGCGTGAATCGAAAAGAATCTAGTTACCATGACAACTTGAAAAAATTCAAAATTGTAAAAGAAAAAAACAGGAAAAATGGATTGAGGATTACCAAAACAGGTTGTTCGGCAACAGCGCTTGTCTCAGCTGTTTAACTATTTACACTAGTCAATGAGTTTGACTGTGAACTTAGCAAAAGAGGTATAACTGCTGGTTCAGGTTAATCATTACAATTACCAGACTTACAAGTTCTGATTCCTTTTAAATCTTGGAAATCACTTTCAAAGAAAGTTACATCTCTGCTTTTCACAACTCTTCTGAGAAAGCAAAAAGTTATTGTACACTTGCTCCGCCCCCTTACTGTGCTACATTAACGTCTTTCGTATGTTCTGTGGTAGCGATAATAAAGCGCAAGCCACATTATGCCAGACATCTAAAACATTGTAAGTCAATTTGTTATTAGTTTTATTTTCTTTCGAAGTGTCATAGATAAGTTTGCTGTAAAATGCATATTTTAGAAGTTGTAAGCCAAAAACTGATATAACTCCGAAAAATTTGAGGTTTTCCGAGCACCACGAAGTTAGCACAATCTTTCGTGGTTGCAAATTTGGTTTTATACTACTGGTATTTATCCTAACAACATCCCTAAATAACCTGGCGAGTTTTTGCGATTTTTATGTCTACGGTGACTGGCCTACATTGCCAGCTGGCGAGCCGAGCGATGTGACGTTTCACATCTTTTCATACTTCGGTTCACACAAGCGTCATCCCCCCCCCCCTCCCCCCCCCCCATTCTCTCTCTCTCTCTCTCTCTCTCTCTCTCTCTCGCAGTTTCACGACTTTCACGTCACATCGCTAGGCTCGTTAGCTCACTCGCCAGGTGGCCAAGTGGCCTGCGCTTAATGCCTAACAAAGCTGTAGCTATTAACACAAAGTAAACAAACGCAATACTTACATCGACACCACCAACTGACATAATCGGCTGCAGGCTAAACGTCCACTGCCCATTGACTGACGTGATCAGTGGCACTGTATGCACGTTAGTGGGAAGTGGGCCGACGTTGGGCAGTGAGCCAACAGTGGGAAGTTGGCCGACCGTGGGCAACTGAGATATTGTCGTGGAGGTGGGAGGGAGAGAGGAGGTAGATATGATGGGCGCGGGCGGAGGGAGGGATGAGACTAGAGGGGCTGTCACTGTGTTCACGACGTTATTGCCTGAAAGAGAAGATGTTATTTTGTAGTACTTAATCTTAAAAACTTCTTGTTTTACTAGGCACTTTATAAAAAAAGTTGAAGCATTAAAAACTCATTACACAGACGTATTCTGGTAACAATGATCTTGGAAACCGATATGCAAGATATATTTGCGAGCGTGGTGTCCAGCAACTTGGTCACTGGACATCACACTTTTTCAATGCTTTTAAAAAGGACAAGATAAAGTAATAAGATCGAAAGATAAATAAGAATAAGCATTTGATAAATGGTGCTCAGGAACAGTGGCCACTCAAATTATCCAAAAAGTACAGAAATAGTAATTTTAAGGTTGTTATATTATAACAATAAGGCCAATAAAAACGTATTTTTTACTCACTAGAACTAGTGACTGTAGTGGCTCGAGACACATTGCTTGGCCCGTTGGAAGCAGACACTTGCGCAATCCTTGATCCCCTCGGGCTGGGCGTTGAAGGCGGCTGTATAGGAATATACACCATAGAGTTCTTGCTGTTCAACTCCGAACGACCATCGTCCGCTTTCTTAGGCTGAGGAAAGGTCTTCCTCGCCCTAGGACGGACTTGTACTTCAGAAGTCTTAGGACGTACATGTACTTCAGTAGTCTTAGGACGTACATGTACTTCAGTAGTCTTAGGACGTACTTGTACTTCAGTTGTCTTACCACCACCCTTCTTAGCTGCCACTGATGGAACAACTACCTTATTTATTCGCACTTCACGTAAGTTAGCCGTAGTTGTAGTGTTCACTGGTTGCAACCTAAACGCGGTCATAAGGTCCATTTTCTCCATATGCCGTTCTGGGTCGTCCAAATCCATCGGTTCCGCTTTGATTTCGACTAGCATATCTTTGTTTGGGGTGTCAGTTTTCTTTTTTTGTGGTTCCGGTGACGTCATTCGTGCGAAGGCGCGAACCCCGACTCTTCCCACTAGAGATTGTTCTTTGTTAGTTTGTAGCCTTAAGTCGGAATTGGTGTCTATTGTGATTTCGACGGTTTTAGAATTCGTCGAGGTGGTTGTTGGTGTTGTTGTTGTACTAGTTTTCTGTGCAGATGTGGAAAGACTTCGTACACAACTGATTATAGGATGAGTAGGCATTCCCGTCATGTTGTTGTTACTTTTTGATTTCCGAGCTATGACAGCTAGACTAGTGTCGTCGTCGAACTGAATTCTCTCTTTGACGCTCTTCGGACTTGCCACTTGGACCTTTGAAGTAGTCTTATTTGGCACAGACTTATCTTCTTTGTTCTCTTTCGCACTTTCAGCCTCTTTCGTCTTGGCTACAGGAGTTGATGGTTTTTCTTCACCTTTCTTCTCAGAAATCTTTTCAGTCTTACTTGTATTAGCAGCATTGCTATTATTTAACGATTTATTAGTCTTGGAATTCCTGCGTTTTTGTGCCTTTTTGTCTTCTTTAGGTTTAGCTTTATCAGCCTTGTTTTTATCTTTGTTTATTGTGAGACCCTCGCCTATTCTCAGTTGTCTCAATTTTATGGGTGTAACTTTACCCGTTTTGCTAGGAGCTTTTGTGAATACAACAGATTTGTGAGGTTTTGTGGATATCACTAATTTGATGGGTGTTTGGCTTGGTGCTGGTTTCTCTTTTTCGTTGGTGCTGCTTGATGGTTCATTATCTTTATTTTGTGACTTATCAGGTTGTTCTTTTGTTGTCGTCTCTTCTTTCTTAGCTTCCTCCTGACTACTTGAGGATTTGGCTTCATCAGGTTTGGATTCTACTGATTTTCTCTTCTTTTCTTTCGTGCTGTCAATGATTGTGATGACAGCCTCTTCCATTTCTGATCGGCGACGTTTTCTAGATACAACCTCTTTTGGTGGCGGCACAGGCGAGTTAACCTCTATAGTTTTATCTGTTTTATCCCTGTGAAAATTACATGTTTTTTTAATATTCCTGAAAATGTTTAGTTATTTTTTTTTATTGTACTTACTACTTAGGGCTCCATCTCATTGGGACGCCATCACCAAAGAATACTATAATATTACTAACGTAAAGAAGCGACACTCACCTCCCCCCGCCAATTCATTTCCCCCGCATTGAGAAAGTAAACCGAGGAGTAAACGTCACACGTTTGTCAGTTGTCTTGTCAGTCACTCAGTCAACAAGAATGTAACCAAGTCAACGATGTCATTATATTTCGTAAGCAAACTTCGATATGAGGATCGTGCGATATAACCTTGCAGTGGCGTTCGTATATGCAGTTGAATCGTAGATGATTGATATCAAATTAATATTAACAGAAAACAAATATTCCAATACGAATTGTTTGACCAAATAATAAATGTTATGATACGATTAAATTCTATGAAATTAGAGGATCTTTTATTAATTTGATTTAACTTTCATTAGGTGCAAGTATTGGATTAAAGAAATTGGTCGAATGGACTTAAGGCGCTACTCGGAAAAAGTATGGACTTTTTGATTTAAAACTATAGGACGGTTACAGTTGTTACAAATCTGGTAATAAGATATATATTTCTTCATACCTTTATCTAGATTCGTATAGTTTCAAAAACACGATTTTATGATTTTGTCTCGACACTTTTTCTTTTCGAAAAGACCTCTAAAAATACGAAAATTGTAGATTATTCTTAAATAGGGTTACTTACGCTATTGGAAATTGGTTTAATTAGTGAACACCAATAATATTTAGGATCGTATAGAAGCATTTTTTTAAATCGCTGTAGTTTTTTAATACGAAGTGATTTTGTTTTTTTTGCC
Source organism: Crambus lathoniellus (assembly GCA_949710035.1). NCBI lineage: Eukaryota > Metazoa > Arthropoda > Insecta > Lepidoptera > Crambidae > Crambus > Crambus lathoniellus. The sequence continues at coordinate 12,064,166 of OX453297.1, forward strand.
TAAACTGCAAAATCGGTCTCGATCCCGCGCGCGTCGTTTTCTCATTGCTATCTCGCTTCTGCACATTTTTTCCGAGTATCGCCTTAAACCAAAAAAGCGTGGAGACACTTCATACTAGTTATTTTGTTTGCGAACTTCATTTCCCTAATTCTGACCGCGCAAAAAGAGTTTCTAAGAAAAATGCAGCCCCTACCCTATTATTACTGCAGCCAGAAGACTCATCTGGTACTCGTATTTACATCAAAACTGATAATAGCCTCTTAGAGTACTTGCAAATCTCAAACATCAACAGAAATTCCAAGTACGAGTACTTCACAGGTGTCACACTCAGTGCAGAAAACACAGATTTTAAGTGAAAATTCACCCCGGAAAGGGAAGTTGCGGTTTGACTTTGCGACGGGACGTCCTCGTCGGCCAGTGGTACACTAGCCGGAACGTTGGAAGTCACCGCCCAGTATTTAATTTGTAGATAATAGATGAATAAAAAGATGATGTTTATAGGGACTTGACTTTTTATTGTAAAGGTAGTAATAAAGAAAATATAGGAAGCATAGGAAGATTAGGAACCCTTTCCAAGGGTCAAGGGTTCCACTTATTTAATACTATGACAAACAATTGAAACTGGTATAAAAAACTGAAAATGCTCCGAGAGCTCTGTATGGCTTGGTGATTTTAGTAGAACTGGATGGAGTTTCCAGTCATCATAGAGTTTTTAACCATCCATAATGACTGGTACGAATCGACATCGTTACAATTTTAAATCAGAGGTTAAGGAACGAAGATTATTGGAATCGTCGGTAATAGGAAACCCCAAGTAGGCTGATATGTCACCTCTGCTAAAAAAAATATTGATGCTCAAAAAGTATTTAAAACGAAAGTCTCAGGGAAACAAATATGAGCAAGAGTAATAATGTTTGCATTAAATATATATTTATATAGTATTTATTTATTTATAAAAATATAGTATTTATTTTTTTCTTCAATAAAAAGTATGGCTTACTACAGTCTGTGACTGTGACAACAGTCACATTTCTTTCATTAGCCATGTTTATAAAATATGTGCCTTGATCTGATACAAAGGCTACATTACATGAACTCCAATATTTAAAATTTGTGAAATAACATGATCTAACCACGCACTAAGTTCTTTGTAATTTTTGCTTTGAGCCAAAAAACAGTATGCGATTGGTTGTTTCCAATTTTAATGTATAACTCTGGCAATGATTACAAAAGCTTGCGTTGCTGGTTCTCCAGTTTGTGTCCCGTCAATCTCATGAAAACCTATAATCTTATCCTCGTTAATTTGATGATATAAGTACCGTTTTAATGAAATTTCGTCAGCGAAAATAATGCAGTATTTTTCTGAGTCTTTTAATATTTTAATTTGGTCTCTAAACATTGTAAAACGTTAAGTGAAAATTTTGTATCAATGTTGATATTCATTTGGCGCAACGTCCTTTCGCTTGGCATGTTTAACGTTTGCTAAGACTCTTTATGCTAATGGACTGGCAAAATATAAATTTAAAGCAAATAACTGTAAATCTTTAGTGTTTGTATTGCCATGGCTGTTTTGTTTTAGACGGGTTTGAAAATTGATATTTTTTTGTAATTGAGAGGACATATTGGTATCTTTTTGAGATGCACATTCTTGCTGAGTATCCAAATTTTTTCGTCTTTAGCACTCTGTTTATAAGTCACTTAACAATTTCCTTTTACGTGGTGTGTTGGCTGAGAAAGGACTTTGTGCACGATGTATAGGCCGTTTGGCTTAACATGCACTTTTTTTAAGCAATAAAACTTAATGTTTGGAAGTTTACACTACGAAGAAACTATTTATCATTTTTGTTTTGTGTCAAATAATAAAAAGCTTAGAAACAGACAGACAGAAGCGAAGAGCGACTTTGTTTTATACTATGTAGTGATAATTAAAGACAATTTTATTTGTTGGATTCATTTAATTTTTTATTAAATTAGTTAGTACCGTACGACAGGTGCGTTTCCGAAGATTTCAATACAAAGTACATTGTGCCATTCACACGGCCTTTTGACAATCGCTTTTGTACTGAAAATAGCTTGTAAAATGATTGCTTCTGAACTTACCCGACATAATATAAACATACGTAAATAATAAATTGGGACGCTCTTGCAAAGTTATTTCGTGACGCACGCGGCACGCGCCATCTAGTCGATATATTTTGTACCACTAGCTCCGGAGTGTGCTACGGCGGATGTCATCCCTGCATCGTTGACGCACACATTTGACGCGTGTACACACGTTATGTCAGTTACGTAGTAGGAGAAGGTTATTATGCGGGGGTCGTAGTATGGAGTGTCGTAGGTGTGCCATCACCATGGCGGCGACGGCAGCAGCATTTACTTAACTTTTATCTGCTTTGCGTCACAATCAAGCCGCCACCACGAGGTAGAGCTAGGAATGTTGTAATACAATTCGACATTTTTTAATTGGCGTTGCTTGCTGGCGTTGCTGCCATAGCATCCCAATAAGATAAAGCTCTTAACATAAGCAAGTTTGAATATGTATCATAGTAAACTCGGTTCGCCGAGGGTTGACAAATATTATGATACGTCTCCGGACAGCGTTACTGTCGTTTAACTATCGCAAACTGTGTGGCGGTCGTCACTTATCTCTCGCTTTCGCCGTGTTTCCTGGTAAGGGGCACGCAGTTGTGGGCGAACGGACGCGGCGGCCACTTAGCTATTTTCTCTTTAGCGGGCTGCAATTAGTAATGAGTTAAGAAATCCTGACTTAATCAACTCTCGGCGAACAGAGTATAAATATTAAAAGTGTATAGAGTATAGATGGATAATTTCCTTGGACTCACTTGTCGTCACTAGATTCTTCCTCTTCTCGAGCAATTACTGCGCCGTCTGCCATTTTGCGCGACGCCACCGCATCGGCTTGTGGTTCCTCGCTTTCACTAGTATCACTGAAAATATATTCTGGTGTCGTTACCTAAGAATCATATTACCATTACCAATAATATTGTAGTTTGATGAATACAAAACTTTTCTAGAGCTCATACATCATATAATGGCATAATGGTACTGTCGGCCATTCCGTAACGACTCCGTAGCTCAGTGGTGAGAGCAGTCGCCCGGATAGAGGGCGTGGGTTCGAGTTCAATCAGAGCTGGTTGTGAGACGGGTCGATTTTTTCTAAATACTTCTGTTCGGAAAAGATCGACGTTTCTGAACGCATCTCTAATGTCACGTCAAATTGACATTAGCTGTCACTTGAAGTTGACAGCTCTAACTTGATTGGAATTCCTTGAAGAAAAATGTCGGATTAATTTTCGCTGATTTGTTAAAAAAGGCTCGCGTTGAATGTGCCTAGCATATCGAGCTTGAATTGAATCTTAAATTATCTATTTGATCCCGTTTTGTACGACCAAGATTTTGACGCCATCCATCGGGCCGGTCGCGGTGCTTTGAAAGATAACTTTCCACCACGCGCTTGTTGTCGGGACGAAAAATCGTAATAAAAAAAGCTCCCCCGTGTGTGTTGGTGTGTATTGTTGAAGCGCCCAGTGTCTTGGGACCGCTGTGTGGTATTTGTTTTGTGAGTAAGGTGACGAATTGGTAAGGTCTGCAGAAGAAGAAGGAACTACCAGGGGGCGCGCCCCCTCCCTCCGCTGCCCAGGAGACTTTCGACACCACAGACCCGTATGTAAAATCACCTTACTTCACATTAAGTCGCTGTGTATCGCAGTTCAATTGTTCAGTTACATCCCGGCTGAAACCAAGTTTTGTCCGGAGTCTCTCCTAGCGCTACGCTTCCACTGCGCCATGCCGGTTCCGCGGGTCGAGGCAGGGGTGTACTGAACATTGCTTGGCAGCAGAGCGTAGCTTGAAGGCCTGAGAGGCCCACGCCAAAACTTTGTCTATTAATCAGTGCCGTTTTGATGACCATCTGGTCCGGACTGGATTGATTTGTACTTGTAAATGGTAATTAACTTGCATTTGAAAAGTAAAGGGCATTCCTTCTGTTATTGGTTCCATGTCTTGTAATTAATTGTCATGTATTGAAGTTCCAAAATGTAAACAGATGCCTTTCTTTGTTCATAATAATTATTATTTAGTTTTGTTAGCAAATTTGAGTTGTGAATATTGACAAGTTGTTGCTAAATAATAGCTAATAAAAAGTTGTCCTAAAAAGGCTTGGGTACTTAATAAGTTTGCACTCAATACTTAGTGAAACTTAAATGATTTAAGACATTATTTACACATTGAAACTTATTGAAACTTGTGCTTTGAAATAATTAGGGTTGACTGGTTGTATGTTGATATCCAAGTGAATTTCAATAGTCAGTGATTTGTTTGAACTGAATAACTTTTGACTTATAAAGTCAAAGTTAGTTTGTGTCTAAGTTATAACCTCTTGAGAGTTAGAGTTATAATTGTATACTTGAGTTTTGTTGTTTTCTGATAACCTCCAAATATTTAAGAGTTTGTGTCATTATAAATACTTTGTTGTTGTAATATTGGAATTTTGTGGTTATTAATAACCTCCAAATATTGGAGATTTTGTGTTATAGTGAATATTTTGAATTTGTTGTTTTTGTTGATAAATTTGTGACGTTACAATGACGGCCTCCTCTGCTAAAGCCAAAATACGTTCTGAGTTACGGTGGTTAGCTTCTGCGGTTGCGTTGTTGGATCGACCGGATAGGACGGAGGCCTTGTTGAACAGATACGTAGATCTGCCCATACGTTTGGCTGTTGTTGATGAACAGTATGCCTTATTTTCGGAAAAGACTGTTGAGGCCGATGTGGAAATGCGACAAGAAGTCGGTTTGGATGTGGACCAGTGTTATGATTTTGCGGACAGAATTACCCAGGTGGCTCGACCTTTGCAAGTGGCAAGAGAGAATGAACCGAGCCCGTCCCCGGTCACATCTAAGAGTATGCCCCCTCTATTTGCTAGATTGGCCCCCTTAGATTTAAGGCGTTTTGCTGGTCGTCTAGAAGACTGGGAGGGCTTTATTAATATTTTTGATAGTCTCGTACATGCCCGGGATGATTTGACCCAGGGCCAGAAGTTGGCTTACTTGTTATCCGTGTTGGAAGGGGAGACCCTTGAATCGGTTCAACATTTGGCCCCCTCGGATGAAAACTACCCTATTGCTAGGGATTTGATTGCCCGTCGGTACCAGAACGTACGACGTCTGGCGGACAACCATGTTGCCGCCATTTTGAATTTAACCCGCGTTGCCAGCGTGATGCACTTGAGAGTGGCTTTGTTGAATCCGCTGTTGGTTGCCTACAACGCATTAAAAAACTTAAAACTCCCAGTGGAGCAGTGGTCGTTTTTGTTACTGCACATTGTCCTGGGAAGGTTGCCGGACTATGTTAAGGTCCGTTTTGAGCAGCAGTATGGTGGGGATAGTGCGACTTATCTGCCACCCTTCTCGGACCTCTTGACGTTCCTGGAAGGAGAGAGTAGACTGGCAGATAATTCCTCTCTGGCCGGTCCTATGGGACCCGAACGACCTGTGCCACAGAGTAGGTCCCCCACCGGACCCCCCCGTAGGGGGCGTATGGCCCCTCGCGCGCCCGGCCGCTATGCCGCCGTCCAGGAGACCGCCCGCTGCTTGTACTGTCGGGAACCGGGTCACAGCACGACCCGTTGTGATAAGTTCCTCGACCAGCGCGTCCAAGGCCGTCGAGCGATCGCGCGACAACGGACATGGTGCTACTCGTGCTTGGGCCTGCACATGCAGCGCGAATGTACCCAAGCGCACCCATGCCGCTTTTGTAAGGGCAACCACCATCCCCTCCTCTGCATGAACAGCCCAGAGGGCGGCGGAGCGCCGCAGCGCGTCGCTGCAGGATCACCTCGTATGGGTGGGGGTCTCGGACCCCCCGCGGTGTTTGCATCCCGCAGCAGTTCTAGTGGCCACCAGAGTGGCCCCAGACGCTCTCCGCCACGTTTGGAGCCTCAAACGGGCGGGGGTCCCAGGGACCCCCCCATGGGAAACCGATCCCCAAGGATGGGGATGAGTCATGCGAGCGTTGCCGGAGGTCGTAGAGGCCCCCCGCGACGTTTTGAGCCTCGCACGGGCGGGGGTCCCACGGACCCCCCCATGGGAAATCGGTCCCCAACTAGGGGGTTCGATTTTGCGAGCGATGCGGGAGGTCGTAGAAGCCCCCCGCAACGTGTTGAGCCTCGCACAGCCGGGGGTCCCCGGGACCCCCCTTCTGAAAATCGGTCACCGTGCCCCCGCGACTATGGGGCGACGTACACGGTGGATGCTAGGCACCGATTCTCGCCGCCGCTCGCCGAATACCCGCGTTTGGAGCGGCGCCCGCCCCGTCTTCAAGGGGCCGGGAGATATAACCCGCCTGATACCGGGCGAATTGGACGTAGGCAGTATGTGGGAGAATGGGACCCACTGGATCGCTATGAGCGACCCCCTTACCATGGGGGGACGTCTGGGGACCCCACATACTAGCAATCAACGTGTTTACGGTCGATTGTAGCCACCCCTCCAGAGACCGTTTTGTTGCCCACGGCCTCTGTGCTTGTCAGGGGATTGAATGGCGACCTTGTGGAAGTTCGCGCCTTGTTGGATTCCGGTGCTCAGGGGTGTGTTGTGTCATCTTGGTTAGTTAGGCGGTTGGGCCTCAAGGTGCACCCCCACACGGAAGGCGTGAGAGGTGTTGGCGATGTGAAAGTCCCCGGGTTGTTAGGGCATGTTGACTTCACATTTACATCACGTAATAGGTCCACGCCAGGCATTAAGACCTCGGCGATTGTGTTGGACACAGTTGTTGGCCGTCAACCTTCAGTTGACTTGGGACCGAGTATGTTGTCTTTGGTGTCTGATTCCCCACTCGCCGATCCAAATTTCTTCCGCCCAGGCCCGATTGATGCTCTCCTTGGAGCCGATGTCCTGGGGCGAGTTTTGTTGACGGGGAAGCGAGTTTTGCAGCCAGATGGCTTGGTAGCTCTGCAGACGACACTCGGTACAGTTGTGATGGGCCCTGCTCGCCGCGTTTTGGATTCCCTTGATGAGGATCGCGGTCTTGTTTTTAATGTGTCTCTCTCCGAAGTGGTGCAGAAGTTTTGGGAGGTTGAGGAACCTCCACCAGCCCCGCGGGTCGACCCAGTAGCGGATGAATGCGAGTTGTATTACCAGAATAACACTGGTCGCCTCCGCTCTGGTCGTTTGATCACCCGTCTCCCCTTTCGTGCCGGCCGACCTCCTCTGGGCGAATCCCGACCGCTAGCGGAACGTAGGCTAGTGGCGATGGAGCGTCGCATGAGCAAGGATCCGGTCTTCCGCCAGAAGTATGTTGAATTCATGCGGGAGTATGAGGAGTTAGGGCACATGTCCGTGAGCGATTTGGATTGGCGCTCCGTTGAGCACTTCTTTTTGCCGCACCACGCCGTTTTGAAATCCGGAAAGATTCGGGTGGTCTTTGACGGTTCGGCTCCCACCTCTACTGGAGCGTCCTTGAACCAGTGTCTGCATGTAGGTCCCAAGCTGCACACGGAGATCTCAGACATTTTGACCAACTTCCGGCGGCACCAAATTGTATTTATGACTGACATCCGGATGATGTTCAGACAAACGGTCAACACCAATTGATTTTGTGGAGAGAGAGTCCTAGGGACCCCTTGTTGATTTATGAATTGAATACGAATACGTACGGTTTGGCTTCGAGCCCGTTTGTTGCGATTCGTTCTTTGTTGGAGTTGGCCGAGAAGGAGCGCTTGAGATACCCTCGCGCCTCCGCCATTTTGGCCAGTGACGTCTATGTGGATGACATTTGCACGGGCGCCTCATCTGTCTCAGAGGCGCTTGTCCTGAGAGACGAACTCACCGCCCTTTTGAAGTCGGGAGGTTACGAGTTGAGGAAATGGATATCCAACTCGCCTGATGTACTGGTAGGTTTGCCCGAAGAGCACCAGCAGGACCCCCACCTATTCGAAAATGTTGATAATCCCCATGTGGTGACCGTCCTTGGCGTACAGTACAAACCGGTCTCTGACACGTTCACTTATTGTGTGGATTTACGACCACCGAAAGTCTGGACCAAGCGTTTAGTATTGTCTACTGTCGCACGTACCTTTGACCCCAATGGGTGGATTTGCCCCGTGCTGTTTATGGCCAAGTGTTTCTTGCAACGGTTATGGGCTTCGGGTGTGTCGTGGGATGAACCCCTCTCGGACGAGTTACTCCGAGATTGGTCGAGCTTCGTTTCATCCCTCCCCGAGATTAATGAAGTGCATTTGCCGAGGCTATTCCTCCCTTCTGAAAATTGTAAAGTTACTCTTCACGGCTTTTCCGATGCCTCCGAACGTGGATTTGCTGCGGCCGTGTACCTCCGCACCGTTACTGTTGACGGAGTTGTTGCTGTGCATCTGGTGATAGCGAAAAGCAAAGTCGCTCCCCTTCGGACTCGTCATACGATCCCGAGGTTGGAATTGTGCGGAGCTGCCCTCCTAATGCGTTTGTTGAACCACGTATGGCTCACATTAGGTCGATCTATTAAGATACAAGAGGTTTATGCTTGGACGGACAGTCAGGTCGTCCTTTGTTGGTTGAAGGCTCCGGCGCACACCTTGGACGTGTTTGTGGCCAATCGAGTGTCGCAGATTTGTAATTCCGACATCGAGTTGATTTGGAGACACGTGCCGGGAACCATGAATCCCGCGGATTGTGCGTCTCGGGGTTGTGTAGCCCCAACCCTAATTAACCACCCCCTCTGGTGGGGCCCACAGTGGTTGATGCGGCCTGAGTCGGAGTGGCCGCCCTCTCCAGCGTTGTCGAACGTAGCCGTTCCTGATATGCGGGCATGCGTCCTGGAGACTAACCCCGCCGGGGAAAAGGATTTGTTGTTGGATCGGTACAGCTCCTTACAGAAGCTGCTTGGTGTTACCGCTTGGATCAGACGTTTTGCGTACAATTGCAGAAACCCACGCGCGAGGCGTGATTCGTCGGTTCTCACTCCGGACGAGCGTAGGGACGCGCTCTTGTTTTGGGTCCGGAGAGTACAAGCTGATAGTTTTGAGTCCGAGATTGAAATTTTGCGTTTAGGCCGTCGCAAGTTGAAGGGCGCGGTATCGCGATTGAATCCCTTCCTGGACGAGAGTGGGCTTTTGCGAGTCGGCGGAAGACTTCGAAATGCGAACCTGCCGTATGGAGCTCGGCACCCCCTTTTGTTACCTAAAGCCGGACATTTGACTCAACTGATAATAACAGATCGCCATGTGAATGCACAACATGCTGGCTGTAATGCTTTGTTGGCCATTTTGCAGCGTGAATTTTGGATTTTGTCTGCTCGTCGAGCCATTCGCACTGTGGTTTTCCGTTGCCTGCCTTGTTATCGATTGAAGGCCGCGACCATGCAGCCCCAGATGGGTGATTTGCCTGCTGATCGCGTCACGGAATGTAGAGCTTTTGCCGGAGTCGCCACCGACTTCGCCGGTCCCTTTACTGTAAAGGCTTCGAGACTGCGTAATGCTAAAACCTATAAGGCGTACTTGTGCGTGTTTGTGTGTTTGTCCACCAAGGCTGTCCATTTGGAAATTGTCTCGGAATTGTCTACCGAAGCCTTTGTCGCCGCCTTGAGCAGATTTGTTTCCCGTAGAGGACTGCCGACATTGATACGTTCCGATTGTGGTACTAATTATAAGGGAACGTGTAATTATCTTAAGGAAGTAGTTAAGTTTTTTGTTGATAATAAAATAGACATTGGAACCACCCTCTCCCGGCGTGGGATAATCTGGAAGTTTAGCCCTCCAGCTTGTCCGACCTGGGGAGGAATTTTTGAAGCTTGTGTAAAGGCTGCCAAGACACACTTGCGTCGCGTGATTGGAGAAACTATTCTCACGTTTGAGGAACTTGATACGGTATTTTGTAAAATTGAGGCCGTCCTCAACTCGCGACCCTTGTGCCCGTTGTCTTCGGACCCGAATGACCTGGAAGCGTTGACCCCAGGTCATTTCTTGATCGGACAGCCCCTTTTGGCTTTGCCTGAATATCCGATTCAGGATGTAGGATCCCATCGTTTGTCGCGATACCAACTTTTGAAACAGATGTCCCAAAACTTCTGGGCACGTTGGTCGATGGAGTATTTGCATATCCTACAACAGCGCGTGAAGTGGACAGATAAAACCACCCCACCCCAGACTGGCGACCTCGTGTTGATTAAGGATGCTAACCTGCCGCCCCTATGTTGGCGAAGGGGGCGCATTGTTAAACTCTACCCCGGAACTGACGGAGTTCCTCGTTTTGCTGAGGTTTTGGTTCGAGATTCGGTTTTGAAGAGAGCAGTTAGTGGGCTCTCCCGATTACCCGTAGATTGACGTACCGTTCTTAACGGTCCGGGGCGGGGGGATGTTCGGAAAAGATCGACGTTTCTGAACGCATCTCTAATGTCACGTCAAATTGACATTAGCTGTCACTTGAAGTTGACAGCTCTAACTTGATTGGAATTCCTTGAAGAAAAATGTCGGATTAATTTTCGCTGATTTGTTAAAAAAGGCTCGCGTTGAATGTGCCTAGCATATCGAGCTTGAATTGAATCTTAAATTATCTATTTGATCCCGTTTTGTACGACCAAGATTTTGACGCCATCCATCGGGCCGGTCGCGGTGCTTTGAAAAATAACTTTCCACCACGCGCTTGTTGTCGGGACGAAAAATCGTAATAAAAAAAGCTCCCCCGTGTGTGTTGGTGTGTATTGTTGAAGCGCCCAGTGTCTTGGGACCGCTGTGTGGTATTTGTTTTGTGAGTAAGGTGACGAATTGGTAAGGTCTGCAGAAGAAGAAGGAACTACCAGGGGGCGCGCCCCCTCCCTCCGCTGCCCAGGAGACTTTCGACACCACAGACCCGCATGTAAAATCACCTTACTTCACATTAAGTCGCTGTGTATCGCAGTTCAATTGTTCAGTTACATCCCGGCTGAAACCAAGTTTTGTCCGGAGTCTCTCCTAGCGATACGCTTCCACTGCGCCATGCCGGTTCCGCGGGTCGAGGCAGGGGTGTACTGAACAACTTCATTTTCAATTTATCACTCTCCACACTGACATAATGAGCGACATGATTATATTTATAATTTATACCAACGCAATTGCTTACTATTTAAAGAAAATCTACACAGTTACGCGTTTAGAGCTTAGTAAAACTTGTTTTTATTAGAACAACGAAAGGGTTCAAACTCTGCATATAAATTAAAAAACTAAAAGTTTTAGACAAATTAAAACTTACCCATTATGAGAGCCCTTCGAGCTTTTGGAGTTGGATCGGCTTTTACCCTTCACACTCGGTGAAGCCGCTGGTAGCTTGTCCTTCAGAGGAGGGCGAGGGACTTCTCCCTCGAATGACGGTATCTGTGAAACTCATATACTTGTGTTATCTAGATAGGGAAAAATTCATATTACTAGTGTTATCAAGGTAGGAAAATACAGGCTATTTATCCATTTACACATCTAAAGAAGCACATATACCTACTAGAGAAATCAAAATAGCATTTAGTGGATTAGCATATCAATAGGGGATTTGACTGATTTTTTTTATTTGTCTAAAATGTTTTTATAAATATCAGAAACTTATTTATTTTCAAATATTTTCCATATTTGCGGTGATATAGCTTGCTTAGTTATCAGCTACTTGCTTATTAATCAACATTTTGTTTTTTTTTTCAATTTTGTTATTCTTCAATGTTAAATTTTTGAATGTTACTATTAATTATTTACATATCAATAACAGTCTGATCCCCTATTCTCTACCTCAACTAAGGCTCTACATATAGTAGGTACAAGTCTGCGCCGGGGAGTTGTTGCCTTAAATAAGCTGAATTAATTCTCCGAGTAACAGCTTAATTCAGGTAGTAGTGTTTAGTCAGTTAGTCTGAACTCTGACATAACCTTAAAGCCGACTGCGAGCTACCCATGAGGATTCACCATTAAGTTTTGGGTTGCCGAATGCACGAGTATTTTATAAAAAAACCCGAGGAATTTAAAAAAATTTAAAGTTTTTCTTACCATCATTTTGAGTTGTTCATTCAACTTTGTCGGGTCAAATTGCGTCTTGAAAGGTGGATACACGAACTTGCCGTATTTCCGAGATATGTTGCGTATGTGCTGCTCTGCTTCCTAGAGTACAAACAAAAAAAGTATTTTATTAGTTGATTTGGTCTATAGGTGTTGTATAGGTTTTAGTAAAATCCCAACCAGTACCTATGTAATTTACAACATAAAAAATGCTATATAAAATCAAGAAATCTAATTTTCTCTTCTCCTTCTTACAGCGCTCTCTTTTGCAATCACTTTTGAATAAAATAACTTAGTAGTCTACTGTATAGAGCGGTGTAAACCTACATTTAAAAAAAAGTTTACAGTTCTTTCATTATTATAATTAAATTATCAAAAGCAGTTATAATAACTGACCTGCATACTATCCAATAAATTCTACCGCTTCGTACGGAAATTGTTAGGGTCTTTCTTAGATTAGAATTAATTAGATTAATTAGAATTTCCCGAAACAGTCCTAAGCAGGCACCCACGCGCGGTCATGAGCTCGGAAGAATCGTATCTCTACTAAATTACTAACAGCCAGTACAAGAACCCATGGATTGTTTCGAAAACAGACTAATTACCTGCATACTGTCCAATATATCCTGCCGCTTCGTACGGAAATTATTGGGGTACTTCTCAGAGAACAAGAAACAATCCTTAGCAGGCACCCACGCACGGTCATGAGCTCCGAAGAATCGTATGTCTACTCAGCCAGTATGGCAACACATGGATTGTTACAAAAACAGTCTAATTACCTGCATACTGTCCAATATATCCTGCCGCTTCGTACGGAAATTATTGGGGTCCTTCTCAGAGATCAGGAAACAATCCTAGCAGGCACCCACGCCCGGTCATGAGCTCCGAAGAATCGTATGCCTACTAACAGTCAGTATGAGAACCCATGAATTGTTCCGAAAACAGACTATTTACCTGCATACTGTCCAATATATCCTGCCGCTTCGTACGGAAATTATTGGGGTCTTTCTCAGAGAACAGGAAACAGTCCTTAGCAGGCACCCACGCGCGGTCATGAGCTCCGAAGAATCGCACGTCGACTAGACCGGCATTGTTCACCGACATGCCTTTCGCCGGCCAGTACGGGAAACCTGGAAAGTACCCATAAGATTATGAATACAATTTCTTTTTCCGTCTCTTTTAGTGCTATGCAAATGTAAGATCAAGACGAGACTTCTTAGTCCGAGCCCTTTTATTCACGAGCCATCGGAAACGTTCCTAACTGCGGATTATATGCATTTCACTAGCACGGGGGCATCGGGGCAAGCCTCGATTTCACCCATCTCAGGCAAATTCCACAAATACCAACGTTTTATTTGTGTGCATGAACATGTCTATTTGTCTTGGTCTGGGTGTTTACTATGTATATTAAGTATGTATTTACAAACAAAAAGTATTTAAGTATATATTTATCTGTTATCAAGTTTTCCATGATACAGTTTCTTAATGAAATTAAAATGGGCTTAGATAATTGGTGTGAATGTAAGAAGTTATTTATTTATTTCTTTATCCTACGTAGAATATTTTTAAAGCTTTTGTCACTACCTCCCACGCTATAATTTTCTTACCTTTAAGCTTAGCCTCTCAGTAGAATATGCAGCGTGGTGCAGACATCTGTAAACCACGTGGGCCGCATCGCCTGCGCGGCCGCAAGGACTCGGGGCAAGCCTCGACTTCACCCATCTCAGGCAAATTCCACAAAAATCGTCCTTTCTTTATCCTACGTCCAATATTGTCAAAGCTCTTTACTTACCTCGCTTTAATTTTCTTACCTTTAAGCTTAGCCCATAGTAGAATATGCAGCGTGGTGCAGACATCGGTGAAACACGTGGGCCGTCTCGCGTGCGCGGTCGCAAGGACTAGGGACAAGCCTCGATTTCAACCATCTCCCGAAAGTTCCACAAAAATCGTCGTTTCTTTATCCTACGTGACCTACGTCCAATATTGTCAAAACTCTTTACTCACCTCGCTTTAATCTTCTTACCTTTAAGCTTAGCCCATAGTAGAATATGCGGCGTGGTGCAGATATCTTGTAAACCACGTGGGCAGTCCGCGTGCGCGGCCGCGTAGCAAGCCTCGATTTCACCCATCTCCGGCAAATTCCACAAAAATCGTCGTTTCTTTATCCTACGTCCAATATTGTCAAAATTCTTTACACACCTCGCTTTAATCTTCTTACCTTTAAGCTAAGCCCATAGTAGAATATGCGGCGTGGTGCAGATATCTTGTAAACCACGTGGGCCGTCCGCGTGCGCGGCCGCGTAGCTAGCCTCGATTTCACCCATCTCCGGCAAATTCCACAAAAATCGTCGTTTCTTTATCCTACGTCCAATATTGTCAAAGCTCTCTACTTACCTCGCTTTAATTTCCTTACCTTTAAGCTTAGCCCATAGTAGAATATGCGGCGTGGTGCAGACATCTGTGAACCGCGTGGGCCGTTTCGCGTGCGCGGCCGCGTAGGACTCGTGGCAAGCCTAACCACCGGTTGCACCGAAGTTTTTTTACATAATACTTTTACTTTTACAGGGTTTATGGTTTAAAAATGTATGGGATTTGACAGTTTTGACAGCAAAATTCAGTTACTTTTTATGAATTCGTAAAATGAATATTTTGGTGCAACCGGCTGTTAATTTCCCTTATCTCCGGGAATTTTCACAAAAATCGTCGTTTCTTTATCTTGCGTCCAATATTTTCAACCCTCTTTACTTACCTCGCTTTAATTTTCTTACCTTTAAGCTTAGCCCATAGTAGAATATGCGGCGTGGTGCAGACATCGGTGAACCACGTGGGCCGTCTCGCGTGCGCGGCCGCGTAGCACTCGGGGCAAGCTTCGATTTCACCCATCTCCGCGCGGCATGAGCGGACTAGTTGCCGCGCCGCTGCCGTCAGCTTGGATTGCACTGTAATTACTAGACAATAAGTATTTGTTCAAAGTCCAAGTAAAATAAGTTTTTTTAATACAGTTGCTCAAAAAGTGGCGTATTGCAGGGACGTATAGCGTTCGGGATGTGGGCTATTACACACTCGAACTTTTTCTTTACCTTTCCCGAACTCGTGCGTTTTCTTTCCCAACTGTCAAAATATTGTCTAATAAAAAGAAAAAACCAACCACGAAGTTTTTACTAAAAAAAATCATAGAAGTTTTTATGATTCATGCAAATATTTCTAAAAAGAAGCTTCTAATTTGTTTCAATAACAGATTTAAAAGTAATTTTAATTATACATTAAATTAATATTAGTATCGGCCAAATTAAATTTATGAATATAAAAAATACATAAAATTGACTGTATGACCACAGATTACTAAATATGGTATGACGTGCACTATTTCCCATAGTATCTGCATATAGGAGTTTGCGCAAGTAAGTGAAAAGAAAATGAGGGACCTTATTTCTTAATTTTCTAAATTAGTTTTTTCTGGTTTTTATTGTGGTAGGTACTTAGTATGGTGGAATTAGTGCAATAATGTGGCTTTAATGGAAAACGATGTGGTAAAAGAGAGAAATAAGGAAAGGCGCTCCTGTAGGATTCGAATTGCTTTTGTTAGGTTTCATTTCATTTCATCTCATTTAATTTAATTTTCATTTCATATCAATAAAAAAATTCTACTGAAGCCTAGGCTGTATGATCATAGTTTCCTTAGCCAACCCAGAATGGGTGAGGAAAACAAAAAAAAAGTCTCTGCTTATATTCTTTTACGATTAGTTAGTTGAGTTTATTGTGTTTTATTATTTTATTAAATTGCTTAATTTTTTCGCAACTGTATTAAAAATAGTTGTTCAGTACACGTGCGGAACCGTCATTGCAACTTGTTCCGACTGTCAACCCTCACCTTCGGCTGCGCCTCGGCTCGGGTAGACATTTGTCGGAACTCTTTGCAATGACAGGCTTTCCGCACTTGTAATGAAATCTACTATTGTCTTAACATATTTTTATGTCAAGCTTTTTTGCCGACTATACTTTATATATGTCGTGGTCAGATCATTGAATTGATTATTTCATGAAATGGTTGGTCATTAATAAAATCCGCTGGTCATATCATTGAATGTTCAGCGTTTAATGATACGAACAGCTAAAAGCATGGTCATTTCATAAAATGGTCAATCGCTAGTGACCATATTATCATAAAATATTTTCTATAAAGTCTTTTGCTTAAAAGAGCAAACCCTCCATATATTTTTCCTGTGTACAAAAAAATTTTGAATCTCTTCAAGTTAGTCATGGTAACAAGCTTATTTTCGATTCCATGATTCATTTAGTACTTCAGTACTGAATGCGTGACATGATCTTTTTAACCTCATACTTGTGATCAGTGATTCAAATAAAGCTTGCACAAAGTTGAGATTTTAAATTATTTTTATGAATTCACAGTGCAATTTTGTAAGTATAGGAAAATTGTGATAGTAAAAAAACCCACGAGCCCTATAAGTAGCTTTCGTATCCCGCCTGAAAGCTGCTTATAGGGCTCGTGGTTTTTTATCACATTTTTCCTATACTTACACAAAGTTGCTATTGAATCGTCATATTTTTATGCCAACCTTTCCAAACAGGGGTTAGAATTTTTACAGCCATTCGTTGACAACGCGATATGATAAAGCGCTTTATCCCGTTTTAACTGTCAAAAGACAATGGGTTTTGACGATGGAGTTTCGATAAAACGCTTTATCATGCGATTGTTTAACCCGTTTTGGGCGGTCATGCCAGGCTTTTTGCATACTAAGGGCACGCCTACACTATCGTCAATATCAAATGCAAGGAAGAGTGTGGCAGCAACATTAGGCTCGGTTCAGATGACAGGCGTTTAACGCACGTTTTGCTAACGCGCGTTGACAAGTACATGCATTTTTTCCGAGTTGTTCACATGCTAACACGCATTTTTATTGGATAATTGTATGTAATCGTAAACGCGCGTTATCAAAATGTGCGTTAAGCGCTTGTCATGTGAACCAGTTCTTAGACAAGTGTTGTGCGTTTTATTCCAGCTTGCCCAAAGGCATTCCTCCATGTGATAAACATTCATTCCTCGAAAAGCAAATGCATCAAAAAACAATGCCTAATATACAGACACACTATGCACAAGTCTATGTCAAAATACTAATACTTGGAGTATTGTAATATTGCAAGTTACTTATTATAAAATTTTATAGATATATTTAACTAAATTACAATAATAGTAGATTGTACAAAGTTTTAAGGTTTCAAGCCACCAAGTGCTGGAATGATTTGCCGCCGCCCATTCGGAACCTAACCTCTAAATACACCTTCAAACAAAAACTATATTTACATTTGCTTTCACTACAGAAGTAAGGTATCCCGACTGGGTATAGCCCTATAAGTAGCTTTCAGGCGGGATTCGAACCCGCGCCTCCGGGAATCCGGCCCGATGCTCTGACCAACTAAGCTACCGAAAGGCCTACACGACTCGTCGAATTTTGCTATCACTTGTTACGCTGTAGGCCAGCGTTGCTTCATCAATGTGAGGAAACCCTCGCATCCGAAAGAAACATTTTTACAAATGTTTAACAATCGATTAAGATGAAACAGCCATATTGGGATTTTATATTATTTTTATGCATTCATAAATTCGTAAATTCATAAATTCACTCGTCGAATTTTGCTATCACAAGTGATAGCAAAATTCGACGAGTCGTGTAGGCCTTTCGGTAGCTTAGTTGGTCAGAGCATCGGGCCGGATTCCCGGAGGCGCGGGTTCGAATCCCGCCTGAAAGCTACTTATAGGGCTCGTGGTTTTTTACTATCACATTTTTCCTATACTTACAAAATTGCATTGTGAATGCATAAAAATAATATAAAATCCCAATTTATTTTAATTTTATTTTTTTACTTTTTTTATTGTACTTTTACATTTTATAACGCACAAAGCGTTCATTTTCAGACACTCACACATGCACACATGCACTTACTCATAAAGTTCATTCTTAACCACACACTTATTTTCAGATCATAATATACATCACGCGCACAAACTTGTTCTCGACCTAACAGCGCAGTCGCTGTGCCCGCGTCTCTGGGTGACGGCTGAAAATCGGTGTTTTGCCGACTGGCAAATTCACAGCGAGCCTTGTCCCTTCTTGCTGCTGCACACACGTACATACACTAGAATAAGTATTTTTGTCATAGCCTAGTTAATTGTTTGTTTGTTCTTTTTACTTTGATTTTTTTTTATCATAATAATATTGTGTGTGTATCAGCAAAATAAACTTCTTATCTATCTATCTATCTACAACAAGTGTATAAAACGTACCATTTTACCCGAGACGTAATATATCCACCCGAGCCGAAGGCGAGGGTAAAATGGGTTTTATGTACGAGTTATACACTCTGCTTTTCACTTCGATTGTGAGGAAAATAAATAGCAATATTGCAAAAAAGAAAATACTTATTTCTTAGAAAACTCATTAATTTTGCCTAATTTTATTAATTTAGTAAGTAATTTAACATTTATGTACAAAATTGAAGAAACAGGATGTAATAACAAGTTTATTTAACTAAGTTTAATTGCGTGTGTGACTGTTTACCTGACGACCTTTGTCTTAGAGTCTGAGACTTAGACGAAGATTTTACTTTATGCACTAGAGCATAAAAAGCTATTTTATGCAGCCTATACCCAACATAAACACAAACTTTACGAGCATGAGAAGTGAAATAGTAGATTGTACAACAAGTGCATAAAACGTACCATTTTACCCGAGACGTATATATCCATCCGAGCCGTAGGCGAGGGTGGATAGTCAATTCGAGGGTAAAATGGGTTTTATGAACGAGTTATACACTCTGCTTTTCACTTCGAGTGTGAGGAAAATTATTAACAATATTGCAAAAAAGAAAAAATAAAGACTTCGCCATATTGGCGGGAATGCTTTCTTTTTTTTATACGTGGCAGTGGCAGCACAGTGACTTTAGCATAGATCGTACTCGTAGTCCATAATGCTCTTGAAATACTTATTTCAAAGAAACTTATTAATTTTGCCTAGCTTTATTAATTTAGTAATTTAACATGGATTATGTACAAAATTTAAGAAACAGAATGAAACAACAGGTTTATTTAACGAAGTTTAATTGCGTGTGTGACTGTTTACCTGACGACCTTTGTCTTAGAATCTGAGACTTAGACGAAGATTTTACTTTATGCACTAGAGCATAAAAAGCGATTTTATGCAGCCTACACCCAACATAAACACGAACTTTACGAGCATGAGAAGTGAAAAGTATATTTTATCGCATTTTGAATACGTAGGTATATAGAACAAAGACATAATTATGTTAAGATATTTAACTACAAATTAACTCTTACATACTACTAAAAGTTTGGTGTAGGCAAAATCAAATACTTAGATAAATTGCGACTAAGTATAGATAATTAAAGTACTTAACGTTTTTTTCTGAACAAATGTCTATCTATTGCAATTTATAATAAACGATATTTTTTCTAAATTAAATACATTAACTTTAGACCCGGTCGAAAACTACGTGCGAATCGTGAAAAACGAAAATTGTTATAAAATTACTAAATTTGAATTCACTTCTGGTCAAAGATTTAGCGTACACCAATCATAAAGCTTATAAAAAAATAAATAGAAAGAAATCAAAACAGACCAAAACCTTGCTCACATGTGTTGAATATAATGCTGTTGTGCAGTATCCACTGCGCGTCTGCTACGAACGCCTCGGTGCTGCCGTAGTGGCTCGAAGCAATGTTCTCCTTTATCACGGTTAGGTCCATCGGGTGGACGACATACTTGTCGTAGTCGGGGAACTGTGTGCGGTCCACGGGCTGCAGGAATGGTTCAATCTGGAACATGACAACAAGTTAACATCAGCCTTTTTTACCGACTTCAAAAAAAGGAGGAAGGTACTCAATTCGACCCGATTTTTTTTGTTTGATATATGTATACCTATTACTTTGGCGTTAGTGGTCCGATTTTAATAGTTGTTTTTGTTCGATTGGGTACACTTTCAATTTGGTCCCATATAAGTTTCTGATAACAATTTTCGGAGATATGGGGCCTGATATCATGGGAGTCATGAATTATTAGAAGAAACTATAATGTCATCCATGTAAGTAAACATTTGCTTTTTGGTCGGGCTGATTAACTACACATACTAGATAGATAGTTAATCACTTTATTTTCTTGCTACATTCACACACATATTCATTAATTACAATACAAGATATACATTTATAAATAGGAGAAACACTGTATTTGTAGATTCAGACCAGCCTTCTGATTCACAACACATCGGAAACGGAATCGGATTCGAATTCTGTGCTTTGTCTTTGTCTATTCTTTAGTGAGTGACAGAGACAGGGCAGACATTCCGCTGTCGGGAGCGTTTCCTATGGTTCGTGGGGGCAGGAAAGTGAACACATTTTCAACCTAGTACAAAAAGTTCTTAATAAAATGTGGGTTCCGAAGAACTACTCAAGGGTCGCAGCTCAGCGTCATATTCACTTGCATCGCAAGCAAATCTCTGATTTTAAGATGTGTTTTATAAGGCTGCCTGTCTGCTTCCTTAGCGGATCGGAACCTAGTTTCCATGCTTTGACAGTACCTACAGCTAACTCCACCTGTCGTGTCAAATGTACAGTCGAACTAATAGAATCGTGTCGTGACCCACCATAAGTATATTTTTCAATAGATATTAAAATTCAATAAAGTCGTAATTCAAACTTGTTGACATTGACGCTGACCTTTATAGAACGTGTTATTGAATAAGCGCAAAACCTCTTAGGTGGCGATTGTGCTCATGAATATGAACCACTTTTACTATGGGATCAACTCTGCAACTCAACAAAAAAAGGTCCGCTGTTTCATACAAATTGTCAATACCTACTCGACCAGAACGTATGGAACAGCTGATTTTTATTGTTGAATTGCAGAGTTGGCCTTATAGTAAAGGTTATTCATATTCATTAGTACAAATCACTACCTAAGAGGTTTTGCGCTTATTCATTAACACGTTGTAGTTTTGACGCTTTCAATCAAATTATTTGTAAAATGGGTCAAGATTCAATTAGTTCGATTGTACCTATGAAAACACAGCTCCGCTCCTTTCCGCTTCAGTAGACTGAAGCGGCAGCCGAAAACAAAGACTCATCCCGCATTTACAAGCGTGAACGCGGCGGGCAGCGACTTTGTTCGCAATCTTTCAAATTACGCAACAGATTTAAATGATCCATGTTAAGGATCATTTCACTTTAAATAAATGCTAAGTTTTAATATCATAGCTTAGAGAAATCGGCCAAGCTCGCCCAAAGGGTTCCGTACCCACTTAGAGTACCGATTAGCTACACCTAAAGGGCTTATTACACTTGGCTTAATTCAGCATCTAATTAATCATACATTGCTTGTTTTGATTGCATCACTTGCTACAAATGAGCTCAAAGAAAGCAATGTATGCTTAATTAGATGCTGAATTTAGCCAAGTGTAATAAGCCCTTAAGCCAAACTACCACTATAATTTTTCGCCAGCTAAAAATCACTTTGTTTTTCATAGTGTTTGTATGAATGACAAAGTTATATTTTGCGGTTCTTGAAAATACATATTATATCTCAAAAACTGCTCACTATATCTCATTCTTGTTCAAACCAATATTCGTTAAAAGTTTTTATTGAGATCTACAGCACATATTATTTGTCTTAGATTTTTCACTTTCTTATGTAAAAAGTTAGAGGATGGGGGGTACGGACTAGTGATGTAAAGAATACCAATTTTTCAGCATACGCGAACGCGAATGCGAATATCTGCCGCTGATATTCGCGAACGCGATTACGAATGCGAATATCCAGTTTATAAATTTAGCGCCGTTTGTCTATGACTCAAATATGCCGCTCGAGTCTCACGCACGCACGCATTTGTCACCTTTCGTTCGTAAGTTATTGAGATAATTGTCGAGTCGATCTTGTAGTTACTCACATTATATTTATATATATTTATTACATAAATCATAAATCACAATTAACAACTTCACTAAAATCTATACAAAGCCGATCGATTTGTTTACATTACCATACAAGTTCGACAGTGTTCAAAAGTAAAACAAGTGAATTTTTAGGTTAGGTTATAATTCTTATCATTTTTCCAATTTGTGATGCAGAACGGGCTAAATGTGAGCTGTGTATGAGTATTCACAAATAGGAAGAACTGCAACGGCTACGGCTATGAGGGATCATTTGAATTAATGCATAAAGCAGAGTTTTCTAAATTAGAAAAATGTGAAAAAGAAAAACAGAATCCAATTAAAACTCTTGCACATGCGTCGTCTTCTTACCAAAGTTCTAAATCCGACAAACAGATTTCGTTTCAAGACTGTATCGAAACATAAAAGCAGTGGGACGATAAATCGGTGAGGTCCTTGGCAATTGATAATTCAATGCCTAAGTGAAATGTTAAATTTTTGTTACGATGTTCATGTTTGCAGAATATTTGCGAATGCGAATGCGAGTATCATACATTATGCGAATATTCGCGAATGCGAATGCGAATATTCGTTACATCACTAGTACGGACACATTTTAATACTTTGGAAGTGTCATCTTTCAAAATACTGACTTTGAAAAAAAGTGGTTCAAGAAACCTTGATGTCATTTTTAAAGACCTATACTATACATATAGACGAATAGGTTTGTTTTTTTTAGTTTTAGTTCCATGTATGGGGTGGGGATTGCTCCCCTTTCTTTTTTTATAATTTTAAATCGTAAAGCGGTTCACAGAATACTTCTATCTCTCAAGTCTCAACTGAGTAGTCGTAACGTAATAGTTTCGGAATAAAGTGGCTCTGACATACGGACATGCGGACGGATGGACGTCAGACAGATAGACAGACATGATGAATCTAGGGTTCCGTTTTTTGCCATTCGTTTACGGAACCCTAAAACCAGCGTCGAGTATTTCTAGCATTACAGTGTAGACGTCGTAGGTTTATAAGAGCACTGATTAAGTGTACAGTGGCATCTCAATCAACGCCTACGCGAAAACCTAATGCTCGATGATTTAATCAGCTATCTCCTTTCTTATAAAAGTAATTAAAAGATAGATTGTGATTTAAGTATGATAACTTCGCGGGTAAGAAAGTCAACATATGATATGTGGAGTAGTGGTAGATAATTATGTGGACGTATATGTGAATATGTGTGTGATGTAATATTAACACGACCAAATACCTAAGTCCATGATGATTACTACACATTAATTTACTGAAATTGAATTGTTCGTTTGATTGATGCAATATTTCCGAAATAATAAGAAATATTATTATTTCGGAAATATTGCATAAAAACGTTTAAAATTGTTTTTTTAGCAGCAAATATGTATAACCGGGCAATTGGACTAAGATTGAAGGCAATACGATATACACATATGAAAAATGAATTACTATCTCACACACGTAAAAATAGTAATACCAAACGAAAGTAGCTAACTCTTAAACTCTGCTAATAGAAAAGCACGACAAATGGTGAATCAAGAAAAACGCCTGCATACATACGCACAACTGTACGCGTATACACACACATCTAGATTATTATTAGACTAGAGAGAGAGAGGTGTGCGAGTGCTATTGATTGAGGCCGCGGGAAAGAGAGGGCGCTACGCGTCACGCGTCGAATGCGGGACTACGTAGATAAGTAGAAGCGGCAAGGTCATTCGGCCGAGTCCCGCCTGCCGTATGCCGCCTATCGCGACAAGACGCCACGCCACGCTACATCCATTTAAAACAAAATGGTGAAAGTAGCCATGCGGATTTAGTTGAATAACCCGATATGTTT
This sequence comes from Crambus lathoniellus, assembly GCA_949710035.1. Lineage (NCBI taxonomy): Eukaryota > Metazoa > Arthropoda > Insecta > Lepidoptera > Crambidae > Crambus > Crambus lathoniellus. Next base: position 12,088,019 of record OX453297.1, read on the forward strand.
ATACAATTACTCGCCTAAAATGATTGTAGAAATGATAGTGACGTTTTTGAATGCATACTTAAGCAGCGAATGTAATTATAATACACGACATGTCTCGTTCTCTTGGTCATAAAGGACGCATTTTTAAACAATGGCAACGTGCTATAAAGTGCCGGTTTCATAAACGCGCTACTATAAACTAATGATATTCATTTAAAGAAAGAATTTATTTTTCAAATAATAGTTGTACCCAAATTAAGATGAAATAAGTAAAAAAAGCATTTTTTGTCAATTAAAAAATCCTAACTACCTACATTATTAGTAAGAGTACACTTATCATATTCTTATACCAAATTCGCATAAATGCCTTTGTTGACACATACATATTAATAAAAATTAACATTTTAAGTTTTTATGTAGGTATTTAGAGTACCTCATGGAAATTTTCAACCAAATAAAGCAACCAAATTAAAATAGCAGTAGATTTAGTAATAAAATGCTATGTTACCCTGAGTCAGATAAAATGCAATAAGTTACCCCATTGAGATCCACCATTCTCTCCATAGCGTAATTCAGAAGCTCACGAAGTTTGCCAACTGATATTTTTTTCATTGCTGGTGATCTGAAAGCAAAGGGTTAAAATTGTATGAGCAATAATTGACTAGGTAGGTATACGTTTGTGCTGCTGCAAATGTTATGTATTTAAATATTTAATATTTTCATGATAGCACATATTTGGATTCAAGGATGTAATAGGTTTCTATGTAAATTAGTGTATTTCATGAAATTGAGATAATGTGATTGATGAAGATACAATTATACTACAGATGTAAATAAAATCCAAGACTGCATTTTGTCAGTATCTAAGTATTTTAAAATGCAAGCTCTACCTGTCAGTGCCATCAATGGAGCAAAAGAATTTACCTAAACAATTTTTGTCTTTTAATATAAACTGCAATAGTAAAAATAGGAAACTTATTCTATGTTTACTCCATGTTTTCATATAATAAAATGGATAATGTAAGTATGTTTTATTTTTAAATGCATTTTTGAGCTAGAGATGTATCAAGATTATTTACTTAAAATTTAATGCTTCGCTGAATGGAGTGTAGAAAAATATGAGTAATTTATTCTAATCATATTAATCCTTCAACACCCCAAAAATAAGACAATAGATTTTCCATTGTTCTCGGGTCTTATTTGACCGGTCAGGCATCAATGGGTTAATAGATGGAAGAATCATATTAAAACAACAAACCTAGTTTCTGAACTCTCAGCATGGAGCACCCCCATGCATTCTGGACATACCCAGCTCTTTTCAGTGTTTATCTTATTTCGTTCTCCTCCGTTCAGGCATTTGTAATGGTAGACCCGAGGACATACAGTGCAATCCATTGGAGCATGGGTCTTCTCATTAGGAGTTTGCTCAACAGCCCAATGACATCTCCAGCAATAAGGGTCTGAACGCAGCTTACTAGTCTTCTCTAGATCCTAAATAGCATACAAGACATTAAACACTTATAATATCAAATCATCAGTCATATGCATTTTAAAGACATAAAAATCATTCACCATTTTTATTGTGTTGTGATGTGATCATTGTGAGTCTAACTTTGACAAGCAACCATTTTGTGTAACTTTCAACAAATGTCAATGGGTTATTAGTAAGAAAATCGAAAGGTATACTACCTCCATTGTTGAGGTTAGAATAAAAAACAAAAGAAAATATGAAGAATAAATACTTACAATGTTTTCAGCTACTTTTTTCCTTTTAGGGGAACTAAATACTTGATTTACTTTATGTTCCTTACTTTTGGTCTCTTCAATTTCCTCATCTGTCCCTTCGTCCGACTCCTTCTGTACCTTAGAAGTTACAGAGTTCAAAAACTGCTTTACCTTATTGACAAATTCTGGATTTTGAGACCGCATTGAACGTTTCACAGCTACTTTGTCAGACTTCTCACTACTATTGCTCTTCTGTGAGATATCACTGTTTCGCCTTTTGTCATTAATTTTGTCTGCTTCAACAGACACATTGAGACTTGAGGTTGAAGTATCAAGTGGGGCTCTAGACTTTCTAGTTTTGCTAGTCAGTTGTGTACATTCGCTTATTATCTTAGATTCTTTGGCAGACTTAATTAGTGATTTCAACTCCCTACTTATGCTCTTGTTGTGTTCTTTTTCTGATGCTTCAGAGTGTGTTTCTGACATAGATTCATTTGTTGCTTCTTTATCAACCTCCATTTGAGAGCTGACACTTTTCTCTGAAATGTCATCCTGTGGTGTTTCAATGTTTTCAGCTGTTCCATTCAAAGTAGTGTTTACTGCCAACTCTGGCAAGTCTGGGATCAACTTTACCGGCTCTTGAGATTGAGTTTCTTTAAGTGGGCTTATTTCTGTTGCCTGTTGCAGTTGAATCTTTACAGGAGAAGTAGACGCCTTTATTGGTGACATATTATTGGAAGTGTTACAGTCTACATTTACCTCATTAGACTTAGCTGGTGATGAATCACTGTTAGTTGATGTTTTATCAGGTTCGTCTTGAATCTCAATCTTACTAGAGGAGTCTACTACTGATTCGGATGGATCTGGAGAAACAGATGGATCTGGAGAAACAGAAACTTCACCAGCCTGGACTTGTTGGGAACTGTTGTTAGGGGACTCTGCTAACTGAGGCTTTGAAGAAGCTTTCGGTGACTTCGATTCTTTGCTAGGAGAATCAGAAACATTTTGTGTTTTAGTAGGGGTTGTGTGAGGGGAGAGTTTTGTAGTGGTATCACCTTCGCTGGATGCCACTGGAGGCTGTAAATCACTTTGCTGAGAGGATTGTTCCTCCTCTTCACTAACCTTCTCTACAATCACAATCATCTCTACATTACCATTTGACCCCGTCACCTCCTGGGCCTCAGATACATCTTCGGTGGTAGAGGAAACGTCGGTCTCCATGTGAGCCTCTGAAGCCTCCTCCATCACCTGTGGTTGAAAATGCTAAATAAACACCATGGATAATGATAGATGTCACATCTGAAATAATTGGGATGTCAAAGACATAACACTATCTACAGACAAATGAATATTTAGGGAACCGGTCATTATGTACCCAAGCTCAAATACCTAGTCAGTTATATAGATAGATACTACCTACTCTCAGTACATTCATACAAAACACACACCACAGCATTACTTACCTCACGTTGTTATTCTCTTGGTATGGTTGGTGTGAATTACACTGGCTTCTTCGAACCGTCGAAGGAATTTCAATGCTGATTTATTTTACCATTCATGTAGTACCAAATAAACCAATAAAATGCAATTCAAAAAATATCTTTTGCAAACGAAAATTCTCACATCCTCACATCGCCATCGCAAATGATCGCAAATGTTACTAACTTCATTCATGTATTCCGGTTGGCTACATGGTAAAACGTTTCCTACATGATTTTGTATCTCACTCTAATATTTTTAACAAAGTCCTTCTACATTGACAATAAGGTTGAAAATTGATAACCTATTTCTTTTTAGCAAAAAGCCAAAATATTGACATTGCCATGAAGATCGTGCAGGCTAATCCAGGCTAATCACAGTTGAGTTGAGTTTGAGTATTACGTGAGCACTTTTACTAATAAATTATATTCCATACACACACCATAGAAAGTACAATTAAATAACTTAAAAAAATACAAAAAAATATTCGTCTCCGAAAATTATTACTAACTTTTTTTTTTGTAATTAATCATAGGCCAACTAAACGCAAACTGTCAAAATAAGAGTTGCCACAGTATGGATATTGCCACAAAATAAGCTAGAAACTACCTAATCTTTTTCCTAAGCTAGAAACAACTTAAATTGACAACATTTCATTTTTTGCAAGGCAGTAAAATTCGAAAACCATTTCGAGATTAGAACTAATTAAACATGAAAAACCATTTTTAAAATTTTTTGGTCGCCTATTTATAAAGATATTTAAAAAAATGTGTAAAATGATCAATGTCAGGAAGTTCTAGCGTGTATGCATTTGCCTGGAACTAATCCCCAAGAAGAAAAAAAAAACGAAGTAAACAAACAAATGTCAAAGTTACCTACAGGTGGCCTACCACAAGCTCTTATAGCAGTTATTTTTAAGTTGAGAGAGTGAGACGCCGCTCTACACGCCGTATAGCGGCGTCTCACTCTCTCAACTTAAAAATAACTGCTTTAAGAGCTTGTGGTAGGCCACCTGTCATTTTAATAGTGATGCCTGCTTGACTCAGTTATCGAATTATTATCGATTATTTTCAATTAAAAATGGGTAAGACACTGAAATGTTTTTGTTTTATTATTACACAAACAAAGATTTTTAAAAGTAAGTACTTACACAGTTACACCTTGTTTTAAAGTATGAAGCAAGTTGGTTAAATAAGGTTACAAGTCATGAAAAGTATAGCATTTTTAAAACTACAGTTGTATATCACATCACATGACGTTCACAAGTATTGTAAATAACAATCTAAATTGAATAAAGAGATTTGAATCTTGAATCTTGAATCATGTGAGACGAAATAATCAAGTGTAGTGTTGTTTTATTGCATCTGACTAAATAAAAATAAATAATCCCTTTAAACAAAAATGTTATTATTATCGACACAATATACTAGCGTGCGTTTTTTTTTTTTAATTTGAAAGTTAGGGAGAGGAAGGTTGAGGCTAAGGAATCGCTTACTATATTATTCCTGATATTGTACTTACGTCCTTTTAGAATATACCATTTTCATTACATTATTGTCTCATTAATTTATGAAAATAAAAAGAAAAGAAAAAATACGTGTTTCCTAAAAAACGATAACCTTTCATTATATCCATAAAAACAAGTACCTTAAAATTTTGAAATGTTGTCAATTGTAACTTTCAAACAGTGTAGGCAAAATGTTAATCTGATTAACGATTAAAAACTACCGATTAAAAAGTAAGTCGTGATTAATGATTAAAACTAATTAGTCGTAATGATAATTTTGATGATTACGATTGTCAATCGTAATCGTTAATCGTTAATCACGATTAAGATTAACATTGACTAGCTGCTTCGCTTGGTTATACCCATTCCTGTTGGAATATCGGGATTTAATATAGCCTATGTCACTTAGAAATTTATGCTTTCTAGTGAATTCTTTTTGTTTGTTTAAGTTACTAAGGTGCAGATATAGTTTTATTCTTATATAATTATATACTAGAATACTTATGCACTTGTATACTTATGAACTTACACACTTATGGACTTATATAGTTCTATAACTTATAAACTACGGGAGTGGGTATAAGTATATTTTGACTTATGTATTTTATTTATCTACTTTTATACTTTTTTTTTTTTAATTTTTAGTTTTTTGCATTCACAATGCAATTTTTATTACAGTCGTCACAAATTAAGATGCCCGTTTTGACACATGGTAATGACCCTAGAATGTAACTTGTTACGAAAACCAAAAAATCAAATATATGCTGATTACTTATCAAAGGCGTATGAAAATAATATGTTACATTTTTGAACGCATCATAAATTAAGGCAAAGTGTATTCCTCGTATTATTTTTGCGTTTATTCTAAAGTAAACGCAGATTCAATTAACTACGAAACGTCTCGAAAAACGTTCTCAGTCTTTATTTTTTTAAATACTAGTGTTGTAACCGTTGTGTGCAGGATTTCTCCAGCTTCATTCAATTTAATCGAAATAATCGTTATAAACACTTTAATAGATTAATTTGTAAAATTGATCTTTTTGTGTGAAAACTAGATTGGTGCTTAAGCATTAGTGAAATTATGAATTGGCAACAATGATTTCGATAAAACGGTTTCTAGGCAAACGCAAACTTATCCAAGGAGGACGTTTCGAATGAACCGAATGAAAAAAAAAATCTTTAAATAAAACCTAGACAACCTTGCACACCTCACCATATCGAATCGTCACGTTCACCTTTCCAGAGATTTCTTAAAACACGTTTCGTTTGGCTTGTTCGAGGCGTTCGCATCGGACAAGCGTGCGTTTACCATAAGCGGCCTGTACACGTTGGTCCAACCACTGGCCAATACATCGTACATTGACACTTTTGAACGAACAAGACGTTTAAAAAGGTTCTTTCAAAAGTGTTAATATACGACGTATTGGCCAATGGTTGGGCCAACGTCTACAGGCCGCTATAATAAGTAATGTAGCTACTCTATGACCATGTCTATGCTGTGAGCTGTAGTTAAAATACTTGCACTTTTAGAGCCAACACGCACTTGTGATTTTTAGTCGACCGATAGTTTAGTCGGAATCGTAAGACGATCGTGATCAAACTGTCGGCCGATAGTTTGGTTTTGAGAACCTGCGAGCACTTGTGATTTTTAGTCGACCGATAGTTGGTCGATAGTTTAGTTAAATCCGGGCGCGCGCTCACATAATCCTTGATGCACAGGCCGATAGTTGTAGTAACTATTGTGTTGTATTTAATAAAAGATGTAGGTATTGAAATGATGTTATTTATTAAATATCAAAGCACACGTTTTACATACAACAAGGAATACAGCCATGACAGACATCTTGGGCGGAAGTGGTTGTCCGCTTGGTGTTGTCACTACAAATTATATTTAGTGATACCACTAATATATCCATATGTCACATCTCCCCCCTTACAGATTGTTTCCCCAAACACATAAAATAACATAAACATGCTTAAAACTAACGACACAAGTTGTTACTGTACATAATCTTTAAACCTCAATGGTGTCCTAACTACCCGACCCGATTTTGTAGTCACCCTACTATTACTAGTTTGCATTTGTAAGTTTTGCATTGTAACATTATCATTTACATTATTAGAACTATTATTCTGGATCAGATTTGTGTTATTACTACATCTGTTGCTATTATTGTTAATAAACAAACGATTTGGTTTGATAACTAAACCATTTTTACTGGGATTTAGAAACTTAGAATTCCTTACTAAAATTTGACCACCTTCATTTTTTACAACATAAGATCTCGGGTTGTCACATTTATTGATAATTTTTCCTTGTTCCCACAATTTACTCTTATAATTTTGCACTCTAACATTTTCTCCTACCTGTAATTCCTGTTTGTTCTTACATGTTTTATTATAATATTTTTTTGACCTCTCTTTAACTTTTAAAAAACTTTCCTTTACATTCACAGGCAACTTTGGTTTTAATAACTCTGTTTTACATGGCAACATAGTTCTAAGATTTCTATTCATCAGCAATTCTGCCGGACTATATTCTAAATTGCTGATTGGTGTTGTTCTATAATTTAGCAAGGCAAGATAGAAATCTGAACCCAATTCTAAACATTTTTTCATGGTATTTTTTATGATACCCACTGCTTTTTCAGCCAAACCATTACTTTGTGGATAATGTGGGCTTGAAAAAACCAACTCAATATCAAACTCATTTGCAAAGTTTCTAAAGTAACAACTATTAAATGGCATATTATCACTAACAATACATTTTGGAATGCCATGAGTAGCAAAAATGACCTTCAACTTCTTGACAACAGAACTTGCCGTTTTATCTTTTAATTTTAATACCTCTATCCATTTTGAATAGTAATCAACTACTATTAAATAGTCTTTGCCATTAAAGAAACAGATATCCATACCTAACTTTAAAAATGGAACATTAGGAACCTCATGACAGATGAGTGGTTCTTTACAATTATTAACTCGGAATTTTTCACACACTTTACAACAAAGAACAAAATTTTCCACATCTTGTGACATTCCTACCCAAAACAATGATTGTCTTATACGCTTCTTACATTTCACCACACCTAAATGTCCCTCGTGCACAATAGCCAACATATCTTTTCTTAAAGTGTTAGGAACCACTATCCTATTTTTGTAATACAAAATATCATCTTTTACACTAATGAAGTCTTTTAACTTATATAAAACTTTTAACTCCTTTACATTTATATTTTTATCATTTTTAGGCCATTCTGTTTCATACCAACTTATACACTGCTTTAACACATTATCATTATTTGTCTCATTTTTTAACTGTAACAACCTCCTATCTGACACTGACAAATCATTTTCATAACTATGAACAGTTTCCATTTCTACACTATGAATTAATTCTTTCAAACTATGATCTATTTCTGCATTATCTTTTATATAATTTCTAGACAAAAAATCTGCTATATACATTTTACTGCCAGGCACATATTTAACTTCAATATCATACTTTATTAACTTTAGTACCATTCTCTGTAACCTTGAACTTATTTTATTAATGTCTTTGTTAACAATCCCAATTAAAGGTTTATGATCTGTTTCTACAACAATTTTTCTACCATAGACAAACTGATGATATTTTTCTAAAGCTGCGCACATGGCAAATAGCTCCTTTTCTATAGGAGCCCATCTTTTTTGGCAATCCGTATAACTTCTGGAGTAAAATGAGACAGGTTTACCATTTTGAAGTAAGCAAGCCCCTAGAGCGTCCTTTGAACTATCAGTTTGTAATACAACTGCACCATCCTTGACCAGAATTCCTAATGTTGGTGCACAAGTTAACCTATTCTTTAATTCACAAAATGCCTTTTCTTGCTCGAAACTCCAGACCCATTCAATATCCTTTTTGAGTAAACAACGAAGTGGCTCTGTTACTTTGGAGTACTCTGGTATAAACTTACTTACATAATTTGTCATTCCTAAAAACTTTTGCAACTCTTTGATATTCTTAGGTGCAGTTAGTTCTGTAATAGCTTTGATATGCTCTGGATCTACTTGTATACCTGACTTAGATACAATTAATCCTACATATTTCACATAACTTGACTTATACTGTATTTTATTCTCATTAAACTTTACATTGTATTTTCTTGCTCTATCTATGACTTTCTGTAATATTTTGTCATGTTCTTCATCATTCTTAGTTGCAATAATCACATCATCATAATATATATAAACACCTTCTATGTTATCAAATATTTGTGTATTAATTTTTTGCATTATCTCAGGTGCAGAAGATATTCCAAAGGGAAGTCTTAAAAAACGATACCTGCCATATGGTGTGCCGAAACTGCAGCATTTGTCAGGATCATCCAGACTTATCTGAAAAAACCCATCTTTTAAGTCTAAAACTGTAAAAACTTCATTTCCTGATAAATTGTTATAAATTTCCTCAGCTGATGGTATTTGATATCTTTCACGCTTAATACATGTATTAAGTTCCTTAGGATCTAAACATAGCCTCAACGAACCATCTGGCTTTTCTACAACAACCAAATTATTTAACCATTCAGTAGGAACTTCAACTTTTTCAATGACTCCTAAGCTTTCATACCTTCTTAAAGTGTCTTTTAATCTAGTCTTAACTTTTTCAGGAATTCTTCTAATATGTTTTACAACGGGCTCTGCTTTATCTGACAATTTTATTTTATATGAACCAATTTTTCCTAACCCTGTAAAAACATCCTTATTTTTATTGATAAATAACTGTTTTTCTTTGTTATCTGTTTTATAACAACCAAGTGTATCCACTTTCTTTATTAAATTAAATCGAATACATTCATTTAACCCTAAAATTGGCTGCACTGGCAAATCTACAACCGTAAAGTTAATTTTAGTTTTATAATTTCTAACTAAACAGCCGAGTTCAATTTCCCCCGACGGTTTAATTTTTTGACCATTATATACTACCAAGAGTTTATAACTATTCTGTAACAAATTACTACTTACTATTCTATTACACAAAGATAATGGTAAAATATTACACTCAGCGCCTGTGTCCAGTTTGAAAGAAACTACCTCTCCTTGTACATCAATATTTTCTGTCCACTGGTTATTTTTTCCACTTAATAATGCATTAACTTTGTAATTGTCATACCTGAACACAACATCATCATCGTCATCTTCACTTTCTTCTTTTAGAGCCATCACCTTCCTTGCCCCATGAGAATCCTTCTTATTTCTACACTGTGCTGCAAAATGATTAAACTTTCCACAGCTCGCACACTTTTTTCCATAAGCCGGACATGCTCTTATTGCATGCTCTCTTCCACACCTGTTACATTTATAAAATTTTTGGGTCAGCGACCCAGGTTCTTGCTTTATCGCTAACACAGCGTTTTCATTACTTTCCATTTTAACCATTTGTTGTTTTCCTTTTTCTATTTGTCTTGCTATATTTATAGCCTTGTCTAAACTTAAATCAACTTCTTGTAGAAGACATTCTTTAACTTGCTTCTCCCTGACCCCTATCAGGATCATCATCGTTGTGAGTCTGTCCTGCACATTCTCCAGCTCACAGGCTGCTGCCCCTACTTTTAATCTTGTTATGAAGTGATCCACAGTCTCCCCTTCATACTGTCTTATTTTCAGAAACTCATAAGTGTTTAACATTAAATTTTTCCTAGGTTCCACATAACTTCTAAAATTATCTACAAGACCTTGTAAGGTTTCTTCTTCACCTTGTTTCGGGAACGTATTATATACCTCCACCGCTTCCTCCCCAGCGGCATTAAGAAAAATAGCAATTTTTCTTTTTTCACTGCACGTTTCCAGTCCAGATGCACTGATGTATAATTGGAAAAGTTGAACAAACCTTCCCAAATTTTGATTGGGGCCCGAAAGTACTAAGCCCCTTGGTGGCTTTAGGCCCTCCATGTTTAAATTGACAAGAAACGCGTCCCTTCGCGAGCTTCGGTACAACAGGTACGGTACCTATTTCTATTCGACACACAGTCACTTTTTGTTTTATTGGTTCTTCTTCACCTGACACCATGTGTTGTATTTAATAAAAGATGTAGGTATTGAAATGATGTTATTTATTAAATATCAAAGCACACGTTTTACATACAACAAGGAATACAGCCATGACAGACATCTTGGGCGGAAGTGGTTGTCCGCTTGGTGTTGTCACTACAAATTATATTTAGTGATACCACTAATATATCCATATGTCACAACTATTATTGGCCAGTCATTTTCGATAGCCCGATACTGAATGCGCAGTCTACCGATAGTTGTGCGATAGTTTAGTTGAATGCAGTGCGCGCGCTCACATAGTCCTTCATGCACATTACATCCCGGCCGATAGTTGTGCGATAGTTTGATCGTACAACTATCGGCCAGTAATTTTCGATAGTTTGATCGGTCGATAGTTTAAGCGCACTGACGATTGCCACTGCCATATAACTCTATACTGAATTCGAGAACGACCAAACTATCACCCGATTAAAAATCACAAGTGCGCGTTCGCTCTTATATAAATTATGCAATTTAAGTGGATTCGATTCAAGTTTATATAACATAAAAGGTCAATTTATACTTTAATAATATGTTTATTAAAAGTACTAGCGGCCGCCCGCGGTTTCACCCGCGTGGTTCCCGTTCCCGTGGGAATATCGGGATAAAAAGTACATATAAACCTTCCTCTTAAATCACTCTATTTATTAAAAAAAAACGCATCAAAATCCGTTGCGTAGTTTCAAAGATTTAAGCATACAAAGGGACATAGGGACAGAGAAAGCGACTTTGTTTTATACTATGTAGTGATAAGTAAGTACCTATACTTATAGTAAGTTTAAAATTTTATAATTATAACTTTAGTCCTTATCCACATAAGTTGCAAACCTACTATAATCGATTAGTTACTCAGAACCTTAATCGATTAATCGCGAGAATCGATCACAGACTCGTATGGTTACATGCCTAATCACGTCATTTTGGCATGTGTCAAAACGGGCATCTTATTTTGTGACGACTGGTGGCCTACCACAAGCTCTTATAGCAGTTATTTTTAAGTTGAGAGAGTGAGACGCCGCTCTACACGCCGTATAGCGGCGTCTCACTCTCTCATCTTAAAAATAACTGCTTTAAGAGCTTGTGGTAGGCCATCTGTACACCTTTCGCTTTCCGGGCGACTGCTCTAACCACTGAGTCCGTAGCTCAGTGGTTAGAGCAGTCGCCCGGAAAGCGAAAGGTCGTGGGTTCGAGTCCCATCGGAGCTAGTTGTGAGACGGGTCGATTTTTTCTAAATACTTCATTTTCCATTTTTCTACTTTTATACTTATTTTTTCATATATTTTTGCATTTTAGGAAAAGTGCATTAATTGATTAGGATAATTAGTCACGAAGACGATTAACGGTTTAATATTTAATATTTCAATCGATTAATATTTTAGCCATGACCATGACTAACTTCAATCACGATTAAATTAATCAAACTAAGGGCGCTTGTGCACTACACTGAATTTTACCGTCCCGTAAAAAACTACTAACTATATGATTGAAAAAGTAATCGATTAATGCCAACACTGCTTTTAAATGAACTCCCTCTACCAGTTATTTATTTATTTTGGATGCTGCCTATCTAAGACTAAAAAGCGTAAAAAAATAAACGAAATAAGGACTTCAAATGTCGAAATAAGCCTGGAGGGCTACCGGCTAAAAATATGGATATTATGAGTATGTCGTTCATTATCATTAGACATTTGAATACCAATATTGACATAATATGGGCTTCAAATATCAAATTAAGCTCATGCTGTATCCATATTTTAGCCGGTAGCCTCGCTTGAGTGGGGTTCATAATTTTATGCCTTTGACCGCAAAGAACGAAACAACTTAATTATAATTTACATTACAATACAAAAGACCTAAGAGGCACTTAGAGCCAACGCGCACTTGTTATTTTTAATCGGGCGATAGTTTAGCCGGAATCTTAATACGATCGTGATATTCGTGATTCATTGCCTTACCAACAGCTGTCAAGTACAGATCGAAAATTGTGATTATTAAAAACTTATATCATTTCAAAATCTAGTTTGAGTTTATTTCCTAAAAAGTAAATTCCATCGTGCCACGAAGGCGTGAACATTGCGAGGGTTTCCTCACATTGATGAAACAACGCTGGCCTACAGCGTAACAAGTGATAGCAAAATTCAAAGAGTCGTGTAGGCCTTTCGGTAGCTTAGTTGGTCAGAGCATCGGGCCGGATTCCCGTAGGCGCGGGTTTGAATCCCGCCTGAAAGCTACTTATAGGGCTCGTGGTTTTTTACTATCACATTTTTCCTATACTTATAAAATTAAGTAGATAAATATTTTGATGTTCTGTTTGAATAAACATAAGTGATAAAGGGAAATTTCATTCCTTTAACCTGGCAAACTTGACTGCGACAACATCAATTTCAACTGTCAGCTGTCACTCTTTACGTCAGTCAAATGTCATTGTCATATAATTTGTGGTAATGTGGTCATCTCCGCTAGGAGTAATTGTGTTCTGTGGTGGTCATCAAGTGGAAATGGAAAGGATGGAAGGATAGTGGATAGTGGTTTCAAAGTGGTTTGCTGAAAACTATTGAAAAGAGCGAGCAAAATTTTACTGAATTGATAATTTCTTAAAAAATTGGAAAATGGAATTTATCGAGCTTATATTAATTAACAAATTAGATGGCGTTATTTTAAAGTATCCACATACTGAAAACGTAGATGGAACTGTGTGTATTACTGGCCATCATCTTATTCTGAGTTCGAGGAAGGAAGGTGTTCGGGAGTTATGGGTAAATAAAATTGTATAAATTATCTTATAGTAATGCTTTTACTTGTACATTATAATCTACTCAAGAAAATCAATATTAAAAAATGCAAATTCGTAGGTAGTTGTATCAAAACCATTTTTTTAATTTTTTTTCTTTTATATTTTTTTATTCACAACGGGGTAGCACTTAGCCTTCATTACACTAAACGCATAATCGGCGACTTTATCCGCTTCAGAAAAATTTACACTTGTAACTGCTAGATAGACCTGTTATAATTTTATTGTCACAACATTATTGATATTTTTAAGTTGATTGCATAGAACTAGTCTTTTGTAAATTGTAAATTGTTTCACTGAACTTCTTTAATATTCAATAAGATGATACTATTGTCTGTTTAATTATATTATAGTAAGTATTATATTATCTGTGATTATATGCAGGACCGATCGTTGTGGAGATCCTTGGGGGAGGCCTATGCCCAGCAGTGGGCGTCGTTCGGCTGACATGATGATGATGATGATATACAAGACCTCTAATTAGTTATACAGTAGTATAGTTCACTTCTTTACTTACATATCACTCTATTGTAAGTAGTTATTTACAGGATTATTTTAATAGGGGACCAGACTGAGTCTTTTATTTATTTAAAATGTTTTTAGAAGTATCAACATCACAACACAGGTATTATTTCTTTTAAAATATTTTACATATTTTTAGAGAAGTAAAGCATTCAACTTTATCATTATATTAGACAAGGACAACGCGCTACCCACTTGTGCGACAAGTGGGTAGCGCATATAGTATTATATTATCCGTGGTAGCGCCATACTCTCTCCATATAAATTTCGTTTTAGAAAGAGAGAGCTAGAGTCAGAGTTGGTCACAATTCAGCAGCTCATTACTTGCTTGTTATTAAACAGATTGATATTTTTTACATTTGTCATACTTCAATGTATGTCTATTCAATATTTACATATTAATGCTTTATTATATTTTTCTTCCAGCTTCTTCACAAAAACATAGATAGTATAGAGAAGAAAGATAATAAACCCAGCAGTGGAATCACACAAGGAGGTTCATTATTCCTTAAATGTAAAGATTTGAAGATATTCCAGCTTGATATTGGATCGACTACAGAGTTAAATCAAATGGCACAGACATTAGAAAACTTGTCTAGCCTTCAAGATCCAAGTTTGTTCTACCCGTTTTTTTACAGGCATATGCATCCTATTGTAGAGAATGGATACACACTATATGGGCAAGTGCAAATACATTATTTTATAGCTCTATTGATATCCGGGAATAACACTCAAAAGAGGAAATCCATCTTAGTTAAGTAATAATTTTGTAACCCATGGTTATGAAGTAAACATTTTTCTTTGATATGAATATAAATATTGGACACCAAAACATACATTGTTCCAATACCAAACTATAAGGGTGTTAGCATTAACTATAGGAGCACTAGTATTATAGAAATTAGAAACAATGACGGGTATTACCACATATACCGAGACCCAAGGAAATATTGAAAAGGTCGTTTTCAATATTTACTCAACCAGGTAGTGAACCCGGGACCCCTCTGCTGCACTACATTTTTGTCTCAGGTCTTAAATGTATTCCTTAAAAGTGCAATGCAGTTTAGAAATTCTTCATACAAGTTGACTAAGATCTCTGGATTGGCTTATGGGTAGAGGCTCTCGACTGTCGGTTGACAACAAGGTCCTGATTTATAAAGCCATACTAAAACCTATATGGACTTACGGCGTACAGCTGTGGGGTTCTGCGAAAACGTCGAACATAGAAATTCTGCAAAGATTCCAGAACAGTGTGCTCAAAACAATAGTTAATGCCCCATGGTTCACGAGAATGGAAGAAGTTCATGAGTATCTTAATATTCCAACAGTCAAACAGCAAATAGCCGATAGCATTAGTTCGTATAAAGATCGAATCAGTAATCATAAGAACAAACTGGCCCAGAGTCTTATTGAACCATTGCAGACAAGACGTCTGAAGAGACTGCATACTTGGGACAACATACAATAACCTTACCAGTTAGCAAAACATAAAGGCAGCCTGACAGTGGAAAGGCATGCCTCCACGCCTGCATTAAAAACAAAACAACTGCTTATGGTCCAAAGACCGATCGCATGTTAGCAAACAAATATGAAAAAAAAAAAAAAAAAAAAAAAAAATACAAGTTATCATTGATTTAGGGCAGTAACAGTTAATATACTAGCATTGTAGCATTATAAAATTCATACTTTAAGAATAAAAAAAATAAACAATAAGAAACTAAACCCAATACTTCACAACATAGTAATAGCACAGAATAAGCAACTTTTCATACAGTAGGCCGACGGACACGTCTAGACAGGTCAATCGTGCGGGGCTTGCGGGGTGAGACGGGGGAGTGGTTGTCCCGAGTTACATACAACGCCGTTCATAGTAACTCGGGACAAGTCTTCCAGGGCTATCACGTCTTTATCGTTATAATTTATTTTTAAATTAATATTATGGTGCATACGACATGTAGTGTGAGTGCGTGCAAGTCTTCATCTCGATTATTAAAAAAAAGGCAATTTCCAAAATCCAAAATGGCGGCCAGCTTTTTTGTTTGCGGGCCGACTTTGATGAAACTTGGTTTTTGGTACAATTTTGACAAGAAAACAACAACACAATGTCAAAAATAAAAAAAACAAGATGGCGGGCAACTTTTTTTTTGTAAGCCGATTTTGATGAAATTTAGTTTCTGGTACTATTTTGACACGAAAACAACAACGCAATGTCAAAAGTATAAAAAATCCAAGATGGCGGCCAACTTTTTTGTTTGTGAGCCGATTTTGATGAAACTTGGTTTTTAGTACAATTTTGACAAGAAAACAACAACACAGTGTTAAAAGTATTAAAAAATCCAAGATGGCGGCCAACTTTTTTGTTTGCAGGCCGATTTCAATGAAACTCAGTTTCTGGTACTATTTTGACAAGAAAACAGCAACGCAATGTTAAAAATATTAAAAATCCAAGATGGCGGCCTACTTTTTTATTTGTGAGCCGATTTCAATGAAACTCAGTTTCTGGTACTATTTTGACAAGAAAACAACAACACAATGTTAAAAGTATTAAAAAATCCAAGATGGCGGCCAACTTTTTTTTGTAAGCCGATTTTGATGAAACTTCGTTTCTAGTACTATTTTGACAAGAAAACAACAACACAATGTTAAAAGTATAAAAATATCCAAGATGGCGGCCAACTTTTTTGTTTGCAGGCCGATATCATTTAAACTCAGTTTCTGGTACTATTTTGACAAGAAAACAGCAACGCAATGTTAAAAATATTAAAAATCAAAGATGGCGGCCAACTTTTTTATTTGTGAGCCGATTTTGATGAAACTTGGTTTTAAGTACAATTTTGACAAGAAAACAACAACGCAATGTCAAAAATAAAAAAAACAAGATGGCGGTCAACTTTTTTTTTGTAAGCCGATTTTGATGAAACTTAGTTTCTGGTACTATTTTGACAAGAAAACAACAACACAATGTTAAAAGTATTAAAAAATCCAAGATGGCGGCCAACTTTTTTGTTTGCAGGCCGATTTTAATGAAACTCAGTTTCTGGTTCTATTTTGACAAGAAAACAGCAACGCAATGTTAAAAATACAAAAATTCAAGATGGCCGCCAAATTTTTTTATTTGCTCGCCGATTTGGATGAAATTAAGTTTCTGGTACTATTTTAACAAGAAAACAGCAATGAAATGTTAAATATATTAAAAATCCAAGATGGCGGCCGACTTTTTTGTTTGCGGGCCGATTTCAATGAAACTCAGTTTGTGGTACTATTTTGACAAGAAAACAACAACACAATGTTAAAAGTAATAAAAAATCCAAGATGGCGGCAGACTTTTTTTTTGTAAGCCGATTTTGATGAAACTTAGTTTCTGGTACTATTTTGACAAGAAAACAACAGCACAATGTTAAAAGTATTAAAAAATCCAAGATGGCGGCCAACTTTTTTTGTTTGCAGGCCGATTTCAATGAAACTCAGTTTCTGGTTCTATTTTGACAAGAAAACAGCAACGCAATGTTAAAAATACAAAAAATCAAGATGGCAGCCAAATTTTTTGTTTGCTGGCCGATTTCGATGAAATTCAGTTTCTGGTACTTTTTTAAAAAGAAAACAACAACGCAATGTTAAAAGTATAAAAAATCCAAGATGGCGGCCAACTTTTTTGTTTGCAGGCTGATTTCGATGAAACTCAGTTTCTAGTACTAAAAAATATTAAAAATCCAAGATGGCGGTTAACTTTTTTTGTTTGTGAGCCGATTTTGATGAAACTTGGTTTTTAGTACTATTTTGACAAGAAAACAGCAACGCAATATTAGAAATCCAAGATCCAGCAACGCAATGTTAAAAATATTAAAAATCTAAGATGGCGGCCAACTTATTTGTTTGTTTGCCGATTTTGATCAAACTTAGTTTCTGGTTCTATTTTGACAAGAAAACAGCAACGCAATGTCGAAAAAATAAAAAATTTAAGGTGGCAGCTAACTTTTTAATTTGTGAGCCGATTTGGATAAAACTCGATTTTTGGTACTTTTTGACAAGGCAACAGCAACGCTAAATTATATATATAAATTATATAAAAAATTGGTTATTTTGTGGTAATTGTAACATTTATGTAATGTTGAAGCCCTTGAAGTTATACCGACGTCTGTATAGGTATATCCGTAACTACGGAAGGGTTGTAACAAAATTAAAATGTGGCAGGTACATTTTGGTGTATCGCGAAATAAAATAAAATAAATAATTGAAGGGTACAGGGGCAAAACAAGGAATGTCACAAAACAGATTTTTGTGTAATTGACATTTTAATGTAAGTATATTTGTGAAACTTTGTCAAAAGTTTATTTGTATTTACAGCCGATCTTTGTAAAGTAAACTTAGGTTCCTATCAAAAAATTAATATAAAATAATTATGCAAGACCAAAATAAAAAAAATAAAAATAAATAAGACAAAAAACCTGTTTGTGACATTTCTTGTTTTGCCCCTGTACCCTTCAATTATGGTTAGCATTTTAGAAGTATCAAAATAAAATATATTACATGTTTTATTTAGTTTCACCTATAATTGTATCTGTCTGTCTATCTGCAATGAAATTTTGCAAGGTAGACCTACTCCTGACGTTTGAATGGGTTGAAGTTTTGTTAAAGAAAAATATTCAGATTGGAAATAAGCCGATTCATATTTCTTAACCTTTAAAGCGCCTTCGTCTATATATCAAAATCATCCCATGTCACAATCATTATTTTCAAACTCTGTAACTTAATATCAATTATTATTTTATTAACTTATTTTAAATTTTTTTAAATAGGGTTTACAGCTATCAAAAACACAGTAAATAACAAGGGTTGTTACGTCGTAATTTACTGTGCTTGTGTTAAAGCAAATTAATAATTAATTAAATCTTTTACTTGACATGATGATGATGATGATGATACTTGACTCTGTATCAAGCTTTCAATTAAAAACCTGTTACATTTTAATAAGCGAAAAAAGAGAAACAATTATTTTTAAAAACAAAAAACGGCCACCATCTTGACCATTTGTATTTTTTTACATTGTGTTAAGAACGGTTTTCTTGTCAAAATAGTACAAAAAACCGAGTTTTATCAAAATCGGCCTACAAACAAAAAAGTCGGCCGCCATCTTGGATTTTTATTATGTTTAACATTTCGTTGCTATTTTCTTGTCAAAATAGTACCAGAAACTGAATTTCATCGAAATCGGCCAGCAAACAAAAAATTTGGCCGCCATCTTGAATTTTTATATTTTTAACATTGCGTTGCTGTTTTCTTGTCAAAATAGTACCAGAAACTAAGTTTCATCAAAATCAGCTTACAAAAAAAAAGTTGGCAGCTATCTTGGTTTTTTTTTATTTTTGACATTGTGTTGTTGTTTTCTTCTCAAAATTGTACTAAAAACCAAGTTTCATCAAAATCGGCTCACAAACAAAAAAGTTGGCCGCCATCTTGGATTTTTTTAAACTTTTAACATTGCGTTGCTGTTTTCTTGTCAAAATAGTACCAGAAACTAAGTTTCATTGAAATCGGCCTGCAAACAAAAAAGTTGACCGCCATCTTGGGTTTTTTAATACTTTTAACATTGCGTTGCTGTTTTCTTGTCAAAATAGTACAAGAAATTTAAGTTGCACCAAAATCGGCTTACAATAAAAAAGTTGGCCGCCATTTTGGTCTTTTTTATTTTTGACATTGTGTTGTTGTTTTCTTGTCAAGATTGTACTAAAAGCCAAGTTTCATCAAAATCGGCTCACAAACAAAAAAGTTGGCCGCCATCTTGGATTTTTAATATTTCTAACATTGCGTTGCTGTTTTCTTGTCAAAATAGTACTAGAAACTGAGTTTCATCGAAATCAGCTTGCAAACAAAAAAGTTGGCCGCCATCTTGGATTTTTAATACTTTTAACATTGCGTTGTTGTTTTCTTGTCAAAATAGTACCAGAAACTGGGTTTAATCGAAATTGGCCAGCAAACAAAAAAATTGGCCGCCATCTTGGATTTTTATATTTTTAACATTGTGTTGCTGTTTTCTAGTCAAAATAGAACCACAAACTGAGTTTAAATGATATCGGCCTGCAAACAAAAAAGTTGGCCGCCATCTTGATTTTTATATTTTTAACATTGCGTTGCTGTTTTCTTGTCAAAATAGAACCAGAAACTGAGTTTTATATAAATCGGCCTGCTAACAAAAAAGTTGCCCGCCATCTTGGATTTTTTATTATTTTCAACATTGCGTTGCTGTTTTCTTGTCAAAATAGGTACCAGAAACTAAGTTTCATCAAAATCGGCTTACAAACAAAAAAGTTGGCCACCATCTTGGATTTATTTTTATTTTTAACATTGCGTTGCTGTTTTCTTGTCAAAATAGAACCAGAAACTGAGTTTCATCGAAATTGGCCTGCAAACAAAAAAGTTGGCCGCCATCTTCGATTTTTTTATATTTTTTACACTGCGTTGCTGTTTTCTTGTCAAAATAGTACCAAAAACCACGTTTCATCGAAATCAGCCAACAAACAAAAAAGTCGGCCGCCATCTTGAATTTTTTAATAAATTTACATTGCATTTGCATTATTAAATTATTTTATTAATTTAATATCGCAATACCAATGTACCCACCCGGGGTCGTAAAAGGTCCACCGTCACATTTTAAAGTGACAACCCTTACGTACTTACGTAAATACCTATACAGGCGTCGGCATCGCCCAACTTCAAGGGCGTCGTCCAACTGTATAGAAAGATTGCTTAAACTGTGGTAATAGTAACACATAAATTTTAATTCTGAATTTTATTTAAAATCAGTGTTGTGGTGTTTAGTTTAACCTTACTTGTATTAACATGTGACAAAATTCAGTAACTTCAATTAACACTGTTTTTATTACAATTTCAGTATAGAGGGGGAATTCACCAAAGTTTTAGCAACGGAAGAGTGGCGGGTGTCTAGGGTCAACCAAAATTACTCTGTATGCAGTAGCTATGGCAAATCTGTAGTGGTGCCCAAAAGTGTGGACGATGAAACCCTGGCTGCTGCTGCTACGTTCCGACAGGGAGGAAGGTTTCCTGTGCTGGCTTATAGGCATAACAATGGGGTAATAATAATACAGGGTGTTAGCAAAAACTTTAACCATGGCTTTAGACCATCATGCTGAACAATGAACAGCAAGAATTTTTTGTCGGAAATTAAAAAAAAAATTGGACTTTTCATACAAATTTAGCAACTTATCGGGACATTTTGTATGGAGAGTCGAAATATTTTTTTCATTTCCGACAAAAAATCTTGCTGTGCTTTGTTCAGCATGAATGAAGGCCTGAAGCCATGGTTAAAGTTTTTGCAAGGGTGCCCCTAACACCCTGTATAACTATACAAACTTTATGCCATTTGCTCGAGCAAAAGTGCCAGTAATTACTTAATTTGAGTAAAGTGTGATTAGGGAAAGAAACCTTTACTTACAGAGAAAGTTTTATAATAATAGTTATACCAAAGTTTCACACCTGTTAGTTCAAGAAATTATTTATGTTACATAAGATTGCCCATGTCTTATATATATCTCCTAAGTCCAATAACTATCTTTATCAATAATAATTCTGTGGTTCTACTGTTAAAAGGTAGAAGACTATTACCACAGACATGATAGCTCATGCCTTTACAATAAATAGCTCAATAATGGTAACATAAAAATTCACAGGCAGTGCTGATGCGTGCTGGTCAGCCGCTATACGGACCGAAGCATCGCCGCTGCCGACCAGATGAAGCAATTCTCAATGCTGTAGTGGCCGTGGGCACCAAGGGAGTCATATACGACCTGCGAAGCTCGAACTCTATATCGCAGCAGCAGAATAAAGGTAGGTATTTGAGCCAGTAAAACATCATGTTCAGTTGTGAAGATCGCAAATCAGCTGTTAGACGGGTTGAAGCACCGCCGCTGTCGGTAGGATGAGTCGTCCACCAGACTGGGTACGAAGGGAGTCATATACCTACGGCCCTATATCGCAGTAGCAGAATAAAGGCATATTAGGCAATAATACTTCATATTCAGTAGTCATGATCGCAAGTCAACTGCTATACGGATCACGGGCCGAAGCACCGCCGAATGTCGTCCGCATGAGTCGTCCTTAATGCGGTGGTGGCCGAGGGTACCAAGGGAGTCATATACGACCTCGGCAGCTCCACCTTTACATCACAGCAGCAAAATAAATGTACCTATTACTATTAGTAATAAGGAGTCACATTTAATAGTTTTACTCATTGGTCAGCCACTTCAAGGGACGAAGGACCGCCGCTGCCGACCAGAAAGACAGAAAAAGAAATATAAAAGGTGTACCTAACCATTCTCAACTGCTAATAGCCCTCCCATAGTGTACAAACAGAGTGTACGGGGCGGGGAGGGGCCGCGGCATTCATTGCGCGCTCGCCACAGACGTCTTATCTAATAAGTCAATGTGACGCACCAACTGATGCACAATTCGCCCGCCCCGCTCCCCGCACCGCTCCGCTCCCACTCTTTTTATACACATAGTCTCTTTCGTACAATAACTCTATTTTCCCCCTAAAGTTAAACCCTAACCATCTTATTCCAAAACGTGGACTAAAATAGTCCTGGTTTAAAACTGGTACTAAACTGGTGCTGTCACTTTAATTTCCCAAATGAAAGACAGAATTAGCATCAGTTTTAAACCTGGTCTAACTTTAGTTCACGTTTTGGAATAAGGGGGATAAAGGCTAACGCCCAAGCTATAATATCCAGGTGGTGCTTCCAGGTGGCGGCACAGAAAGTAACGCAAATTACTCACAGTGGAAAATTTACAACAGATCTATGGATGACGTGGACAATCAGCAACAGTTGCTTGAAAGTTATTCTAAATTTATTGAAGGTATGTTCAACAAACTATTATGTGACAGTATTGAGTCTATTCTAGGAACTACCTGACGATTATGTTATGAGGGACAGTTGTTTTTCTTTTAAAAAATGCAGAATCCTGGGCCTTTTTACCTTGCGACTTTTTGCATCGATACTAACGCGCGTTTGGCAGCCGCGCGGCTGCATCCCCATTGTTTCGCTGCTTTAAGGCGCTACTCGGAAAAAGTATAGACTTTTTGATATAAAACTATAGGACGGTTAGAGTTGTTATAAATCTGGTAATCCTACTAATATTATAAATGTGAAAGTTTGGATGTTTGGATGTTTGTTACTCAATCACGCCGAAACGGCTGAACGAATTTGGATGAAATTTGGAACACAGATACTTTGTAGCCTGGAGAGGAACATAGGCTACTTTTTATCCCGGAAAATGTCACATTCCTGCGGGATAACGTCGTGTAGTCCACGCGGGCGAAGCCGCGGGCGGAAAGCTAGTAAGATATATATTTTTTCATACCTTTATCTAGAATCGTATAGTTTTAGAAACACGATTTTATGATTTTGCCTCGACACTTTTTATTTTCGAAAATACCTCTAAAAAATACGAAATATCAAGATTATTCTTAAATGGGGTAACATATACTATTGGAAATTGGTTTAATTAGTGGATACCAATAATATTTAGGATCGTATAGAAGCATTTTTAAAAAATTGCTATAGTTTTTTAATACGAAGTGATTTTGTTTTTTTTTTGCGTTATCTGCAAAATCGGTCTCGCTCCGGCGCGCGTTGTTTTCTCATTGCTATCTCGCTTTAGCATAATTTTTCCGAGTATCGCCTTAAAGGGCCCCACAGACTATCAATCCGCCAGTAGGCGACGTTCTGTCAGTTGGCCGCAATCGGCCACACAGTTTTACATAGGTACAAAAACCGAATATCGTGGCCGATTTCGGCCAACTGACAGGCCGTTGTCTTCTGGCGGACTTATAGTCTGTGGTGCAATTTAAGTCCCGTATTCTAGGAAAGTGGAGATATCTTCTCAAGTACAGTTAAAGAGGGATGCTAATACATGCAAAGAATAAATACATCCCTTGCTAACTATACTTGAGAAGAGTTCTGTCGTTCTAGAATATGGGACTAAGTAAGGCGGTTGGACCTTTTTCGACTGTATCGATCGCGTTTGCAGTGATGGTGTATCGCTGTAAATATCCAAGTAAACGGATGCTAAGCATTTCAAATCTTCTTTTTCGACAAGAGTCCTTTATAATTTTTATTTGACACCGAACCGAGGGTAACGTGTAATTCATAACCTTCATTCGGAACTAAATACAATAATTTAACCATACTTACATTTGCAGCTTGCAACGACCGTGAAATATCAAGTGACAAGTGGATTTCTAAACTAGAGTCGTGCGGCTGGCCCGAAAGCGTCAGGAACTCGCTGCATACTGCCTGCATTGTCGCCCAGCATATACACCAGGTTAGAAGATTTATGTCTTGGCCTCTTTGATTAGATATACTTACCCTGACATTAGCTTGACTCGCGTATAAACATAAGGGCATATGCACAACACATTTTGTGCTTTTATACGCGATACAGACGCGATACCACGAGTTCGATACAGCCTGTAGAGTCTATAGTGTAGTAAATTCAAACTTATCTGTATTACTAAAACCCGTCGACGGCGCGTCTAAACAAGTTGTGTGGATAGACACTAAGTGGAAATAGACTAACTTTGTCTTCCACCCAAAAAGAATAGAAGCTATCCTTGCCCCTTCGAGCCGGATAAACCAAACATTAAAAATTCAATACTTTATAAATTTTAAATCAGTTTAATAGTAAACTGACGTTTCAGAAAGCAGAACCAGTCCTTATCCACGGTACGAGAGGCGAAGATGCCACTCTAATGGTGTCCTCACTAGTCCAGATTATACTGAACCCCGACTGCAGAACTATCAGAGGGTAAGTGATCTTATCCTATACCAGTGCAATATTTTCCTTTAATAATTGACCAACGGCCGATTTCAATAATCTATCTTCAGTAAGAGATAGACCTACTATGGATCTATTACTAGGCAACTGTTTTTATTTCCCGATATTTAACTGAAATAACTAGGCAACAAATTTTAAGCTTATCTCTTACTGAAGATAGGTTATTGAAATCGACCGTAAGTAAGTCAAGTACGAGTTACTTGAGAAATTAGAAAAAAAGTGTGTCTTGAGTGTCCACAATGACAACGCTATCTCATCTCGCCGCTAGCACACCTAATTTGCCAGCAAATTGTGCACGAGCTATATGCAAAATCAATTGCTTAAAAATAAGAAAAGATTTTTTTACTGAATTTAATGCTGATGCGAAGCCGTCAGTAGAAAAACTAAATTTTTGAGACATACTAATTCGAAATAATCGATGGAGAAAAATGTGTTTTAGATAAGCTAGTTTTTCTATATATCCATTGGCTTACTATCCAATATCTTACCAGGTTCCAAGCACTATTACTGAATTTAATGCTTATGCGTAGCCGTCAGTAGAAATAGGTATCTAATTTTTGAGACCTAATTCGAAATAATCGATGGTGGAAAATGCGTTTTAGATAAGCTACTTGTTCTATATCCGTCGGCTTACTATCCAATATCTTACCAGGCTCCAAGCCTTATTACTGAATTTAATGCTTATGCGTAGCCGTCAGTAGAAATATCTAATTTTTGAGGCATATAATCGCTGGTGGAAAATGCGTTTTAGATAAGCTACTTTTTCTATATCCATCGGCTTACTATCCAATATCTGACCAGGCTCCAAGCACTATTACTGAATTTTATGCTTATGCGTAGCCGTCAGTAGAAATATCTAATTTTTGAGGCATATAATCACTGGTGGAAAATGCGTTTTAAATAAGCTACTTTTTCTATATCCATCGGCTTACTGTCCAATATCTTACCAGGTTCCAAGCACTATTACTGAATTTAATGTTTATGCGTAGCCGTCAGTAGAAATATCTAATTTTGAGACATATAATCGCATGTGGAAAATGCGTTTTAGATAAGCTACTTTTTCTATTATTTAAATTTATACTTGTTTGCATTCACAATGCAATTTTTATGCTTGAAAAATGGAAAATGAAGTTTAAAAAATTCGAAATCGAAGTCTAAAAAATCGACCCGTCTCACAACCAGCTCCCATCGGAGCTGATTGTGAGACGGGTTGATTTTTTCTAAATACTTCATTTTCTACTTTTTCTATATCCATTGACTTAGGTCGGTATGATAGAACAACTATCAAGTGGAGATCACTTCTCAAGTATAGTTAGCAAGGGGTGAATGTATTCGTTGCATGTATTTGCATCCCTTTCTAACTTTACTTGAGAAGAAATCTCCACTTGAGTATTGTTCTATAATACTGACCTTACTATCGAATATCTTACCAGGTTCCAAGCGCTAATAGAGCGCGAGTGGCTGCAGGCGGGTCACCCGTTCGGTTCCCGTCACCGCTGCGGCCCCTACGCCGCCCCGCAGCCTCGCGCCGCGCCAACCTTCACACTATTCCTGGACTGCATCAGGCAATTCTTGGAGCAGTTCCCGTGCAGTTTCGAGTATCGGCAGTCGTTCCTTATCACGCTATTCGAACACTCGTACGCAAGCCAGTTTGGTAAGTACTATATTCTACAACGGACACAATAGGGTATTTGACTGTTGTTGAAATGTAGATATTTATTTATGACATTCAGAAATATAACATTATTGAATAACAAATGTGAAAAAAGAAAATCAATCTATATTATAACAAGCGAATTATGAGTTACTTCATTGTGACTTTAGCTATATCTTTCTAAAACAAATTTTTCTATGGCAAGAGTATGGCGCTACTAGCATATGACGTCACGGGCTTGTAGCGCTCTCCTTGTCTAATTAGAAAGTTTGATGCTCCATATCGCTGAAAATATGCAAGATATTTGAAAATAAATACATATCTTGTGTTGCTAATATTTTAATAAACATTTTAAGTCGATAAAAAAATTCAGTCAAATACCCTATTTACTTAGAATAATAACGCCTAGAAACCGAGTAGGCCTAAGAAAATGAAGCAATTCAAACTGAGCCAATTTGGCTCAGTCGGCCCCCGACTTTACACGAACGTCCCGTTTTGTTAACATCAAAGTTTTGTTTGTGTGCGTGTCGGGGCTGGTCGGCGCACGTAGGCACGTAATGCTCGCACACACATAAATCTGATTTTTTGCTTCACTTTTGACGAAGCTTTAGTATGAAGACTATCGATCTAGCGTAAGCGAAGCGAAGAGTTATTAATCTATGCCTATTTAGGACAATCATAAATTGACCCACAAAACCACCAGGGCCTATTTCACTCCCCGTGTCGGCTCGAAAACGCGGCGGCAACGCCGGCGTTGTAAATCCATAGAAATTAGGTCCGCAAAAGAGCTAGAATATATTATGCGATAGAAAGAGATGCTACGACAACGAGTGGCCGTTCGTAAATTGCCTGGCCGTACAAGCTGAATTCTACTTTATTGCGTTATAGTTAGAGTTGCTATTTATTTAAATGACTTAGCGGAGTGAACTATCTGTTACATAGTAACTATTTAGTAATCTGTGGTTTCACACCTAAATATACTGAAATTCAGTATTTTTAGGTGTGAATTTCACTATTTCTGGGAATATGTTAGATTGGTGATCAATTAAATTAAATACAACCCTTTAACATAAGGTTCATAATATCACGTAATTCATGTCATTTTTACGGTGGCTGACTCGGAGATTTAAACGTTTTCAAGACCAACAAACCTAAGCGGTTTGATAATATCCTACTCATCTGTTAACCAAACTTGGCATAAACCGGGAAGGATTTGCAGCCAACAAAGTAACGAGATTCTATAATTGCTACAAATGCCACGCACAATCCTAGATATGGTACAATTCCAATGTTGGCGACTGCGCCGCGCGACCTTTGGGCGTGGCTAGTAAATAAATCTACTTAAGGGCTTTTAGTAAGTGAAAACGCCAAAATTGCCTATTTTCTATTAGCTGTCATTTGAAACATTGAAGATTTTTCGCAGTGAAATTTCCAATATGTATAGAACGTATATGTGATGGGAGGACTGTTTCAAAAACACGATTGGAAAAACTTTGCTCGATAGAAAAAAATCCTGAAGTTACCTCTAAAATTTCATATAAATGCATATTACGACCGTGTTTTACAATAATAATTCCTATAAAATCACAAGAACATAGGTATTTACCTTTTCTATTTCGTGACTGTTTTAGATTTTTAAAAAACTAAACATTTTTATTGACTTTTCGTAAGAAAGTGTGAATTTCGCTTATGATTTTTAGTT
This sequence comes from Crambus lathoniellus, assembly GCA_949710035.1. Lineage (NCBI taxonomy): Eukaryota > Metazoa > Arthropoda > Insecta > Lepidoptera > Crambidae > Crambus > Crambus lathoniellus. The sequence continues at coordinate 12,116,301 of OX453297.1, forward strand.
TCGAGCTCGTTGATTCCATAGTAATTTTCGCTGACCGCCTAACCCCCCTTAAGGTCGCGCGATGCATTTGCCTGCGTTTTTTAGGGTTTCATAAAAAATCCATAATTAGCAATTGATCGTGCGACCCGGCGGTTCTGTAGCTCTGGTCGAGCGACCTGGCGGGGTCGCCAACATTGGATTGTACCTTTAGGTATTTCATTATTTTGTCTCTCTTACTAATACTTATTTACTTTCATAACAGGAACATTCCTATGCGACAACGAGCAAGAGCGTGAATCCCTCGGCGTCCACCGGCAGACCACCAGCGTGTGGTCGTGGGTGAACCAGCCCGACGAGATGCCAGCCCACCTCAACCCGCTATACGAGCCCACGCCCAACGTCATCTGGCCGTCCGTCGCGCCCATGAGCTACGTCATCTGGGAAGGTGACGTCACCACTGTCACACACTCTCACACTCAATATGAACCAGCCCGACGAGATGCCAGCCCACCTCAACCCGCTATACGAGCCCACGCCCAACGTCATCTGGCCGTCCGTCGCGCCCATGAGCTACGTCATCTGGGAAGGTGACGTCACCACTGTCACACACTCTCACACTCAATATGAACCAGCCCGACGAGATGCCAGCCCACCTCAATCCACTATACGAGCCCACGCCCAACGTCATCTGGCCGTCCGTCGCGCCCATGAGCTACGTCATCTGGGAAGGTGACGTCACCACTGTCACACACTCTCCCAGTCAATATGAACCAGCCGGACGAGCTGCCAGCTCACCTCAATCCACTATACGAGCCCACGCCCAACGTCATCTGGCCGTCCGTCGCGCCCATGAGCTACGTCATCTGGGAAGGTGACGTCACCACTGTCACACACTCTCCCAGTCAATATGAACCAGCCGGACGAGCTGCCAGCTCACCTCAACCCGCTGTACGAGCCCAAGCCCAACGTCATCTGGCCGTACGTCGCGCGCGCTCATGGGCTACGTCATGAAAGTGACGTCACCATTGTCACACTCTCAGTCAATATGAATCAGCCGGACGAGATGCCAGCCCACCTCGATCCACTGTACGAGCCCACGTCCAACGTCATCTGGCCGTCCGTCGCGCGCATGAGCTACGTCATCTGGGAAGGTGACGTCACTACTGTCACACACTCTCACACTCAATATGAACCAGCCGGACGAGCTCCGAGCCCACCTCAACCCGCTATACGAGCCCACGCCCAACGTAATCTGGCCGTCCGTCGCGTCCATGAGCTACGTCATCTGGGAAGGTGACGTCACCACTGTCAAACACTCGCACTCAATATGAACCAACCGGACGAAATGCCAGCCCACCTCAATCCACTATACGAGCCTACGCCCAACGTAATCTGGCCGTCCGTCGCGTCTATGAGCTACGTCATCTGGGAAGGTGACGTCACCACTGTCACACACTCACACTCAATATGAACCAGCCGGACGAAATGCCAGCCCACCTCAATCCACTATACGAGCCCACGCCCAACGTGATCTGGCCGTCCGTCGCGCCCATGAGCTACGTCATCTGGGAAGGTGACGTCACCACTGTCACTCACTCTCACAGTCAATATGAAACAGCCCGACGAGCTACCAGCCCACCTCAATCCACTATACGAGCCCACGCCCAACGTCATCTGGCGGTCCATCGCGCCCATGAGCTTCCTCATCTGGGAAGGTGACGTCACCACTGCCACACACTCTCACAGTCAATATGAACCAGCATAACCGTCCCTCACTCTCTAGTCATGACAGAATCGAATGAAAAGGGCGGGGCTGACAAAGTTTCTGATTTTGCGTTTCGGAGTACCTAGTGGATCAATGAATTTACAGTGTCACAAAGTTATCTCTTTCGGGGCCAAATTTGGAACTAAAAATCTTTTTTGACAGCTGATAAGCTATTCAGGTGATTCTGTTTTGTTAGTGGCGCTCGACCACTGGGTCAGATATGTGTGTGACTGTAAGTGCATCATAAAGCACAACGTTAAGTAAATTTTTTGTCATCTATTTTCTTCAGTTCTACACGTATTGCACGAGAAACAAAAATATAACCTCCAGTTTATTGATATGTGGTGTTGATAACTCTTACCAACTTTCCCTCTCTTCATTTCAGAACTCTACCTCCGCTGGCTAATCGAACAACACACCGAAGATCGCGAAGAACAGTACAGAGCTATACGCACTCGCGAACAACAGCTACGGTCGCAAGCTCAACAACTAAGAAGGGAATTATACGATGTGGCTCAGCAGTACTACGCGGAAGACAAGGCCATAAGCGATAAGTAGCGACTGATTTTTATTTGTATATCACATACTTAAACATGTTGAATCTACAGACTTATGCGACATATTCAAAAGTTATTACGTTACTAATTATGCTAAGAACTGTACTGAGTTTTACTACTACGGTAGGGAACTGTACGAAGTGGCTCAGCAGAACTACGCTGAAGACAAGGAGGCTATAAGAGATAAGTAGCGACCAATATATTCTTTTAATACTTATTTATTATATGAGGTCAATATTCAATACTCAGCTGTACGCTTGTGAACAATAACGGCGGTCACAAGCGCAACAACTGAGTAGGAAAATGAACGAAGTGTCTCAGCAGTACTACGCTGAAGACAAGGAGGCAATAAGCGATAAGTAGCGACCAATCTATTATTTTATTACTTATTTATTTATTATATTAGGTCAATATTCGATACTCAGATATACACTTGTGAACAATAACTGCGGTCACAAGCGCAGCAACTGAGTAGGGAACTGAACTGTACGAATACTTATTTATTATATTAGGTCAATATTCAATACTCAGCTATACGCTTGTGAACAATAACTGCGGTCACAAGCGTAGCACCTGAGAAAGGAACTGTACGAAGTGGCTCAGCAGTACAACGCTGAAGACAATGAGGCTATAAGCGATAAGTAGTGACCGATATATTATTTTATAACTTATTATATTACGTCAATATTCGGTACTGAGCTATATGCTTGCGAACAATACCCAACTACGTTCGCAAGCGCAGCAACTGAGAAAGGAACTATACGAAGTGGCTCAGCAGTACTAAGCTGAAAACATTGCTATTTTAATATACACACATTGGTCATGTTTTGACTGTGAGAACCCACAACTCACTATGTGGTCATGCACTTTACGTTCCAGCAACGGGCTGCTTGCTTGAGTCCTTAAATAGCCTTTCGAAGCTTACAAACCTTGCGCTCATTGCCTCTCTTAATAAAACATTCAGGCTGCTCCATATAGAGGTGTTCATCTAGGTCTCCGTTGAGGGACGCAGTTGTCACGTCAATATGGTGCACCTTTAATCCCAATTCTGCTGATAGACCAAACAGAAGTCTTATTGAAGACAATTTAACCAGCGGTGCAAAAGTTTCCGTATAGTCTTCACCAAATTTCTGTGAATAACACTTTGCGACCAAACGAGCTTTATGTCGCTGAATCTTTCCATCGGCTCCGATTTTCAATTTGAAAATCCATTTATTTTAACAACGTTAACTTCTTTAGGTCGATCGACAAGCTCCCAAGTGCCGTTATGAATAAGGGAATTATATTCTTCCTCCATCGCTGCTTTCCAGAGCTCTTTATCAGAACGCTCCAAAGCATCCTTTACAGACACCAGATCAGGCCCACAAGAGACATGGAAATTGTATTCCATATCAGGTTCCCTCCTAGGTGTCCTGTTTCGAAGAGGTAGATAACCTCTTCGATAACCTCGCCTCTTCTTCCCTTCTTTGTTCTTGCACCTCCTCAAAATCATTTTCTTGAACGTCGTCCCGTCCGTCCCGTGGTTATCCCGCGCCCCAGCGGTGATCTCAGCGCTCTCAAAAGAGTCATGAAACTCTTCCTCAGTTTCAATAGGAGTAGCTTCAAAAGGCTGCGTGGTCTCAACCATTGGAGTCGTCGTACCGAAGCTGGTTCTACGACTTTCTACAATATCCAAAACTGGATCCTCACTAGTTTCCGCCATCCTAGAATCCGGAAAAATATTAATAGAAACATACTCGGGAGCATTCATTCTCTATTTCTTATTTTTCCTTTGACCACCATCTGAAGTGCCAGTGCTTGCAATTTCTTGACTGCTCTGCAAACGTAACCTCTCATTAAACACTGCATCGCGAGCAACAGTCACTTTCTTAGTTTTGACTTCAATGAACCTATATCCCTTCTGTAGGGCTAGCACAACTTGAGCGCGACTCGAGTGAGAAAGAGTCGCGGGCACTTTCAACCAATCAGATCGCTCGTAGATAGCGAGCGTGACTTAAGGCGACGTGCTGATTGGTTGAAAGGAGCGCGACAAAGAGTCGCGCTAAGTTGTGCTAGACCTACTGGTCTTCACTATAGCCCACTAAAGTTAGTTCGACTGTTTTTGGATCCAACTTCTTCCTATTGTTGCCCTTCACAAGAACTTGCGCCTTAGATCCAAAAATCCTAAGATGAGAAAGATCCACCTCTTTCCCAGACTAGACCTGCTCAGGAACTTGATTAGTGAGAGCCATTGTGGGCGAACGATTTTTAAATATATTGCAGCGAGTACTGCTTCCGCCCAATATGCTTTGTCAACTTTGCAACATGCATCTGGCTTTTTCAATTAAAGTCCAATTAGTTCTCTCAGCAACTCCATTTTGCTGCGGAGTGTGTGGGATAGTTCTTTGATGCTGAATTCCATATTTTTTCAAATAGTCCTGGAATTTCTTATTGGCATACTCAGTACCATTGTCAGTGCGCAACTTCTTTATCCTTTTATTTGTTTGGTTCTCCACGAACGCTTTGAACTCGCAGAATCTTCCAAAAACTTAGTCCTTCGACTTAAGGCTATAACCAAACACTTTTCTACTGTAATCGTCGACAAAGATCAGCAAATATCTATTTCCGCCTAGAGATTCCACCTCCAGGGGACCAACCACGTCACTGTGCACTAATTCCGCTTTGGGAATTTTTTCACGCACGGCTTCCCTTGACTGCATGCTACACAAGGCTCGTTGTTTTTCTTCCAAGAACCAAGTTCTTTAACAATTCCCTTTAGCTTATTCATGTGTTGCTCCGACAAATGCCCCAACCTTTGATGCCACAGTTCATAATTAGAGGAATCATCTCCAAAAAGAACTGTCCGCTCACGGATACTGGACTGCCCTAAAACATAAAGTCAGTTTTTGAGCGGCGCTGTGAATACAGGCTTTCCCTTAACAATAACATTATCAGTACTTATCAAAAACTCTACAATTAAATCTATTAAAAACAATTGTCTTTCCTGACTCCGCTAGTCAACCTACTGACATTAAATTTGTAACTAATTCCGGAGTAAGAAAAACTTCATCCATCTTCAATTCAAAAGTCTCAGGTCCATTGCGAATATTCAAGTTAATGCTGCCTTGCGAGGTTGATACAACTTGATCATTGTTCGCGCACGTCACTGATTTCCGCGATGAGTCTTTGCTGGGTTTGAACATAGATTTGTCACATGTCATATGACAAGTAGCTCCGGAGTCAATAACCCATCCTGTGTTATTCAATGAGGTCAACAACGTTACAAAATCTATGGGTCGATCTACAGATACTAGATTAGCGTTGTGTCCTGCTGGCTTCTCCTTCTTCGATTTGAAAAACTTACACTGCCATTTCATGTGGCCCTTGCGTTTACAGAAGTGGCATACAACATCCTTATTTCCTCTTGCTGTACCGCTAGTACCAGCAGTTGAAACCAAGGCAGAATCGTGTTTGTCTGACGGCTGCTGGCGCTGACCCTCCTTTAGTAATGCTGAATACACTAAATCTGAAGTAATCTTGGCACTGGAGTGCTCAATTGCCATCACTAACGGATTGTACTTATCCGTTACTCCCGCTAGCATAATTATGCCAACAAACTCGTCATCTAATCCTGCGTCTATTGATTGTAGTTGCTGCTGCGTCGCTTGGATCTCTGTGACATAAGCTTCCTTGCTGTCAAATGATTCCAGGTCCATCCGGAACATTTTCTTCAACAATGTAAGTCGTCTCATAAGTCCTGAGTCTGCATACGCCTTCTTCAAAGCTAGCCACGTTTCCTTCGCTGTATTTGCTTCCTTGACCAGGGGGTATACATTTGTGGCAAGCATCAAGCATATCTTCGCTCTGGCTTTGGCGTCCCGTTTCTTATCAACGGCTGTTGCAGCAATAAATGTGTCCCCGACGCATTCCCAAAGGTCATTATCTACTAGCAACATTTGCATAGCAAATGACCAGGAAGAAAATTTTTCTTGTCCCGACAACTTTTCAATATTAGTATGAGAACTATGACTCTCCATATTTTTAGAGTTTCACTTCACTGAAAACTCCCTAAAATTTAGCACCAACAAGGCTACGTGCTGGGCCCATGACCTGTTAGCGGGTAAGGTGTGTGCCAAAGGGAGTTAAAAGCTTAAGTTTAAACGCAGTATAGAAAGTAAAGTCGGTCTTTATTAAACAATATTCACGACACACAGTTTGACACTAAGTGACAGAGAAAAAACGTAAACATGGGCCGTTGCCAAGAAACCATACATCTATATTAAAAAGCTATTTACTTTATGGCACACGGTATTCCACCTATTTTTAACATAAAATATTAGGTCAATTTTCAACGCAGAGCTATAAAAACCTGCGAACTACATAAAATTATGAGGTCAAAATAATAGTGCCATATTCGAAAGTGACGCCATTAGCGTTTATTCACACGAACCACAACCAGTAGGGCTAACATGACGGCAACGAGATAGCACGAGATAGTTTGTCGCGCGCCTTCCAACCAATCAGCAGTCACGCGCGCTATCTACGAGCGATCTGATTGGTCGAAAGTAATGCGACAAACTATCTCGTGCTATCTCGTTGTAGCATGTTAGCTCTACAGGTGTCCGTCACTCGCTCAAGGACGCGAGATAAGTGCCTACCGCTTCGCGTATATCTCGGGATACAACTAACAGCGGGCCGCCCGCCGTACGCCCGCCTGAGCGCGATAGAATATGCGATAGAAAGAGATGCAACGACTAGCCGTTCGTAATTAGAGCCATACAAGCTGAAATTTACTTTATCGTGTTGAAGTTAGAGTTGCTATTTGTCTAAATGTTTTCGCGGAGTGCAGCTTCTGTCCTTGGACTATTATTTATTCTGTGCCACAACCACACCACATCGCAGCGACAAAATGTGGTTACGTGTGAACAGTGTCGATGCAACTTTTTGCAGTTGCGTTGTGGTTGTGCGACAAAATGTCGCTGTCGCTAGTAGATGTGCTGTGGATGTGGCCGGCCGCTAGTTCGCAGCGTCGTCGCTGGTGGTTGCGTTGTGGCCGGTATCACCCACGCGGTCCATAATGACTGCAAAATGTGGTACGTGTGAATTGTACTATTCATTTCCAATACAAAATGTGGTTGTGGTTCGTGTGGGTTGGTCCTTAGTCCAATGTGCTAAATTTCGTGCAGTATAAACTATTAGAAAAACTGTCTAAGACAGAACATAAGATAAGATGTTAAGTGTGGTGATCTTGTGGTGATTCAAATTAATTGTGGAAGCTACCTATGTCGTGTCCTCCGTTCGAATAAACTTAAGTTTCATTCGTATTCAACTAAATGTTAATTTGTTTACTAGTTTCCCGCTCGCAGCTTTGCCCGCGTGAGTTAGAGAAAGTTCTCCCATGGGAATGCGGTATTAGTTAGACCATAATATTATATCTTGTAAGTATCTGTGCTGAATTTTATCCAGATCCGTTCGGCCGTTTTGCCGTGAATGGGTAAGACACATCTAAACATACATGCAGTCTTTCGCATTAAGGGCACGTACCTCCAAATTATCGAAATCAACCTATTTTTCATTCAAAAGTAAACAATCAAATATACTTTCTTATGAGCAGATAAAAATATAATGTTGAAGTTCGATAAACGATCTTGATTATTATGTAGCTAGAAACACGATATTCGTATCGTAACTGGACAATAAAAAATTTCAAAAACAAAGAAAATTTTCATTATTTTTATATTTTTTTGGTTTTATACTTAGATTATTAATCTCTAATTCACGAATAATATATAGAAAAGTAGGTAATGATGACATATTGTAAACTATTCGCAGGCTACTTTTTTTAAAAAGTGAATTTATGCTCGAAATAACAACAAAAACATTGAAGAAATGAAAAAGTGAGGTTATTTTCATTACTCTTCACACATAAGAAAAAAGACAAAGACAGAGTTTTTGGAAGATCCTGCCCTTAATAATATTATGATTAGTCAAAAATAGCATGGGTCCCATGACAGCTTATTCGTGCGTGCAAAGCAAAAATTTCATGCTGTTGGAGTGAAACTCAAGAAAAACAGCATTAGACATTTTTTATGCAGATTATGCTAGAAAATTAGACCCTGTTCCCAGTGCAGAAGCAACATTTTTCTTTGCACGAATCACCTGTCATAGGACCCATGTAAAATTTTACAAAGTATAGTATAGTAGATTTCATTACAAGTGCGGAAAGCCTGTCATTGCAAAGAGTTCCGACAAATGTCTACCCGAGCCGAGGCGCAGCCGAAGGTGAGGGTTGACAGTCGGAACAAGTTGCAATGACGGTTCCGCACGTGTACTGAACAACAATTTTTAATACAGTTGCGAAAAAATTAAGCAATTTAATAAAATAATAAAACACAATAAACTCAACTAACTAATCGTAAAAGAATATAAGCAGAGACTTTTTTTTGTTTTCTTCACTCATTCTGGGTTGGCAAAGGAAACTATGATTATACAGCCAAGGCTTCAGCAAAAATTTTTTATTGATATGAAATGAAAATTAAATTAAATGAGATGAAATGAAATGAAACCTAACAAAAGCAATCCGAATCCTACAGGAGCGCCTTTCCTTATTTCTCTCTTTTACCACCTCGTTTTCCATTAAAGCCACATTATTGCACCAATTCCACCATACTAAGTACCTACCACAATAAAAACCAGAAAAAACTAATTTAGAAAATTAAGAAATAAGGTCCCTCATTTTTTTTTCACTTACTTGCGCAAACTCCTATATTATGCAGATACTATAGTAAATAGTGCACGTCATACCATATTTAGTAATCTGTGGTCATACAGCCAATTTTATGTATTTTTTATATTCATAAATTTAATTTGGCCGATACTAATATTAATTTAATGTATAATTAAAATTACTTTTAAATCTGATATTGAAACAAATTAGTAGCTTCTTTTTAGAAATATTTGCATGAATCATAAAAACTTCTATGATTTTTTTTAGTAAAAACTTCGTGGTTGGTTTTTTCTTTTTAATAGACAATATTTTGACAGTTGGGAAAGAAAACGCACGAGTTCGGGAAAGGTAAAGAAAAAGTTCGAGTGTGTAATAGCCCACATCCCGAACGCTATACGTCCCTGCAATACGCCACTTTTTGAGCAACTGTATTAAAAAGATAATTTTGACATCACACAAAACCCTGCCTACTGTTATTTTTTTAAAACACACGCGTATTTTCAAACGACTAATAAATGTCCAGTGATATCAAACAGTTAGTGCCTTTTCACATGCACACGGTTAAGTAGAAATGTATGAGCCGGGCGTCACACGGTCACGGCATGGTCGCTGTGCCATGTAAAGCTGTCTATCAAGTCATGTAAGCTGTCTATCTAGTCTTTGCTTTGCTTGTCTACCCCTGCCCCCTGATTCACAAACCGTCGGAAAGACCTCCGACAGCGGAATGTATGCACTGTCTGAGTCACTCACTATAGAATAGAGACAAAGCACGGAATTCGAATCCGATACCGTTTCCGATGGTTTGTGAATCAGGGGGGCTGGTCTACCCTATTTATTGATAGGGTTTATCAACTTAAATAATAATGTCTTTTCTCCTGATTTTATCGATATAAGACGTCATGGTCAATACCAGAATATCTAGATTTATCTAAAACTTTTCTGGCGGCTCTTTACCATTAAAAATATATTTATAAAAAAATATAATCATAAGATTTTAAATAAAGACTGCTATTATTTTTGTTACAATTATTTTATCATAATATTACTCTCTTTTATAATATGACTATCCTACATACATTTTTTTTATTAATCTGTGCATAATAATTGTTTTTAAATTGTTTTGTCCCATTTTTATGGAAAACGAATTAATCGATGGTCTCTAATGAATACTATTGTTATTTTTAAGGTTAATATTGAATTTTCTAGTAATAAATAAAGCTCTCTTATATTTTTTTATGTAAAATATTATCTAATGTAAATAAGAGAGTGCGTATTTAAAATGTGCATTACTATGCTTATCTCAATTATTTGTAAATAGACCTTAATTATCTATGTACAGTCGACATCTACGTGCCCTTGTACAAAGTGTCAAAAATCCGCAGTCGATTCCAAACTCTAAGCCTGACATTATACACAGCAGATTTTTACTTAGATTCGTATAAATTCAAAGTGCTATTAACTGCCTACATAAATGTACTAGCTAATTGTAATTATTGTTTATAATTTATCTAAATTAAAATTCTTATGTAACTTTGTACTTAAATAACATTCCAAATAGCAGGAGATAAGTAAAGCTTATGGCCTTAGAGCCCGTGAACCCCAGACCTTCGTTATTTTATCAAAGCTGAAAGTTTGTCAGCGCATGCTCCCAATACAGATAAGAACGATAGAACATCATAAAGTTTGGGTAATCGTGGCTTTGGCAGGTAAACGGTACTGAAGGTGTGTAAAATACCATCCCAAATTCATCAAATAACGAAGGTCGGAGGTTCATGAGCTCTAGAATCGAATATAATAGTTAGATTATAAGGAATTCTTTAAAGTTTACTGTTTTGACCTAAACAACAATACCGGGACCTTAGAACGAGGCCTTAATTTTATTTTTGAAAGTACTTATCATAATTTCTTATATTACAGTAAGTATAAGTTTTCGCCTCGCCCGCTTCGATATATCTGATGGCGACTATACAGTCACGAGCAATAATATGTAACCAACATAGAACTTTGTCACATTGAAGCGTTCCGAAACAAAACTACATGTGCCACAAATGTCATTCAATATTGTAATATGACAAAGTCTCATGTTGATTACATATTATTGCTCATAAGTCATGTCATGACTGAATAGTGCGACAACTTTTACGTTCCGCGGTGGCCAAAAACTTGGCCAAGAACTAACGTGTTTTATTAAGGCTAGGATTCTCTAAAATAAATGTTAATTAAATTATGGATTACTCGCAAATCATAAGTACTTACAATTTGGATAAAAATATACTTACGTTATTTTACAGTTATTTATCTAGTGCTTCCGGCCGTTTTTTTCGATTAGTGATATTTTACTGTATCAAATAAAATCCCAAACATCCGTCTAATCGTAATCCAAATATCTTATTACTTGCTTTGGTTTTGTTAATGAAAAATGTACGAAAATAATTGCCTTTGAATAGCCGAGGGATTCCGGCCGTCATAAGTTTAAAATTGTTATTATATTTTAAGTGATTTTCGATTCGCGGGGCGCTCGCGAGTTCACAGTTCAGTGCCGGCTGCCGCTGCGTGCGCGCGATGCGGCCGAGCAAGCGTTACGGCCTGGAGCTCTTATTTTTGAATCACTCGTATGACACCGAGTTGCCGCATGCGACATAAGTCGCACTCGTCTTCCAAGTCGCATGATGCAGATTTTCCGTATTTTTGAATCGTTCGTTTCCAGTGCTGCCAACATAATACGATATGTCGGGTTTTATCCGTTTCACGCAGAATTTAGAAAAACCGGTAACTTCCGCAACGAAAACGGAACGTAATATTTATGTTTAAAAAACTTTTTTGACTGTTAATCAATGTCACAACATAAGAAAAAACTGTTGTGATTGTGAATTGTGAATTTGTGTTGCACTTGCACCGCATTTTTAAGTTGTTCCTTCTTAAAGTATATTTTTTGCTTTTAGTTTTGTGACTATGTCGTCAAAACAATAAATTGTTTTTTACTAACAAAACGAAAAGATTTGCTTGTTTCCACAAACTTGACAAGAACAAGTAACGTGAGATGTGACACACGCATTGATTTTGACAGTTATTCTATCGCTCGCCTGTCTGCAACGAGTGGGTAGGGGCACTCGTTGCGGTCGAGCGATTCAAAAATACGGAATTTCAGATTCCGAACGAAAATCAGTAGAAATCGAGCGCTCGTCTCGACCCGAGTGATTCAAAAATAGAGCTCCTGGCCACAAACATGCGCGGCGGCGGCGGGCGGCGACGAGCGAATTGCGCAATCCGCCCGCCGCCGTCACGCATGATCGTGGCTAGGCCGTTAGCGTGCCTATTTCGGTCGGGAATCCTAGCCTTTAATGTCATTTTGCTATCAAGTTGTTGTCCAACCATAGCGCTGCTGCCGGCTGAAGGTCTTACAAGTCAGGGCCGGTTAAATTGCTGCAAAAAAATACATAGCGTCGCTGTCACCGGAACAGAAAAGTTTGTCGATCTGTACGTAGAGTACGCGCCACATAACTTGGCGCGTGTCCATTTCTGGAACTAAATTATGACATGGGAATAAGGCTTATTTTTGACGATCAGCGCCTTCTGACAAATGTCAAGTTATGTTATGTAGCGCGGACTCTACATATTGTATGACATTTATCAGTGTCGCAGAAAAGTAAACATTATTTGGAATTGGAAATATTAGAACATAATAAGTTTTATCCGGCATATTGTTGTAAAATATAAAATTAATCTTAATGCCATTACAAAAGATTGATTTCTGTGACATCGATGCCCTTACCATTAAAGACCTTTGCTAAATTCAAAATACAACATAGTTACTTACGTATTAATTAATGTTTAGATTTTCAGAACATCATTCATTCCCTATAAGTACTTGGTACTACCAAATGTTCTAAATGGCTTTAATTAGCCATGAAAATTACTAAAAAGGGCCTAATATTTACTATTTTTAATTAATTAATTAATTTTTTATAAATTTATAGATCTTTTTTTCAGTGCTAATTTAATGTTATTATGAAGTGAGAGATTTTAATCAACTATTTTATTGTATAGAATTATGTAAGTATGTAAATAGTTTTGTTTTATTTAAATTAAATAGTTTAACTGCGAAACAAATAATTAAATGTGTACCTAATTGAAAAACCATTAATAATAAGTATTAAATGTATAGTTTATTACGCAAATTATTTAATGTCAATTTGAAATATATTATGAATTTATTTGTTGGTCAATTAAATATTGCACAGCAACAAGATTTTTTTTTTTTTTCTTTGTATCTCTTAACGAGCGTCTAAACTAGTTCCGTATAAAATATTTTTTTATTTTGCGTACCTACGTAAATTTGACCAATTTTTGACTCTGTTGCCTGGCTTTAAGAGCGGTAATGTTAGTTTAGTGAAATAAAAGAATAAAGTCAAAGTCAAAATCTTTTTATTCACATAGATTAAAAAAAAATAATGCTTATGAACCGTCCAACATTTTTTACCTACCACCATTACCGTAAAGGACATCTTTTAACTGACAAGAAAAACGGGCGAAAAAAACTCATCGTCCGTCGGTGGGTCAATTTTTTCTAATCTTACTTCATTTTCAATAAGCTTTAATAAATAAAACTATGTATTAAAAGTAAATAACAAAATATTCGAGTCGTAGTCGCAATGAGAGAAGGTTGAGCGGTACTCACTTTGTAAGTGGTTGTATGCCTGTAACACCCGGGTGAACGACCCAGGCCGCTATTACCGCAACCACAGTAAGCCTGCCGCACACTTGCTACAAGTAATTACCCTGTATAACATTGAATTTCTATAAGCGGGATGGAGCGGCACTCATATTGCGAATTGCGATTATGATTTTAAGTGAACATAGTTTTGCTCTTATGTAGTTCGCTCTAAATCCGTGCAATATTAGGGCTCAATTTGGCGCCAGTGTAATAAAAAAAAAATGAGGATTGATCGGGACTGGCTGAGATCCACCCTACTAGCTATTGTTCAATCCGATGCCACTTTGCATTTGTTTCGTGCCTGCAGTGTCTGGGTATTATTACGTATTAAAGTCCGTTCGGTTAGATAGTGTCGGTACACCCGCACGGCATTTTGGCAGAGCGACACTATCTAAGTGAATGGACTATACCTTCGTTGGTTCTGATGTCTGTCATGCAGTCACGCAAAGTCAGTGCTTGAAATAATAAAACGCACTATGTAGGCTTACCTTTAAAATAACTAGTGGTTGTAGAGTATTTACAGAAGGCGGTAACCTGAAAGGGTTTTGTTAGGTATGCGTTTTCAGATAGTAAATGATTGCCTTATTTTTTCATCTATATCGAGCGGTTTTATTTTTATTCGCGTTTTCATCGATATACAAGGCATCTTTATCGAGCGGTTAGCTATGAAAGCTGCAGCATAGCATAGTCGAAGCTTATTCCATCTAAGCTTCCTGAGACTTAAGGTCGTTAGTACGCGTCGGCCCTAAAAGGTAAACCTTTCTAAGATGCTACTATTTCCTTTCTGCCGAGTCATTTGGACCGCATCAGTCGGCAGCGCTGTCGCAACCACTCCGCCCTGGCTCCTCTTGATCGACCAGAAAAACAATCAACAACACTAGCTTTGCCTGTGGCTTCGCTCGCGTAAAATTTTGTCAAAATTCACTCTATAGGACTTAGTTTTCCAGCAAGGTGTAGGGGCGAAATTAATCAAGTTTTTAATCAATAGATCAAAAACAATTTGAGACAATCAAGTGAGATTTTTAGTAGGTTTACTAGGTAGTCAGGTCGCTGAGATTTTGTACTTAGTGCGGTACCTATATGAAGCATATTTTTAAGCTTAGGATTGCGTCACAGGTTGGGTGGAAAAGGATCTCTCTTACACAACTAATATTAAGAGAGTGTGGTACTTACCTCACTGCTGTCAACATTTAGGTAGGTAGGTACCTACCTACCTACATCAATAGAAGAATAATTTCAAAAGTTACATTAAAAATAGATTGTTTTTAAAATTCTGTGTTTTATAAACTGTACCTACGCCTAGTACGAAAAACGATCGTTCTCGTTTATTAGATACTAGCGGCCGCCCGCGGTTTCACCCGCGTGGTTCTCGTTCCCGTGGGAATATTGGAATAAAAAGTAGCCTAAGTTACTCCTTAGTACATCAGCTACCTGCCAGTGAAAGTCCCGTCAAAATCGGTCCAGCCGTTTCAGAGATTAGCCGGAACAAACAGACAGACAGACAAAAATTGTAAAAAAAAATATTTTGGTATATGTACTGTATATATAATCATATGGATGTAGTAAAAAGCGGTTATTTTAATATTACAAACAGACACTCCAATTTTATTTATTTGTATAGATTGTAAGTATGAAAACCAAAGCAGCGCCTCTGTCGGTCGTATAAGAAACTAAAATCCAATAGATATTTGACAGCAGCACTTTGACAGCTTTTGACGGATAGATCTCTAGTTTCTAATGCGATTGCCGTAATGATGAATTGAATCCTTAGTTACCTACTTAAAGATGTGTCTATACGTATGTTATTAAATCGTCTCCACCCAACTCTCGTACAACTGTCACTGTCAACCAGGAAACCCGAAGATTACCTAGGTAAATCAGATAAAACTCGTCAGTTTCACGCAGTGTTAGGTGAGTGAGATGAGAAAACAGTACCTAATACTTACCATTTCCCAGATGCGAAGCGATAATCTCTCACATCCACGCTTTATCTATGCTGGTAGATGTAACCCCCGAGCGGCAAGCAAGGCTCGTGTTAGCCAGAAAGCGGTTACACTGTGGGGCCTTGCAGACCGGATTCAGTATTCCCTTATTGGTGTTCGATTGTCTATGCGAGACTAAAGAGGAGAGGTCAAAGTTCGCGGTATCTGCGGCGCATCGGACGTGGCGCAGTCGCGCATTGTACCTACCCCGACTTTCTCTGCGCCAGCGCGGACTGCGGAGTAAACGATACTACTGAGTATACTAGCAAAGCAAATGGAATTGTTTTGTGTTTTAACCTGGAAGTCGATTGTGGAATAACACCGCATTTCGGTCTAATTAAGGAGTCCAGTATCCAGTGCCTAGGTATTTGACAGCCTTTTCGTTCTAGGCTTCATCTAGGTCCGATCTAGGCTCTCAATAAATAAATTGCTCAATTTGTCAATTTTACAAAAAGCTTGTCTTGCAGACAAGGGCAGGGCCGTAGGTATATTTGTATATCTTGTAACCGTTATTAACGTTACAATATTGCCTATTAGGTATATACCTAGTATATACTTAGGTATTTCGGTGATGTTACGTCTTTATGTAGGTACCTACTGCTAGAGTAAGCTAATACCCCAAGAACTATCCGATATTTTTGTAAAAAATTCAATAACAGGCCAAATTTTTGTAAACGGCCCTTAAATATAATTTTAAGAGACTATATTTTGGAATCCAACATAATATCGCATTGGAAGGTATAAAAAAAAGTTATACTTACCCCAAAAATGGTGCAATTCTTTCAGCAAATATGCCATTACCAATTTTATCGTTAACATGTGTTTATGTTCACCATATCTAAGCACCAAAGTCGAAATCCATAAAGATATAAAACGGGAAACTAATACTTTAGGAAGAAGTCGGTTTTTTCTGATAGCATTTTTAACATAGGTGTAATGCCAATTTGAGTTTACGTAGAGAGTTTTTAATATAGAGGGGATAGATAGGGGGATTATATACTTTTACGAAAGATAATAATAAATGTATTTAAATGTAAAGTAAATAACAGTTAAGTATACCATTTTTGCCTATTTTTTTATAGATTTTTTAAAGCTTTGTATTTGTTTTTTTTTAATGTCGTTGTCATAAATATTGGTGGATTACTAATAAATTATTTATTAAACTAGATAATCTAATTTTCAATGTTAAGAAATTACTGATATAGAATTATTGTTGAGTCTCCATTTAGCGAATTAGTTTGGCTCTCGGGCTATAACTATTAAATCTTGCGATATTTTTACGGCAAAAAATATTTTAAACATACCTACAATATCAATAAAATACAGCTTCTGTGGAAGTTAATATTATCAACCCGTCTTTGTTACGTGTAACAATGTCTCAATACCTAATAATACCTAGGTTCCAAATTGCTGGCTGTATACAATCTACAGCGGCAAACCTGCAATTAACTTTCAAATCCGCAAGCCATTTTATTTCCTTACATTTTGTCGCAATAGGACTTTAATATACTTAGGTATGTAGGTACTCGGCAAATTACAAGTCCACAATAATATTTTAAAAGCTCCGTCTATGTTATTTTTGACGCTATAGAACCACAGAACCTGTTCTGATGATTTTTTGGATAGAGGTGGCTTATTTTTACGCAAAACTTCTTACAGAGCTTATTATGCGAACGTCTTGCTCTGAAGTAAATCCGCAAGCCATTTTATTTCCTTACATTTTGTCGCAATAGGACTTTAATATACTTAGGTATGTAGGTACTCGGCAAATTACAAGTCCACAATAATATTTTAAAAGCTCCGTCTATGTTATTTTTGACGCTATAGAACCACAGAACCTGTTCTGATGATTTTTTGGATAGAGGTGGCTTATTTTTACGCAAAACTTCTTACAGAGCTTATTATGCGAACGTCTTGCTCTGAAGTAAATCCGCAAGCCATTTTGTTTCCTTACATTTTGTCGCAATAGGACTTTAATATACTTAGGTATGTAGGTACTCGGCAAATTACAAGTCCACAATAATATTTTAAAAGCTCCGTCTATGCTATTTTTGACGCTAGAACCACAGAACCTGTTCTGATGATTTTTTGGATAGAGGTGGCTTATTTTTACGCAAAACTTCTTACAGAACTTATTACGAACGTCTTACTCTGGAGTAACCCATAAATTGCGAAATAGCAATGTTTCTCAGTATTAGCACATGTTTTAGGGTTTGTCGCAGAATCGGAAACTTCGTTAGCCCCGAACCCGATCCTTTCATTTTATTCTGAAGCGATTCTGGAGCACTCTCCAGTCAGGACAGAATCCAGTGAAAGAGAGAGTAGGCCCTCTGTCCCGACCCGACTAGAGAGTGAGAGGGGCAGGTATAACGAAGTTTCGGATTTTTGTTTTCAGAGTAGGCCCTTTGTCCCGACTGTAGAGTGAGAGGGGCGGGTATAACAAAGTTTGCACATGTTTTAGGGTTTGTCGCAGAATCGGAAACTTCGTTAGCCCCGAACCCGATCCTTTCATTTTATTCTGAAGCGATTCTGGAGCACTCTCCAGTCAGGACAGAATCCAGTGAAAGAGAGAGTAGGCCCTCTGTCCCGACCCGACTAGAGAGTGAGAGGGGCAGGTATAACGAAGTTTCGGATTTTTGTTTTCAGAGTAGGCCCTTTGTCCCGACTGTAGAGTGAGAGGGGCGGGTATAACAAAGTTTTGAATTTTTGTTTTCAGAGTAGGTAGGTAGGTACTCTGTCCCGACTGTAGAGAGAGTGGCGGGTATAATGAAGTTTAGAATTTTTGTTTTCAGAGAAGGTAGGTACTCTGTCCCGACTGTAGAGTGAGAGGGGCGGGTATAACGAAATTTCAGATTTTGCGTTTCAGAGTAGGCCCTCAGACACAAAGGGGCTTACCGTCAGCTGTCATCGCAATTCATTGAAGTTGTAATGTTGAATTAACTTACGGACGGAACTACACACTGCGTATATACTTAGGTATATATAGCATCATCTCGATAGCAATACTACTAACTTTATCATTGTTTACAACTCGTGGTAAGGTAAGGCCCATGATCAGTCATACCATACCCATATTCTAGCCGTAGTCGAGGGAGCCTCCCAGTTTATTACCTATAACAGAACTTCACATTGTTTCCAACACAATATATTGCGGAGTCGAAATAGTAAATAGCTGGTATTGTGTGCGAAGTGCCCGTAATTACACGGCTTATGGTGTACGATGAATAGAATATTTTGTTTAACAGACTGTAAAGCCTTTGTATGAACATCCCGATCAACCACGTTTCGGCGATATTCGCTTGAACACGAATTAGGTACTCGCTCCCAGCACTTGAGCCTACAGAAAGCCACTACTGCCACCACTGCCACCACTCAGCATACCCACATACCACAAGAAATTTTTCGACTCTTTTTTTGCTTCTTCAGTGCTTTTGTTCCGTTCATATACCTATCACTATCAATAGTAATAATAATAAAATAAATAGGTAGTTTTTTGACTTTTCACAAGACAGCAATACGCTATCGCTAATTATACCTATAATAAGAGACGGCTAAAATTATCTCGTGAGGTGCAGTGAGCGATCGAACAACGCACTGTACTTACTGTACCTACACGTGCGAATCGTGATGCATTGTTCTCTATGTTTCAGCTGTTGTTATAGAGAGAGCAACTATGTAAACAGTGTAACTAAAATTGCATCTGAAATCGCCGGGACGGGAATTGTCTCTTTCTGTACAAGGTCTAAGTACCTACCTACCTAAGCGTGGTGGCAGAGAGCGCAAGCAAATTTTGCCGTTAAGTTGTCACTCGAGAATTCTTTGATTGTAGCTACCTAAACTTGATAAAGGAGTCATTAATACGAGGTGGTGGGTAGTGCCATCATTAATTGTTACGAACAAAGAATGGGTTGAAAGAGAAAGGACTTTCTTTGTGAAGTGATTAAATGCATTATTGTCTTTACCTTGTTGTTAAAGTCATATAAATATAAGTACTTAGAGATGCTTACATGGCCGAATCTCTACATTTTTAGAAACATATAAAATTACTAGCTTTCAGCCCGCGGCTTTGCCCGCGTGGACTACACGACGTTATCCCACGGGAATGTGATATTTTTCCGGGATAAGAAGTAGCCTATGTTCCTCTCCAGGTTAGTATCTATGTCCAAAATTTCAGCCCAATCCGTTTAGCCGTTATGGCGTGATTGAGTAACAAACATCCAAACATCTAAACTTTCACATTTATAATTTTAATTCATATAGGATTAAAAATTAAAATATTCTTATTAGTGCTTATACCTAACTAATGAAAATTGTACGTCCCCGTGTCACAGAATAATATAACCTGTGTCCCGTATACCTGAACGGTCCTACAAAGTGGGACTATAATGCCAAATGGTGGGACCCTAGAATTAGCATTAGTATGATGAAGAAAACAGAATCACCAAACAGAAACACGAACTTGCTAAATACAACTCTACAAACGGCATTCTAACAAAAGAAACTACTTGATACCTATAAAATGTCCGCCCACGAATCATTTAAAACAAATAAAATTGTGTGTCTATGGTAAATATGGTTTAATAGCGATTAAATTAGGTATACAAAGCAATAAACTTTGGATGTACCTACCTAAGCATTAAGAAAGGAGAAATACCTACCTACGAAGATGTTATCAGGAACTTTAAATAGGAAACCGCTTTCCAAGAGATTATTATTATGGCGTTATGGGTTTTTAATAGAAAGATATCAAAATCCAAAGGAGGAAAACAAAAAAAACCAAGACAAAATGCATTGTATTCCGTTGTTGAAACTAATACAATTACAAATACTAATACAAATTTAAGACAACAGCCAAGCCCTCATGTATTAATTTATTGTGTCAGAATATTCAGGGCCTGTCTGGCAAAGTTTTAGAATTAGAGTTATTTGTTGAATGTAACAACATTAATATAATTTGTATAACCGAACACTGGCTGAAGCATTGTGATGTGTCATGTAATGTGAATAATTTTCAATTGTCAAGCTTATTGTCTAGGAAAACAACGACCTGTGGCGGCTCTTTAATTTTGGTTAAAAATGATATTAAGTATAGAGAAAGAAAGGATATTGTGGACCTTTCCGTAGAACGCCACGTCGAGCTCTCGTGTGTTGAATTAAAAAGCTTAGTAATAGTTTGTGTATACAGACCCCCTAAAGGTAGTTTCGAAACCTTTGAATCGGTAATGGAGGATGCTTTAAAAAAACTAAAGCAAAAAAATAAGCCAGTAGCTGTATGTGGTGATTTTAATGTTGACATTCTTGAAAGCAGTGCACTTACTACTCGGCTGTTAACCTTGTTTAATTCTTTTAATTTAGTTAATCAGTTTTTAGAACCTACGAGGGTTACAGATCATTCAGCAACTTGTATAGATAATATATTTTCAGAATGTGACCCGGTAAACAAATTAGTTGTTAAAAAAATTACATCCGACCATTACGGTTTACAGGCAGCATACCAATTAGACGTCGTTGATGCACCTGTCACTTTTCAATGTAGGCCAATTACAAAACCACGTCTAGATCATTTTAAAAATAGTATCTATGATAAAGTTTCTTTAATGCCATATGTACATGACGATCCGAACGAACTTTACAGTAACTTCTTTGGGTTAGTGATTAAGGAATTTAATAACTCTTTTAAAGCAAAGACTATTAAGTGTACCCAAAAATTACAGTTTTGTCAATGGGCTACGAGAGGTATTTATAAAAGTAGAAACAGGCTATATGACCTGTATAAACTAAGAGAAACTAATCACAGTCCTGGCTTTGTAGAACATGTTAAACAATATTCAAAATTTTTTAAACAGTCATGTTCTATAGCTAAGTCAAACTATTTTAAAGAAAAAATAAAGAATTCTAACAATAAAATCAAAACAACCTGGGAAATTATAAAACGTGAAACTGGCAAATATAAACCACGTGACAACAGCCTGACGCTTAAAATTAATGACACCCAAATAAATTCAGAAAAGGAAATAGCTGATATTTTTAATAACTTTTTTGTAAATATACCAATAGAAACGACAATTAATTTGAATTCTTCACCCGCGTCTGCGGCCTCAATGCTCCAAAGACATGTGTCCGAATGTAGTTCATTGTTTAATTTTAAAAGCATTGATTCCACTGATATAATTAAAGCATTCAAATCTCTTAAAATGAATGGTACCAATGATTTATGGGGTATATCGGTAACTGTTCTTAAAAGCATTATTTACACCATTGCTCCATATCTTGCTGTTATATTTAATGATTGCATTGCTGAAGGAATTTTTCCTGACTTAATGAAATTTAGCAAAATTATTCCACTATTTAAATCTGGGAACAAAGAAGACCCAGGTAATTACAGACCAATATCTATTTTACCCGCCTTGAGCAAGATCTTTGAAAAAATAATACTGGAGCAATTATTAACTCATTTTACTTTAAATAACCTCTTGCATAACAAACAGTTCGGTTTTACGAAGGGTAGGTCTACTACTGATGCCGGGGTTGCACTTCTTAAGCATGTCTTTGGGGCCTGGGAGGGGTCGCAGAATGCTCTTGGCATATTCTGCGACTTGTCCAAAGCTTTTGACTGTGTAGATCATCGGACGCTGCTGTTGAAGCTAAATCATTACGGTGTAAAAAATAATGCCCAAAAACTATTACACTCGTATATTAGTTCCAGAACTCAGACAGTTGATATAAATGGGGTGAAATCAATGGGTTCTGATGTAAAGCTAGGTGTACCTCAAGGGTCTATCTTGGGCCCTTTCTTGTTTTTGGTTTATATTAACGATTTACCTTTCTTTGCAAATAGCTTATGTGAGATTGTCTTGTTTGCTGATGATACTTCCTTAATATTTAACATTGACAGAAATAAATCTAATTTTGACGATGTAAACAAAGCACTCTCGGAAATACTCACTTGGTTTAGTTTTAATAATCTACAGCTTAATGCAAAGAAAACGAAATGCATTCTATTCTCTTTACCAAATGTACAATCTCCACCCGTAGAAATTGTAATAAATAATGAAAAATTAGATTTAGTTGAATCAACAGTCTTTCTGGGTGTAACTATAGACAGAAAACTTCAGTGGCATTCGCATATTGCTGCATTAGCTGGTAAGCTCAGCTCTGCAGCTTATGCTATTAGAAAAGTTAGACAGTTAACTGACATAGAAACTGCTAGGACTGTATACTTTAGTTATTTTCATAGCATCATGTCATATGGCATTCTTTTGTGGGGATTAGCAGCTGACATTAATGCTATATTTATTCTGCAAAAACGAGCAATAAGGGCCATTTATCAACTAAGCTCTAAAACTTCTCTTAGGGAGAAGTTCAAAGAAATTGGTATACTGACAGCTGCATCTCAATTTATATTAAATTGTATTATTTTTGTGCGTCGTAATATTAACTTGTATACTAAACATGGCGATTTGCATGGTTACAATACAAGAAATAGGAATAAACTTTCAATGCCTCGGTACCGATTAGAGAAGGTACATGGGTCTTTCATGGGTCAAGGTATACACATCTTTAACAAGATTCCAAGTGATATCTTGGAGTTACCCTTTGAAGAGTTTAAGAATCATATAAAAAATTGCCTCCTCAAGAAGGGCTACTATACTGTAAGTGATTACTTAAATGACAAAGCAACTTGGTCATAAGCTGACTAGGATTTTTTCTGTAGTTAATTGTGAGTCGTGTTTTACAAAATTATTAATACTAGGTACATTCTTATATTGGTTTCTGCGTTTTGAGATGAGAAGTTTGAGTATGTCATGCTCTCTGTAAACATTTCTGCGGTGGTGTCGTGTGAGGCGGGTCGTTACGTTCCCTAAAATATGGTTGAGCGAAGCGATGGCTGGTTCATGCGTCATGCTCGTGAACGGGTGCCACCAGTGGGATGGGTCTGCTCCTGGCTTCTTGTCTCAAAATATGCAGATTTTTAATGTTTTATTGTTATTAGTTTTATTTTACCGTGGCTTGTATGGCACTGTTTATTATTGACTCTTATGTTCTTAAACTATTCAAAGTTTTATTACCCTTGTTCGGCATTTATATTTATTATTTTATTTGCTACGTTTTTAGTTGGTGTGTATTTTAAAGAAACTACCTTTTGTATGTCTATTTCTTAGTTATTGAAAATTATTTACTGCTATGATTACCGGGTTTTTTATTTTGTTTTTAAACTTAAGATTAATTTGTGATGGAAAGTGACTTTACATATTATATTATGTCAAAGTCACTTTTCAATTTGACGACTCTGTATGAAATATGACAGGGAGAAAAAAATAGCCCTTGGCGAGTTTCTTGCCGGTTCTTCTCGTTACAAGGCCTCCCGCCGTAGGTTTTGCGAACCGATAGCGTAGCTTCATTGACGTTCACAAGTGCTGTATCAGCCTAAAATGAATAAATGATTTTTGATTTTGATTTTGATAATATAAGTACCTACCTAGTGGGTACGTGGGTAGGGTAGTAAAGTAATAGTAGGTTATGTGACTGTCGCATAATGAGGGGTATTAAAACACGAGCTGGCGAGTTTTTTAATAGTATTCCACGAGTGTTTTAATACCGAGTTATGTGCAGTCTCATACACTACTTTATCTACACTCATTATATTTATTATATATTTAAAAAATAAAGCAAATCAATATTAATTATAAAATGTGAATTGGTGCCAAACCCCACTCATAGGAGTCTATACGGTCTATTCCTTCTAAATTCAAAATTCTAATTTTAAAAAAGTTTCTGATTGTTGCCGGCTAAAGAAGGGATTGAAAGAGTTGGAAGTCAGGGCCGTTAAATCCTACGGTTGCCATGGAGACTGTAAAATTAAGAAATATAAGTGTTTTATAATGAGTGACAGCTGTATCCGGGTGTTGCATAATGGTCATTATGAAACACCCGGATACAGCAGTTTTATTTTTAAAGGTGGCTATGGCATAAATTGTATCATTATCCGTTCAGGCATGAGTTCATAATTCGAATATTATAACATTAGTGTAGATAAAATACTTAATAACATAGACGAAGATATACCTATGCAAAGCAAATAATGCCACTAGGAGTAAGTATTTGGCATAATTACCTTTGTTGAGAGTTACTGATAATGATTCTTCTTATCCCTCCATAAGAAAGGCCTACTGTGCACCAGCAGTAGGGGCATTAAGTTATTTCGAGTCAGTCTTCGTTTTTGCTGCTCCATAGTACGAATTTGCGATTTGAGAGCAATAATTTCGAGATTATTGCTATCGCTTGGATTTTGCAAATTACGTGATAAGCCTGCCGATTTTAGCTTTTTGTTATCTAGGTACTACGGGTTAGTACTTAGCTATCATCACACCTGATGTTAAGTGGTGATAAGGCTGAAAGTTGAAGCGCACTACCCCCGGAACCCTCAATTACAGAACTTTTTTTTTCAATGTAAACGGCATCAGGCGTTCCATTCCCCATTTTCCAATTTTCCAGCCAGCGACACGTGTACCGCCCGCCGTTACATTGGCTTGTCATCACGACGCCGCGCGCCGGAGCGTGCCTTCCGGCTTTTGTTGCGGAGGTTCGCTGTCTTTAGAGCCTATCGATTTGTGCAAGTCGTCACAGAGGTTGGTTGGAAACACGGAACACTAGAAAGAACGTTTGAAGTTGTAATTGCTTGCTTTGCTCAAAAGAGCAAAATCCTTCATACATTTTACCTGTGTACGATTATGAATTTCTGCATGTTGTCATGGCGATTAGCTTGAAAATTGAAAATTGGAATCATTTATTAATTTTAGTCTGATACCACAAAATATATAATAGTAGGCTCTGATCTGATACAGTACGTCAATGAAGCTACGCCTTCGGTTCGCAAATCCTACGGAAGGAAGCCTTGTAATTAAGTATATAACGAGAATACCTAACCGGCAAGAATCTCAATAAGAACGTTAAAAAACTAAAAAATATATACCTACATGCTGTACCTAGTTCTTGATAAACACTTTCAACGAAACTTGGTTCAAATGAGATATAGTCAGCAGTTTTTGAGATAAACTCGTAAGTATGTACCACATTTTCTAAAACCGCAAATACAAACTTTGTCATTCATATAAACACCATGAAAAGCAAAGTTATTTCTTGCTGATTTTATATTATTTTTATGCATTCACAATGCAATTTTGTAAGTATAGGAAAAATGTGATAGTAAAAAACCACAAGCCCCATAAGTAGCTTTCAGGCGGGATATTTCTTGCTGACGAAAAATGATAGTAGTGATATTTTGGCTGGGTATAGGCAGTAGGTACGTTAAGTAGGTAGGTAAGTAGGTCATGTAGCATGAAAAGGACGACGAGCGACGAGGCGTTGAAAATAGAAACCCCGCAATAAAGGTGAGTTGAGATGTTTAGAGGAGGCCTAATGAGGTACACGTGAGGCTATATAGCTAGGAATCACACCATTTTTACACAAAAAGTAAAAATCCATAATAAAAAGCTCTTGGCAATGGAAAGCTTCTGAAAACATCTTAGGTATTATCTAACTGAGGTATATCTCCTTTCTAAACGCTATTAAAACCATATTTTCCACTAATTACTTATTTTTATTATATTGCTATGGCAAATATAATTCTAAAAGCTCGGGCCAGGGCCAATATCATGGATTATAAAAAGATTATTAACGCTTTTTCAGCTGCCTCATTATTATAGGTACTTACACAATATTATTCGGACATTAATGGAAAACAAACATACTTACTAAACCCAGTTGACATTTCGCAATAACAAACTAAGCGGTTAATATCTGGATGATCGCCTATAAATACACAGTAGGTTCCCTTAGTGTGGACGAACGAACGACGGACGAACGGACGAATGAACACGAACCACAACCACACTACATCGCAGCGACAAAATGTGGTACGTGTAAATAGTGTCGATGCAATTTTTTTCAGTTGTGTTGTGGTTGTGCGACAAAATGTCGTTGACGCACTAGCGTCAAGTGTGATGTGGATGTAGTCGGCCGCTGCCTGGTTCGCAGCGTCGTCGTCGCTGGTGGTTGCGTTGTGGCCGGTATCACCCACGCGGTCGATAATAACTGCAAAATGAGGTACCTACTTGTGAATTGACTATTCATTTCCAATACAAAATGCGCCCTGCCCGCGTGGTGTGGTTGTGGTTAGTGTGGGTTGAGCCTTACATGATGATCCCTTACATTAATGTTGTTTGAACATCGTAGTTGCGTGTGCGATCCTATTTAGCATTTTAAGCGAAGTACGTGCATTATGTCACAGCTGGCTTATTAAAGCGCATACTTAACTTGCCTACGCGTTTTTAGAAACTAGTGACTGCCCGCGATTCCGTTTGTAAGGACTTCGATCGATTTTCATTTACCTACGGAAAGAAAACAAAATCTCTCGGTCTCAGATCTTCATCTGGGTCAGTACCTACTTAAATAAATAAAAAATAAATAAATCAGGGCAAAGGCCTCTCCACCTTCCTTCCATTTCACGCGGTTTAGAGATAAGGAGATGGATTTCCGAATACTTAATACTATCTAACATAATGCCTAGATTGCCTAGTCGTAGCATGCAATTATGTGTAGTTATGTAAAATAACCGCGAACCGGACGACGTTCCGTGGGCAGGCCCCCTACAAGGTGGACCGACGATCTGGTCAAGGTCGCGGGAAGCCGCTGGATGCGGGCAGCGCAGGACCGATCGTTGTGGAGATCCTTGGGGGAGGCCTATGCCCAGCAGTGGGCGTCTTACGGTTGAAATGATGATGATGATGATGTAAAATAATAAAAAAATACTACTAGGTAAGTAGGTACATATTATAATACTTTTAGAAATAGCTTGCTTGAGACAAGGGCAAGCTCGTAGCTTCAAATCGTTTCCATGGCTTTGTTTCTCGACTTGAGCGCATCGAACGATGTTTATTTAATGCAATGCAATCAGCTTAAAGCTTCCTGAAGTGCCGGATTCGATTCCTATGTAATTATACTAATCGTACTGAGTTTGGTCTGTAGAAGGCCTTGTTCAATCAAGGTTTGGCTATTTACCACCATATCTTAGCATATCACCATAACAACAATGATTTCAGTAAAAGACACCAACACCAAGGATTGCATGCAAAAGCTTATGTACCTCAGATCATATACTTTGGTACTGTATAACTTACAGTGGGTGGCCAAATTATTAGGGACAGTGCTCATATTTATGTAATTTATAGTTTGTAATATTAGTTTCTGTAAATTATGTTGTTTTTTAAAGTTTATTTTGTTTGATATTGCTACTGGTATCTTTATTATTGTTTTTGGCAAGTGGCTACACAGGATATGCGATTCATCTGTCGATAATGTGACATTTCTCCCCATATAGATATTTTTTCAAAAATGCGCGGTTTTGTAGTGTTTTTGTTTGTTATATTTTTTATTAGATTTAACCGACTTTCGTGTCCTAAATAACCATATAAGGTAACTAATTGTTCATAAAACAACATTCTTGCTGTTTTGTCTATGAATTTACATTGTATTAATGTCTTCTCGACGCGATAACTTTAATTTTCTAGTTTTTTTGAAAAGTTAAGGCTGAATTGTCTCCAAGAAAATGTAGAGAGATACAAACGTTGTCACAGCATTCTACACATTCCCAAAGAGACATAGCAGCTATTGCTGGGGTTTCAAAGTCTGCCGTTATTAAAATAAAAACTAAAATTTACAACAGAAAACCTCTAGAAGCAAATCGCGATGGCAAATGTGTCAGGAAAAGGATCACCACTCTTCATACTGATAGAAAAATCAGAGACATCTGCCTCAAAAATCATAAAAAGAGCGTTGCTCGTTTGACCATGATGATGAACGACGATGGTGTAAATATTTCGGAAAGGACAATACGGAGGCGGTTGGTCAAACAGAATCTGATGGGTCGGGGCGACCTACCAAAAAACCACGCCTAAGTCCTAACCGATCCTATGAAAAAGAAAATACTGCACTGGGCTAGACAACATCAAAATATAACTGTTGCAGGTTGGAGTCGAATAATTAAAACTTTTTTGGGTAGTTTAAATAGGTTTTACCGATTTTCTTCTATAAATTTTGTAATTTTACAGGTGTGTTTTTCCGACGAGTCAACATTTCAAGTTTTGGTTGACAAAAGTTCTTTTGTGAGACGACGACTCCCTGGGAAAAAATCCACGCAGATTGCCTAGTGGAGAGTGGAGAGGGTTAAACACCCGGTTAGTGTCATGGTGTAGTCTGGCATCTCAGCCAAAGGCATGAGGCGCCTATACATTGTTAAAAGGACCATGAACAAGCAACAAGCAACTACAACAAGTACAAGCAACTCATATAAACTCACCTACTGCCGTAGGTTTTTTAATGGCTACCTGATAACTACTACATCTTTATGCATGACTCTACATCTTGCCATAAAGCCAGAAGTGTGACTGCATTCTTGGATAATAGAAATTTCTCTGTTTTGCCACGGCCTGGGAAATCGCCAGAAATAAACCCCATAGTTCTCTATGTGAGTGATATGGTGAGTTCCCACCAGACTGGTGATGGCGAAAGAACTAATTTACACCAAGCGGCAGTTGATAGAAACTATCACCCGAGAATGAAAAAAACAACCCCACTCTACAGGAAAATGCAAAAGCGTGCATTAAGAGCATTGCAGCAAAAGGCGGCATTACAAAATACATATTACTTAAAACTTACTTTAGTTACGTCTATCAGTATAATATATACTTATACAAAGAAACTATAACAGTTTTGTAAATTTATTTTTAGTTTTTATGATCTCAATAGAATACAAAATCATTTAAAAAATACATAAGATACCTACAACCAATCATTTGTTACAGAAATTCAACTGAACTGTAAAAATAAAAAATCTCAGTACTGTCCCTAATAATTTGGCCACCTATGGTAATATGTTCAACTAGGTATTAGCTTTCCGCCCGAGGCTTCGCTCGCGTGTACTACACGACGTTATCCTGAGGGAATGTGATATTTTTCCGGGATAAACAGTAGCCTATGTATCCAATCCTCCAGCTCCCAATCTATCCGATGCTCCGTTTAGACGTGAAATATGAACAAATAATATAATACCTACTGATTTTCCCGTGGTGAACATGATTCATTCTTGTGGTAAAAAGTAAAAGTAGACTATTATAAAACTTCCTAGGGTCTCAAACTATTGACTTAAATACCAATTTCTGTCCGCGAATTTTCCCGCGCTTAAAGTGATTTTCCCATGGGAGTGAGATTTTTTCCTTTCCAGGGCCTCAAACTGTCTCTATTCTAAATAGAATCCTTTCCAGGAACTCAAACGATCACCTTAAATACCAATTTCTATTCCACAGCTTTGCCCGCGCTAAAAGTTATTTTCTCATGGAAAGGAGCCTTATTTATTCCTGCGGTAAAAAGTAGCCTATGTGTCTTAAACTATCTTCATTCCAAATCTCATCCAAATCAATTCAGCCGTTTTGACGTGAAAACGGAACATACAGACAGACAAACAAACAAACGTACACTTTTGCGCATTTATAATATTAAGTAGGGATACTTCGATCAACGTATTGTAGTACCTACCTATGTATAAAATATGTAAGTACAGTCAGCGTCAAAATTATCTAAGCGTTCAAACCTACCAAAAGTATCTAGAGATTTGACAAAAATCAACCTTATCTCAAGACATAAAGATGCATTTTCATTTGTTGTTTGAGAACAAATGACAACAATAATGATAGTACACCTTAAAGTATTTGTGCTAAGAGTGATTTTTGTCAAATCTTCAGATACTTTTGGTAGGTTTGAACGCTTAGATCATTTTGACGCTGACTAACGCTACCTTATGCTAAAGGTACATTAACATTTCCTAACCCTTAAAAAACCTACTGTACCAATTTTGTGACCTTATGGCTTCGATCAACAATACCACTAAAACAAAGCTCAAATATAGCACCGACTGACTTCTAAACGGAGAAAAAGGTGGTTACGAATATTTCGATCTTACGTCATAAGTAAATGTTAAATGACAGGAAAATAAGAGCGCACCTTTAAAGTGCGCTCTTATTCGCTCGGTCGTTTTTTACACTCCTACCCAGTTATCTAGTGGTATTGTTTATCAAAGCCTTAAAATGTTGAAACTGTTGAAACTAAAGATGTACTTTTCTCACTCATGCTCTGAAATGTTAACATCCATATGAACAAAAAATTGTATTTCCTCGCATTTCGTGAGAAAAGTTTTATACAAGCCTTGTACTGGAAGCTATTTGCATTGCCCCGAATAATTAAAGCTCTCGCCTGCGGATCGGGCTTCAAAACCATCCTCGACAATGCAAATTGCACCCAAATTGCTAGCTTCCCGATCTCGGCTGTAAAGTAGTTAACTATTTCTATAAGATCGATCAATTCTACAACAATCCAGTAACACTGCCTACCAACCGATTCGATACTGAGTCCATAGTACACAAAAACCTTAATGGCATGGTGCCGCTCACCTTATGGAGCTGCGGCAAAAAGTTGTTTACCATGTTGCGTAGGTCCGACTATCTACGGCCCAGGCCTCTCTGACGTCACCTTAGTTGTATTGTACTTATTCCTAGTATCTTTTTTCAAATCCAATACTAATAAACCTATCATCTTCAGCCATTTTAATGTCCACTGCTGGGACATTGGCCTGGCCATAGATATTAGGTATATACCCACCACGCTGCTGGCCCAATACGGGTTATGCAGCCGGGGAACCAACGGCATAAAGTGCCTTCCGAAACACGGAGCAGGTCGAGGTGAAAAGTTATTGGTCACCTACCCCGTGACCGACCATTGCGAAAGTAGCCTCAACGATCGCAGGCCGAGCGCGCTAACCACTGCACTACGCCCAACCATACATATTACTAAATAGTTACTACGGCCAAACTAGCAAAACATAGACTTGACAGATTAAACTTACAAGATTCGAAATATTTGTATTTTCTGGTTCGATCAACAATGACACATACTTACTAAAAACAGAATAAACTAAGTATTTAAGGGGAGTCCCATAATACAACAAACGTGATTTTTTTGTCGTTTTTTGCTCGATATTAATAACGGCAACAGGTAGACGCTTGAAATATTCACAGAATATTTAGTTGTATATTCACTTTAAAAATAAGTAGTTAAATTAAAATAAAATAAATATTCAAGGGGGGCTCCCAATACAACAAACATGATTTAATGGTACGGAATCCTTCGTGCGCAAGTCCGACTCGCACTTGGTCGTTTTTTTTTTTTGTTTCTTATCGACTCGATAAGAAGAAAAAAGTATACCTAATAGACCATGGATTTCCTTTCTGATATTTATAGGGTTATCTTGTCAGGACGCTAAAGGTGAATTAATTCCTATTACAGGGCAGTTAGTTTCGTAATGGTAATGGTGTTTTAAATACATACCCCATAAGTATAGAATTAGCCTCAGAGTTATAGTATTATGATGATCATAAAGCCAGGTACTATGTACACACTACACAAGATGTACTTATATTTCGCTTTCCTGCCTCAGAGTTTCAGAACAAGTCCGAGTCAGGAAATTGGCTATGTAGGTACCTATTACATATTATTATACTTATTTGGTAATTTACATTTTATTATTGGTAGAATGTACCATAAGTAAAATACAAACAAAATGAAACTGCTGAAACTTTTTAAAATTATTACAATAGGTATTTAAGTAATTCTGGAGACACGGCATGGTATTAACAGGTGTTATTGGTATTAGTGACAAGGCTTTTTCTTCAAGTGGTGTTCTTTAACTTGAGTGTTTGCCTCTTTAGCTAGAGGCAAAGGTACATAATTATTGCAACTCATTACCTGAAATGCCCACACTATTCCTTAGAATTGCTGTATAAACTTCATTAGGATTCATAAAATGTGTACAGCCTTGCAATACTAGCAAAGCTATAAAGCGGATAGGAAATTGAATGGTCCCATTATTTAAATTCTGCTATCTTTATATGATCGAAGTATAAACCGCAGGTACTTTAATTATGAAGTTAGCTTAATATTACATTACGAACTATTTAAGCTTATTGCCTTTAAAAGGTTTAATTATTACGAACTATTTAAGCTTATTGCCTTTAAAAAGTCTAATCCGTTCGGGTCGTTAAATTAGTCACTATCATAACTATCATATGAAAACATGCATGCAGCCACAGAACATAGAAAGATTTTTTTCTCTTTCCATGTTCTGTGCATACAGCGGTATTTTATGATACCTACCTAAGTATTTAATTCAATGATGGAAACAAATGATCAATGTTTAAGAATTTTAAAGTTTTTTGGTTTAAGTATTAGGTAGTTAAAACAATAATTTTGTTTTCTTTGACTTGGTCCTCAAAACTCAATAATTTTACACTCATTGTGTGCGTTGGGCATTTTTGATCCATTTAGGTACTTGAAGTCTAAAACAAAAATAAGTAGGTATGTGTACCTACTTAAAATATGTATTATAAATATGACTGTTCAATCAAACTATCTTCGTTCGGCTCTGTTATTCTTTAGGGAATGAAGACAAGACAATGATTCGCCAAAATCCATGCTGTGGGTATAATTTTTATTTTTCTACTTCAAATAACGAACAACTAGTCGCGGCCGTGAAAGACTGAGGTCTAAAAATAGTCGGCTAGCAACAAACCTGATTTATTGGTTCGACCCACAGCCACAGCGGCCGTACGCGCGGCGAGTCACCGCGACCTGACTTGTTGTGTTGTTTACAACACATTATTACTACTCTGTGGACGGACGGTTAAAGTTACGATTACTTTTTGATATAGTACGTTGTTTTAACAATCATTCATTATCAGCTATTTAATGCCCCCACTGCTTGGGCACAGACCTTCCTTATGGATGCATAAGGGGAACAGGACCCAATATCCTACTATCCCACAAATATTATAAATGTGAAAGTTTAGATGTTTGGATGTTTGTTACTCAATCACGCCAAACCGGCTGAACGACTGATCTGAATTTGACTGAAATTTGGGACCACAGAACACGGAAAGATTTTTGTCTATGTTCTGTGTTTGGAAAACAGATACTTTGTAGCTTGGAGAAGAACATAGGCTACTTTTTATCCCGGAAAAATATCACATTCCCGCGGAATAACGTCGTGTAGTCCAAGCGGGCGAAGCCGCGGGCGGAAAGTTAGTGGCATATAAGTCTCGAATTATGTCGTTCAGACTTTCGACAAAGACAAGAACCGACGGATTTGTTCGCCATTTCACAAAGCTTGATCCAATCACTAGATTTATCTAGGGAAATGGAAAATAATCTTAACCTTTCCCGGGATCGATGATAGCATTTGTTCTGCCTGCGACGCATCAAGTGAAGAGATGCAGATAGCAGGCAGTGTCTGGTCGCAGGCGAGTCTTATGGATGCTTATGGCGACCACCGGTGCAGCAGCTCGGGTTTCGCGCGTCGCTTCGTGGAAACCCTGTCGATTACAAAATTAAAATTGGAGTGCCGACATTGTTTTCTCTTTTTAATTTAGGGCTGCAATATTGAAACTTTTTGGAGGTAAAACAAAAACCTGTTACTGTTTTTTACGACACGGACACCCCTTTTCGCTACACATCGTGCACATCGATGACACAGTATGACGGAATGTGAGCAATGTGAGCATAGACAAAGCATGTTTTAGGTAGGTATTATATCATTTAATTAAGACACCTCATAGTTAACATGATTTTCTCTAGGATGAACTTTAAACTTATATCTATGACAATCTAGAACTTAACATAGGTACAGACCCAGAAATCGTGGACACAAAGAATAAACCTTAGGTAAATCTATTATAAACAGACAGATTCAGGCCCTGACAGCCCTATTCAAATTCAAAGTGGCTCTGAGCGGAGAAATGACTATTTTTCTCGTCGAAATCGACAAAAAATCTCGGGCGGTAGTATCTCATTTTACGGTTGATGTCACAAGACCGCGGGCCATCGGGATGGTTTGTGGACCCTCTAATATCTTTATGCTCAGTTAAATGACTAATGGCTCAATACAATGACCCTTGAAAAGTAATCTGAAGGTGTAGATAGATTGTGGTACAGCTTGTTCCAAGCTTTTTGGCGTATCGGAAGATCGCACGAGACGATGTGTAAAACACAATTTAGGGGCATACACTACTTATACACTCTACTGCGCATGTGGTTAATATCACGTCACGACCGACATGAAAATACCATTTCCACAAAAAATTTATTTCTTTTGCTCCTAATAGTAACGAATAGAGTATCACACAACTATTAGATGTTATACGAGGGTCAAGTCATAATTTCGTATTAAAATCATTAATCCCCCATGATATTATTTAAAATCGTCATAGTTGCTTACATAGTCAACCTCCCTAATAGCTTTACAGGTAAAACTTATAACAGCCATAAATAATTTCGTATCCATCAAAAGGCTCGCGTGACAGCAGAAAGCGGTCCGACGAGCGAAGGAAACTCGAGCCCAACTCATCCATTTGATTCATATTAACGCTCAAGTAATGTTACAAATAAAAGCAGGTCGTTGGCCCATCCCAACGCTTGATCCTCGCACAAAAGAAATGGTTAATATTAGAGCTCGAGTGTCATTAGTAGAGGCACAAAGCTACGGAGTCATTCCACGCTCCTATTTGTCAGAGGCAAAAAGTGCCTTGTCCACAATCATTACGAAAGGAGCTTTAGAGCGCACATAATTCGTCATGTTTCTGGTCTGCCGCCCGTTCCGTACGCATCCATAATTTGTTGTTTCCCGCCAACGGTTGTGCTGAGCGCGGGAAAGTGTCACAGACTACTGAGAATGGAGTGTTTTCCAAAACACTATGGTCAATAGAGAAAATATTCATTGTGTCGCTAAATGACGAACAATAAACTGACAATGGTCACAAAAGTAAATTCCCGTATATTTATCGAACAGGGTAAAGGGATATTTGTTCAAGTGAGTAACCTAAGATAAAGTGGCCGCTTTGACTGAGCTTACTGGTTGGCTTAGGTCTAGGCTAGACCGTTTAGCTATAAGTTGCTACAGGGAAATGTAGAGGCGTCTTAATAAACACCACGATTGATAGATATGGGAATGACTCTAGGAATCTTGTGATTTTGCTTGTAATGTTGAAAAAGTTTCGCTTATTAATAAGGCCCCATTACATACAAATATTTCCCGTACAGTTGCTACTACTAACAAGTGCAAGTGCAACGGCAAACTGTCTTGGTTGTGTGTAAGTAATTAGGTACTTAATTAAGCTCAGCCGGCCTAGCATGAGCGGCTTATAGCGCGCGATATGATATGGTACGGCAAGTTGTCTTGCTTACCCCACTAAGGTGTAAGCAAGACAACTTGCCGTACCATATCATATCGCGCGTTATAAGCCGCTCATGCTAGGCCGGCAGGGCCAATGCACAACGATATCGTATTCGTGGACTTTATTCATGAACTCATCATGATAGTTTTAATGAAAGCTCAGAATCAAAACTTTGTTGATATAGGATTTTAGATACAGGTTGACGCTCGTGTTTCAGTCAAATGGGCCACCGCCACGAGCAACGAAATGGGTTACCATAAAGCCTTATAAAACGTCAATCATTTAGCCTCAAACCATGGTGCAATATCAAAAAGAGAAGTGGTTAGCTACAGTTAGGAGCTAGTAGAACGAATCGGTCGGAGCAAGCGGACCGCGGTGGTGACAGCGAGGTAAGCGACCGCTGCGCGTCCAAGGTTCAAATCGCGATCAATTGGTCTGCCATCGTCAAATACTTTATTCAGATACGTTGACCTGTTGATTGAAATTACTGTTCTGAATGGCATTAAGGAAATGATTTCGGAAACTTTAAGCTGCCCCAAAAATTATCTACTTTAGAGTAGGAGAAGCCAAATGACCAACATCCCAACATTGTCAAAAAGTTTCGAAATGTTAAGTATATAAGTACCTGAAATAGCAATAGGACAGATTTTGTGGTTATACTTGCAAATCACCAAAGTCGCTAAAATGTTGTTCCACTTGAACTTAACTATGAAATGAAGAAAAATTACCTACATAATAAAAGAAGTAAAAGATAAAAAGGAAGATAAGTAGGCAAACTGCAATGCTGACAAAGCTTTCGTTGAACAAAGTGTGAGGCGGGAAACTAGTTACATTAAGTTTTAATAAACTTACAAGTCGCGTACAGACATCGTACAGATGACGGTTATGGCTTTTGCTATTCACACGTTGAAGAATATTTTAATACTAGCTTTCCGCCCGCGGCTTCGCCCACGTGAACTTCACGACGTTATCCCGCGGGAATGTAACATTTTTCCGGGATAAAAAGTAGCCTATGTCCCTCTCTAGGCTTCAAAGTATCTGTGTCCCAAATTTCAGCCAAATCCGTTCAACCGTTTTGGCGTGATTGACTAACAAACATCCAAACATCTAAACATCCAAACATCTAAACTTTCACATTTATAATATTAGTAGGATTCACAATATGCCAAAGCATGCAATATATCAATTGCATGCTTTGGCATATTGTGGTACGCCGATGCGTCTCGCTGACAGTACCCACATTGTGATTTAGATATAACGCGGCATAGGTGTGTCGGTCGGTAAACAGTTCAATGTTCTTCTATCTGTGATCTAGCCAGCGTTGAAAGGCCTCATAATGTTTATTACAATATCTACGTGCGTTATAAAGTATAGGCCACATTGTGAGCGAAGCTGAGCGTCAAGATGCCTGTTTCGCTCGATTCACACTACGAACTATAGAGTTCCTTAGTTCGCAGAGTGAATTTTGCAGAGGCACCAAAAATGGTAATTGTCATAAGAAGTAGGTAAAGTATCTGACTGAAAAGTACTTTTCATGGCAAAAACTTCCAAGAAGACCAGGCGATAGCTTTAAACCAGTATACCAAAAGTAGTTCGGTAATATCAAACTACTTAAGTATTCTATCCGGGCTTGAGATACTGACAAGTTTTTTGTGTAAGTTTTTATTAAATACCTAAGTAATAAATAAAGCAGGCGTTAATTTAATTGCCGCCTTAACATGGCGCTTATTCCTACCGGTGATCGCACATTACAATAATAGGTAATATGCAAAGTTGTGACGCGTATTTACCATTTCTTTTTATAGAATTCAATCGTCAAAACGTGTGAATATCTTATGTTACTTGGCTACGTAGGTAGATACGTTTATGGAAAACAGATTATTATTAGAACATTTCGCGGTAATGTCTCGAGCACGAACTCGAAAGAACTGTTGTCCTGTGATTGAGACGTCATAGATTTGTTTAATTTAAAGTCAGTTCATAATATATTTTATATTGACTGACTACTTCTTTATTCTTCGGCTAAATGATCTTTGGAAAAAAATATGTAAAATATTGAGTAGCTTGTTATTTCAGTCAAGGGTATAGTCCGTTCGGTTAGATAGTGTCGGTACACCCGCACGGCATTGTGGCAGAGCGACACTATCTAAGCGAATGGACTATACCTATAAGTTTTAGATCTGCACTATGGCTGGAATATTTAAATGTTACGTTAGTTATGTTTAATGTCCATTTCAATCAGATATAAAGGTTTTAGATATTATTATTATTATTATCAACTAGCGGCCGCCCGCGGTTTCACCCGCGTTGTTCCCGTTCCCGTGGGAATATCGGGATAAAAAGTACATATAAACCTTCCTCTTGAATCACTCTATCTATTAAAAAAAATTTCATCAAAATCCGTTGCGTAGTTTCAAAGATTTAAGCATACAAAGGGACATAGGGACAGAGAACGCGACTTTGTTTTATACTATGTAGTGAAGCTAAAAAGTGCTATATTGTAGTAAAAATTCCGTTTTCCCTTGAAAAGGTGTGCAGTCGGAAATTATAAAACACTATAGGATTAGGCTCCCCTCGGTTTTGCCCGCGCAGTTCCCGTTCCTAAAGGAAAATCAGCATAAAATATAGCCTTTGTCACTCGGAAATAATTCAACTTTGTACTGTTGAAAGATTTTTTTAAATCTGTTCAGTAGTTTTTGAGATTATCCATTACAAACAAACAAAAAACAAAATCTTTCCTCTTTATAATAATTATTAGTATACCTATATGAAAATCCATATATTTCCATAGTGATCAATATATCATTTGTTTTACTTCAATGATCAGAATGCGTAAAACAGCTCTTTACCTACTCTCCTGTACTAACATTTCATAGATTCGAAAGTTAGCTTATAAATTGTGTGCAAGGGGGGACTCCTTTTTTGCCCACAATTTTATTAGTTACTAGCTTTCCGCCCGCGAGAATGTGATATTTTTCCGGGATAAAAAGTAGCTTATGTCTCTAGGCTACAAATTATCTGTGTCCCAAATTTCAGCAAAATCCGTTGAGCTGGCGTGATTAAGTAACAAACGTTAAAACATCCAAACATCTTAACATCTAAACATCTAAACATCCAAACATCTAAACTTTCACAATTATAATATTAGCAGGAAGTAGGATTAGTAGGATGTAACTGAAGCAACTGCTTTGGAGCAAGTGTGCATATAGCTTAATTATGTTGGCCGACCTACGACTCTTCATAAAATTAAACAACTCTACCATTGGGATAACCAAGTGTCGGTTGAGCCAAATTATTTGCGTACCTAGGTATGTGAACAATCTGTGACGCTAGCATAGAGGTCTATGAACTTTTTGCAAATGGATGCTAAATATGCTAATTAATATTTGCTATTTAATTTTTTACAATAGCATGAAACTTTTTTTTGTTATCACGAACTTAATGAGGTGGACTGGACACTAGGTTTTATTGGCTGAATCTATTTAAAGTAGCATCATTACATCACTTATTACATTTGACAGTAAAAAAATATTGTTTTCATTCCATCTATTCGAAAAGCGATGATTGTTTATCTACTAACAGGGCCCAAAACGATTCATTGTTTACCTGTTATGACAAGAGAGTAGATAACAATAAGATTTGAATTTTGAACAGCTTCATAACAGGGTCCAAAACGATTCATTGTTTACCTGTAATAATGAGATTTGAATTTAGAACATAATTAAAGAAGCATTGGTTGGAGTGTAGCAAAGGGTGTGCAGTACTTTAAAAAAACAATTAATTTTGTTTTGAGCCGCGGCCGCGACTTGTAAAATTTCCAAAAAAGGAATTTGATAAAATTGAGAATATCTCGTAAACGGTGCGTCGTAGCTAAAATCTATCAAAATTTTCAACCCCCCTACTGTAACCCCGGAGATACTTATAAGGAATCCGATGGACATATATTTTTTTTTCTTAAAAATTTTTTTTTTGTTAAGTATATTTCAAAACTGAAATTTTTTTTTCAAACAGGCGTAGCCTTTGCCCGACTAGCGAAATGATGTATCCGAACGCCAAAAAAGACTCAACATTTTCTTATAGAGGGGGATGAAAAGCAGAGTGTATTACTCGGCCGCAAAATTATTTTCACCTCGTATATATATTACTAGTATTCCGCCCGCAGCTTCGCCCGCGTGGATGACACGACGTTATCCCGCGGGAATGTGATATTTTTCCAGGATAAAAAGTAGCCTATGTTCCTCTCCAGGGTACAAAGTATCTGTGTCCCAAATTTCAGCCAAATCCGTTCAGCCGTTTTGGCGTGATTGAGTAACAAACATCAAAACATCTAAACATCCAAACATCTAAACTTTCACATTTATAATACTAGCTGTGCCCGCGACTTCGTTCGCGTGGAATAGTGACTTTCGGCAGCATTTTTCATTTTTTTAGCTAATAAGGTTTATCGTTTTTTTGTGTATTTATTTAATATATAAGTATATTAGTTTAGCGCTATGATACATATTAACACATTAAAAAAATATTTCACATAGCCTTCCGCCCGCGGTTTCGCCTGCCTGTACCTACTACACGACGTTATCTCGAGGGAAAGTTATATTTTCCCGGGATATCAATTAGTCTTTGTCACTCTCTAGCTCCTAAAATATCCACATACTAAAAAAACACGCCGATCCGTTGCTCCGTTTTGACGTGAAAGACGGATATACAAACAATACAAACAGTATGTCAAAAGAAAGAACTTATCACGCTGAACAACTTCTCTTAAGATGCTATCTCATATAGTTTAACCTGGCTGCTAGGGTTCCACATAGCTGGCCTAGCATGAACGGCTTTTATCATGCGATATGATATAGCACGTCATGCTGTCTTGCTTACCTACCCCACTGAGGTGGAAGCAAGACAGCAAGACGTGCTATATCATATCGCGTGATATAATGATGGTAATGCTAGCCAGGCAGGTGTACCAAGACCTTCAAACTTTGTACGTCAATAGAAAATGCTCATCACATTTAACAATTTTCCATAAGACGGTATTTTTATATCTCTCATAGTTTGGCTGGACTGCTATGGTTCCACATCGGCCATTTCGATCTGCTAAATAAATTATAGCCTACCTATAAGTTGGCGACAACTAATAGCTATATAACAAAAAAAATTTCATTAAAATCCGTTCAGTAGTTTTTGCCTGAAACGTGGACAACAGACAGACAGTCAAAAAACTAAAAAACTATATTTTTGGTATCTGTTCCGTTTAAGAAGACCCTTGGTGGTATTTTTTTCTATTTCTTTTCAATGTATACAGCCCCTGTACCGGCAAAAAAATATGGATATGGACATGGGCTTCATTTGACATTTGAAGCCCATATTATGTCCTTAAAAGCACAAAATATGGGCATCAAATGTCAAATGAAGCACATGTCCATACCCATAATTTTTAGCCGGTAGCCTCCTGAATAGAATCGCATACAGTTTTATAATAAGTATGAATTATTTTATTTATTTACTTAATATACACGGTAATTTTTTTTATCACCCCGGATAAAATTAAAAGGATTATACTGCTCATGAAAACAAACAATTTTTATTATGGGATCAACACTAAAATCGCAAATAAAACAGCTATTCCATACAAAAGTGCAAAAATATTTAATCAAAATTAAATATTTTTGCACTTGGAACAGCTGATATTTTTCGCGATTTCAGTGTTGGTCTTATAATAAAAATTGTTTGTATTCATGAGAAAAATAATCCCTAAAAATATCCGGGGTGATAAAAAAATACCGTGTATATTACATAAACAGTACCTACGTATTAACACATTAAAAATTTATATCACATAGCCTTCCGCCCGCGGTTTTGCCGCGTGTACTACACGACGTTTTTCCGATGGAATGTGATATTTTTCCGGGATAAAATTAGCCTATGGGACTCTCTAGCTCCTAAACTTCTAATCCTTATTGTGTGGTCTTTTGTGTAAATAAAAAAATATCTCTCTCTCTCTAAACTATCCACATACTAAAAAAAACAGGTCG
Source organism: Crambus lathoniellus (assembly GCA_949710035.1). Classification (NCBI taxonomy): domain Eukaryota; kingdom Metazoa; phylum Arthropoda; class Insecta; order Lepidoptera; family Crambidae; genus Crambus; species Crambus lathoniellus. The sequence goes on from OX453297.1 coordinate 12,158,369, forward strand.
ATCCGTTGCTCCGTTTTGACGTGAAAGACGGACATACAAACAAACACACTTTCACATTTATAATATTAGTATATATTGTTTATCAAAAGAAAATACTTATCACGCTGAACATCTTCTTTTAAGATGCTGTATTTGTATCTCTTATAGTTAAGCTGGGCTGCAAGGGTTCCAAATCAGGAGTACCAGACCTTCGATATTTTTCCGTCAATAAAAAATGTCCATGACGTTACACAACTTTTCTTAAGACGCTATGTTTGTATCTCATATAGTTTAATCTGGCTGCTAGGGTTCCACATCAGGTGTACCAGACCTTCAAACTTTGTACGTCAATAGAAAGTGCTCATCACGTTTAACAATTTTCCTTAAAACGGTATTTTTATATCTCTCATAGTTTGGCTGGACTGCTATGGTTCCACATCAGAAATTGCGATCTGCAAAATAAATTATAGCTATATGTTGGCAAGGACCAATAGCTGTATAACAAAAAAAACTTTCATCAAAATCCGTTCCGTAAACTTTTTTGCCGACGTCATCACACGAAAAAATTCATCCCCTGTTTTCACCCTCTTTAGGGTAGTTTTTTTTTACAAACTTTGAATGTCGTATTTATTTATCTAATCAAAAGCCTATAAAATAATTTTGAAGCTTCTAGCTTTAAAAATGACGTAATTTCCATACAAACTTTCATCCCCTATTTCAACCCCTTACAGCCCTTTGTTCACATAGAAAAGTAGCCTATGTCCTTTCTCAGGCTCTAGACTATCTCTGTACCAATTGTTATTCTAATCGGTTCCGTAGTTTAGGCGTGATTGTGTAACACACAGACAGACAGATTCGCATTTTCGCATTTATAATATAAGTAAGGATTATAGTAGGATTTTGCTCCCTTGTAATACAATCTACTATAACACAACTTTTGAAATTTTCTTAGTAGCCTAAGTAGGTAGGTTACGTTTAACATTGTTATGCAAAAGTAAAGCTTCAAAATAAATTGCGAAAAAAAGATTTCTGTAAAGCCTAGCTTGCTGTTGAACTGATTTAAGTAGTTAACATGCCTTAAACTAAACAAATTACCTACTTACTTTATTTTTGTTTTCATTAGGTACTCTAAAGTCCGACACTAAAGGTACCTACGTAGTAATAATATAGTATTCTTTGCTAAAGGCTAACGCATTAAACCTAATTTTATTATCACGTAAAAGAAAAGCCATATTGTATCCCTAGTAAACTCAAAGTAGGTAGCAAAATAAATTAGAAAACATAATCAACAATGTTAAAAGAAAGCGTTTTGTTATGTATGTGGGTTTTCGTTTACCGTTGTCTTTAAATTAGTTTTTCAATCAGGGTGTCCTAAATGGGAATCTAGAGCGATAGGGGTACCAATCAAACGGGCCAATATTGGGGGTGATAATAGTTATGACCCGCAGCCCACAGATGACGTCACAACGCGTGGCAGAATGCGGGCGCACGCGCAGGCTCAATTAAAACATGTGTTTAATGCTCCTTTCATATTTTAGTGATTCCTCATCAGTTATGACAGCCATTGATTGCACTCTCATTTGTTCGTAAAGTTCAATGGCCGATGGTTTGAAAAAATAGTTCTCGAGTTTCTGTGCAGTATACGCAAAACAGTTACTAAGCAACTTTTTAAGTTGAACCTGTGTTTGTTCAGCTTAGAAAGTTCGAAAGATACTACTGATTATAAAATATTTAAGACTAGCTGACCCATCGCGACTTCGTTCCCGTGGCCCTACCCCCTACTCCACCCTACCCTAACCGTACTCTACCCCTACCCCTACCCTACCCCTACCTATACCCCTACCCTACCCCTACCCCAACCCTACCCCTACCCTACTCCTACCCTACCCTACTCCTAACCTACCCTACTCCTACCCTACCCTACCTCTACCCTACCCCTACTCTACCCCTACCCTACCCCCAACCTACCCCCACCCTACCCCTACCCTACCCTACTCCTACCCCTACCCTACTCCTACTACCCTACCCCTACCCAACTTCTACTCTACCCCTACTTACCCCTCCTTAAAACCTTCCTTGGACTTCCACGATCATTTCAAGACCAAAATTAGCCAAATCGGTCCAGCCGTTCACGCGTGATGTCGTGACCAAGGGAAATAGGGATTCATTTTTATATATATAGATTGAAGAAGGTTGGATGATTGTTATAAAACCTAACACGAAATGTCTGAAGGCATTCAAATAGTTACACCAGTTTTTACTCCTTTGTGCATAAATCATACTTTCCTAGTAAATGCGTTTAAAAAACATGCTCCCTCCACAAAAGTTAGACATAGGGACAAGTGGGGCACAATGGAACAAAAACGCATTTTCAAAAAAGTATTTATTAACTTATAATAATTTTTAATCCGCTATAAACTTTATTTATTAATCTAACAATCAATGAGAACAAAAATCAACTCTAACTATTTTTTTCAAATTTTCCTAATGTCTTTCTTCTGTTTCATTGTGACCCAGGTCTGGGGGTATTGTAACACCCTTTGTCTACTTCCCCTGAAATCTGACCACAACAAAATTATCAATAGAAGGTGTTTTCATCGTAATCAGGGGAACATTGTCATCATCTTCAAGATAAATACCGAGGCATCACCTTCACTTTCAGAACTAAAAGCCCTTTATCAGTTTTTCTTTGACGCTTCCGCACCATCTTGCAACAAGTATTTCCTGGGAATTAAAATAGGCATCTAAAGCTAAACAGCAAAGCAAATAGCGAAAAGAAAATAAATAACTTGGAAGATAGGAACGGCTGAAATAAAACCCAACCATAAGCATAACACAATGACTGGGCTACAATATAATACTGTTCCATTGAGCTCCGTTTCATAGTGCACCATTGTAGAAAAAAAACTTAAATAAAAACCGTACACATTTTTTTTTATCGTGGCATTCGTGGCATTTTCAGGCTATGTGAAATAAACTATGACATGGAAACGTTAAAACATGCAGTTTATACAAATATAATTATTACAAACATGGAGTCAATAGTTTATCCCGCAAATCGAAAAGTTATTTTACATAAAAAATTACTTTGAACCGTGGAAATCAATATTTTTTCATGTACAATTTCTACGCTCGACTTTACACTTGGGCGACTAACTTCACGTACCTAATACTTCGAGAATCATCTTATTGGTCTAGTAATAAAGGCGCGAAAATTCTTATATCCTTGGATTTTATTCGCACTGTTACATTTTGCCCCGTGTTACATGGATCCCCACTTGTCCTACTCAAATAGAGCGGTCGTATTTCAACTTAGCATATATCTGTCTTTACTAAATACATCGAGTAAACACAAAATTAACGCCTCCAAACGTCTAACTGACGGCAAACAGATTGGTTTGCAAATTAGTTGAACTGTACTCGCACAAACTCTTTGCGAGCTATTGTTTTGGAATATTTATGTAACTAAAACAAATGAATAACTAGATATTTGTAGGGTTTTCTTCGATAATAGATTATACTGGGATTGTGATTTACTTAGGTACTTATAAATTTGTATTAAATGTTTATCCTGGTAAAATAATGGGGCTTTGGTAATTCTACGTAATGCATAAAAGTTCATAAATTGGCAATTTGGTACCTATATATAAGTAGGTACTGCTAGTGCACGAGCAACTTTTGTCTTCACAGTATCTCACATGAAATCTATTGGTTTGTATAAAAACTTTCAAAAGCATAGCAACGCAAGATATTTGTTCTCATCCTAAAAGCGCAGTCGCTGTGCTTCCCACGTTTCACCTAGGTAGCATATATATTTACTGTGCCTACGGGTGGCGGCTGAAAATCGGTGTTTTGCAGACTGGCAAATTTATACACTGAGCCTTGACCCTTTTTGCTGATGCACACATATGCATACTCATTTTTTAAATTATTCTTTTCTCTGTGTCATGTGCATAGCTTTATGTAAATTGAATGTCTGATCTTTCTTTTTTTTTTGGTTTCTGTTATGGCATGTGTGTGTTGTAGCGAATAAACTTTTATCTATCTATATATCTATCAAGAGCTGATACTAAATAAGGGATTTAAAAAAAACCTTTTTTTAAATTTAATTTTTCGAAGTTTTAAACCAAGAGTAGGAAAACCGTGGAGAATATGGCGTTTTTTTTAAGTTCTAACCCCTGATGCTTTCTTCTCCATACCTTTACGCAGTTCAATGGAATCGTCCTTCGAAGGCCGCCAAAGACGTCAATTAGCTGTCGCTCGACTCGTAAAAAGTGATTTATGTGTTACTTATACGGTAAACGGGTACGATGCCCAGCTGGGAAAAGGGTAAAATACGAACTATGAAGAACTGCTCTTTCATTTGATAGCAATTAAGTATATTCTTTCATTCTTCCATTTGTTGAAAAAGAAACTAACTACCTAAATTTTTTGCGTTTTTATGATATCGAATCCAATCATAAAAATTTTAAACATTAATTTTTTAATAATAAATCGGACTGTTCTCATGCTTGGGTTTATTTTTTAAAACTTACGATTGAATGCCTATGTGCCAATAGACCACGGCCTGACATTACATAAGTACTACATACTAAAGTAAAACTCAAAAATACAACACAAACTCAAAACTACACAAACATTGAACCCAAAAAAAACCGAACCAGGTCGTAGCTCCACCTCAAGTTAAGTCATATTATTTTACAACCTCACTACATAAAATACGTTCATATTTTCAGATCTAGTTAAAGTGGGCAGTTGGGGCAACTAGATGAAGACGGACGATGCACGTGTAGCGCGCAGGGCCGCCCGACCGGTTTGTAGGGCACTAGCCTGGCTGGGTAGGCATATGCCCGGTACAACGTGGTATATCGATAGTTGTATATTACTAAATATACTGTGTTTAGACACTAAGATCTAGTAAAAGTGGGCAGTTGGGGCAAGTAGATGAAAACGGACGATGCATGTGTAGCGCGCAGGGCCGCCCGACCGGTTTGTAGGGCACTGCCTGGCTGGGTAGGCACATGCCCGGTACAACGTGGCATATCGATAGTTGTATATTACTAAATATACTGTGTTTGTACACTAAGATCTAGTAAAAGTGGGCAGTTGGGTCAAGTAGATGAAAACGGACGATGCACGTGTAGCGCGCAGGGCCGCCCGACCGGTTTGTAGGGCACTGCCTGGCTGGGTAGGCACATGCCCGGTACAACGTGGCATATCGATAATACTGTGTTTGTACACTAAGATCTAGTTAAAGTGGGCAGTTGGGGCAAGTAGATGAAAACAGACGATGACGCACGTGTAGCGCGCAGGGCCGCCCGACCGGTTTGTAGGGCACTAGCACTAGCCGGGCTGGGTAGGCATATGCCCGGTACAACGTGGTATATCGATAGTTGTATATTACTAAATATACTGTGTTTGTACACTAAGATCTAGTTAAAGTGGGCAGTTGGGGCAATTAGATGAAAACGGACGATGACGCACGTGTAGCGCGCAGGGCCGCCCGACCGGTTTGTAGGGCACTAGCCGGGCTGGGTAGGCATATGCCCGGTACAACGTGGTATATCGATAGTTGTATATTACTAAATATACTGTGTTTGGACACTAAGATCTAGTAAAAGTAGGCAATTGGGGCAAGTAGATGAAAACGGACAACGCACGTGTAGCGCGCAGGGCCGCCCGACCGGTTTGTAGGGCACTAGCACTAGCCGGGCTGGGTAGGCATATGCCCGGTACAACGTGGTATATCGATAGTTGTATATTACTAAATATACTGTGTTTGTACACTAAGATCTAGTTAAAGTGGGCAGTTGGGGCAAGTAGATGAAAACGGACAACGCACGTGTAGCGCGCAGGGCCGCCCGACCGGTTTGTATGGGCACTAGTCTGCTGGCGTAGGCACATGCCCGGTACAAAGTGGAATATCGATAGTTGTATTGTATAATAGTAATACTAGGTTAAATATATACTTATATACTTTTTGTTTGTCAATACATAGATAAGATAATATGCTTAGAAAACACCCAGACCAAGACAAATAGACATGTTCATGCACGCACACAAATAGATGTCTTGTTCGGGAATCGAACCCGAGACCTTTGGCGCAGAAGGCAGATATCCGTACCCCTACGCCAAATCAGTCGTGGTATATTACTGAACGTAACTAAATATGTTGTGGTCAAAGATGTTTGTGGTCAATAGACACAGATGTCGTTGAAGTTAAAGTGGGCAGTTTGAAATCTGCTTAACGTTTCGGCCATCAATCTAAGAGCAATGGCATCTCTAAGACAAAATACAGAAAAAAACTGTATTTCTTAAATACCTACAGTTTATGTGAAAATAGTACCGAATTAAAGTAGTTCAACAATTTTTCTTTATTTGATTTAACAGAAAACATGCTTGATTAAAAGACGCTTGTAACGTAAACCTAGATACAATGACACCTCTACAATTCGTTTAACACAAAATAAAATGAAAATAATGGCTATTACCCACCGAGTGACTGTGACGCTGGCATAGCAATTGTCAACTCGTTAAAATTCCATCAGTATATTACACAAACGCTGCACAATATAATAGAATCAGTCAACTTTTGTCTTTCAATTCGTGTAAACGTCCTTCGTCATGAACAATAAGTACGGCGGGTCAATGGACATTCTAACATTAGGGGCCAATTCACGTAACGTTTGCGCATGTTGAAAATTTTACGAGTCGACTCGCTGTACGAAGTTATTTATTGCGAGCACAAAATTTGATGTCGCTACATTCCTTTAAAACCTTTTATTATTTAGATAGGTAACTACATAATTACTTATTTCTAACACCAAATTTTAACCTAGTAATAAATAAATGAAGCAACTTAGAATTCAAAGGTTATAAAACATTATTATAAGAGCGAATGTTGCTATAATTTATTTCCCCAAAAAAATTTTATAAGTACCTAAACTTCACTTTATCAAGAATAAGTCGATAAGTTTATTTGCGTACATCACTACGCGCCGGCCGCTCAAACAAAGGAGCATCTAGACAGGAATCCGTCAAGTCACGCAGCCCCCCCCCCCCTCAACCCCCCGTCCTTACCCTCTCCCCCTCTCATCACAGCCGAAAACTAATCGAAATCACCCGGAACAAATTCATTTCTTAAAGTCAAAAAAATATCCGAACACCATCGAATTCCACCATTCTGGCGCGCTTTTTAGTCAAGGAAAATTAAATGCCATAGACACGAACCTGGGCTCGTGGTGAATCGCCAACTGTGCGTAGATAATAAATAAATCGGTGACCTTTTATTGACAGACTTTTAACCCGAATAAATGGTTTTATTTTTATTTGGACTTCAAATATATTTTTTGTTTTGTAAAACATTGACGTTATTATTTATGCAGAGAGCGGTTTCCGGTTGTGGTAAAAATTATGTTTATAAAAACAACAAGTAAAAAATAAGAGCTGGGCTATTATTTTACGATTGACATCACTCAAAATGTAAAGATCTACAGAGATCCGTCATTATCTGCCATAATGACGCATCCACTGAAGATAGAGCTTTTTTCATTATTCTCGTGGAAGGTTCTTCAATCCAAGCAAGACTTTTTTATTAAAAATCGACAATTGAAAAAAGTGTTTAAAAAATTAATGTTCATGATTAACTATATAGCTAACAAGTCCGTTACGTCGGAGATTAAAATTAACTTTAATGTTCTTTTCCGTAAGTGCTAAGCCTATTATTGTTTTAACACCGCCCATCAAAATCATATCGTACGATCGATCGCAGATACAGGATGTTTTGTGCATCGTGTGCCAAATAGAAATGGTTGAAATGAAAGGGGAAAAAAGAAACTGAGGGTTGTCTGCTAGCCTTTCAGACCCCTTAACACCTCTTTTTACCTTTTTATTAAAAAAAAGAACCACATTCTGCACGTAAATAGGTACACATTTTTAAAAAAGATTCCGATTCCGAACAACAATGACCACCCTTTCAGTTCGACAGTTTTAATTTGGCCCACGATGCACCAATAGCTGGCGTTTGAAACTTTGAACTATGTATTTTACTCTATGGTCAAACCGTAAATTTGAATTTATTCTTTTCCTCGTTGCGTCAAAAGTCCGTTAGGCAGGTCCACACGCGACGTGCGCCGGCCATGCGACCCGGATCTTTCGCGCGCTTTTTTCATGCGTCCATCCATACCAGTTCGGCGGCAAAACACGTAATTAAGTTGCTGCCATCAGTTTTGTAACGAAATATTTCGAAGTCAATAAACTTGTTATACCTACTTTAGAAAAAAGTTACAGGTTTTGAAAGATTTTGAAAGTCCCCGGGATGCAAGATTGTGTCGGTCACAAAACGGAAATTCAATAGCAAAAAATAATAATTGTCTCAGTAGCGTAACACTGTTTGAGTAAGGATTTGATCGAGATAGTTAAGTACTTTTTCTAGTAAGTAGGTACCTACTTACTTATAGTAAAACTTTTAAAGAAAATATCAGGAATAAACAGATATGTTAGGCTTTTATTAAAACAAAAAAGGTAACATCAATATATTCATTTCTAGAAAGGTGAAGCGCCTATTATTTTAAAGAAGTTTTATTACTACAATAATCCGAAATCGTTACTAGGTATAATAAAGTAGCGTATACGTAGAATCTTCACTCCATTAACTTTTACGTTCAGTAAGTACTTTTACTATTCCAAACTGTGCTTTAAATGGCTATTAACGATCATCGCTGAGTGATTAAATACTCTCTATTTAATTTAGAAAATATAGCTTCACATACACAACATAATAGTTTAGTGCGGGCGCGGTCGATACTCAACTCACGCGCATTTCACACGGCTCGAAGTGATGCGTTAACACAATCGTTCACACGACCAGTATCAACGTTTAATTCATTCGCTATTATCGCATTACTACGTTTACTGCCCCGTTGTGTTTGCTTCCCATATTTAAATAAGTAAATGCGAAAATGCTTAACAGCGTCACGAGGAATTATTAGTACTGTTACGTGAACGGTAACTCGTTAATTGCTAAAAATAGCGCCTTTTTTATTTTAACATTTCTTGGTATTTCCGGCTTTATTTGTAAGGGAAACATTAACTACATGAAACTTATCATCATTTAACATCAGGTGTGATGAAGGCTAAGTGCTACCTCGTTGTGTATTTAAAAAAAGGAGTACTAAAGAGAACAATAATATTGACTTTGAGAAAAAATGGTTTGAGAAACCTTTATGTCATTTTAAAGACCTTTCTATAGACACCCCACACGAATATGTTTGATTAAAAAATATTTTTCAGTTTCAGTTCCATGTATGGGGGGAGCCCCCCTTAACTTTTTACCTATTTAATTTTATTTTGTATTAAAATCGTTAAGCGGTTCACAGAATACACTTACCTAGTAGTCTTAATAGTTTTGGAATAAAGTGGCTATGACATACGGACGGACGGACAGACAGACATGACGAATCTATAAGGGTTCCGTTTTTTGCCATTCGGCTACGGAACCCTAAAAACGAGTCTAACTTAGGGCCAATATAAATACCGATTTTGTGATTTGTCTTTAAATTGTAACCTGGAATTCGATCAATTTAATACAACCAGGAATTCGTTTTTTTTATTCCTAGTGCAAGACCGGCTTACTGAATCATAGGTGTAATTGGTTAGTTATTAAAGTTATAAAGTATCTCTCGTATTTTAATAACAAATCTATCTAAATTAAATGTGCTTAAACCAGTTACTTATGTACCTACTAATAAAAAAATCGGCCAAGTGCGAGTCGGACTCGCTCATGAAGGGTTCCGTACCCACTTAACGAACCGATTACGTACACCTAGCAAAAATACCACTGTCATTTTTACCAGAAATTATTTTTATAAAAAAATAAAACCGCCTTCGAAAAAACCACATCAAAAAAGTAAGAAATAATTCCTCACCAAATAAATAACGTAAGTACTTTGAAGTCGGGCGTGAAACATGTACAATTTCTTGTTGTTTTTGTTAAAACCCGCCCGACTTCAAAGTACTTACGTTATTTATTTGGTGAGGAATTATTTCTTACTTTTTTGATGTGGTTTTTTTGAAGGCGGTTTTATTTTTTTATAAAAATAATTTTTATTTCACTCTTTTTAGTGCATCGTGCAGGCAATTTACGTGTTTTCTGGTAAATAGGTATGTGATCAAACTCAAAACCTCCTTTTTCGAAGTCGGTTAAAATACCTTGAGGTATCCCCTTTTTAACAAAACAAGAATCATCTAAATCGGTTTATAAACAAAGGAGTTATGCCTAAAGATACGTATTAAATTCACATAACGTGGTAACGAAAACGACAGTATTTTCAAGATTTCCTGAAAACTACTGGACCGATTTCAAAATTTCAAAAAATGGGACCAACTTGGACACCAACCTGATGTAATAACGTTTGAACCATTTCAATCGGTTCAGCCGTTTTTGAGTAATCGGTGGACATACATAAAAAAAAAAAAAAAAAAAACATACATACAGACGAATAGAGAACCTCCTCCTTTTTGATTTAGAAGTCGGTTAAAAAATAACTTTGATTTTCATAGTACTCGTATGAATGACAAAGTTATATTTGCGGTTTTTGAAAATGTGTGATATCTCAAAAACTTGTAAAGCCTACTTAGCTGTGATAGTTTTCCTTTTAACTTCGTCATATGTACTACTATCGTGAATTTTTTCACGCATACAGAAACTACCATTTGGCTGGTAGGGGGGGTACACTTGACTCTAACAAAATTTTGCATTTTAAAGCTTAATAATCCAGAAACAGATGCCACAATCAAAAAACTGTCTTTACAAACCCACAACGTTTTTGAAATTGCTATCCAACGACATCCCACACTATGGGATAGACAAGAAAAGAAAAGGGTATGTAATTTAGAAAAAAAAATTTTTTTTCTAAATTTTACTTTACCACTTTGTTGACGTGATAAATATGTATATTCATGCCAAATTACAGCTTTCTAGTACTAAGAGTCTATGAGCTAGACTGGGGTCAGACGGACGGACAGACAGACGGACAGACGGACATAGCGAAACTATAAGGGTTCCTTGTTGACTACGGAACCCTAAAAACGACTTTACATTGTAAGCATTTATCTAATAACTAATTGTTATTATGCACCATAATTATAACTGTCAATTAAAGCTATGGATGTATAAATCATTCAAAGTTTACATCATAACCACCGCTCTTCGCAAAGTTATCGACCGGGCCCGTACACTTCGCCCTATTCATCTATAGTTATATTTAACATCGTGTGAAACCACCTCTATGTTAATAGACTTATTCCCCCTTATTACAAAACGTGGACTAAAATAGTCCTGGTTTAAAACTGTTACTAAACTGGTGCTGTCACTTTCATTTCCAAATGAAAGGCAGAATTAGCATGAATTTTAAACCTGGGTGCTTACCATCAACTCTTATTGCGGTTTTGTTTAGGACCTAAACTGAACTGCTTCGCTTATTCGTACCACGACAGCTTAATATCAATGACAGCGATTCAGTGATCGATCAATGACATTTCACAGCCGCTAAGCTGTCAGGAACTCTTATTTGACTTATAACCCGGTCGATTTAACATGTCACCTGCAGGTTATACCCGTCCCTCTCACTCTCCGGGCATGACAGAATCGAGTGAAAGAGAGGGTTGAAGAAAAAGGACACAAATCGTTCGGTCATTAACATTTAGCAATTCATTTGCGATCCAGTTTTTAGAAGGTCAGAGTACGAAAGAAAGCAATTCATTTTAGGAACCTATTCTGCATCGCGCTATTTTTGAATCGCTGTCTTAAAGTTGATGGTAGGCACCCAGGTCTAACTTTAGTCCACGTTTTGTAATAAGGGGGATTATGTTTCTATGGTTTTGATGGGGCTGGTAACAGTGTCAGGGAACGAAGGCGGAAATACGCGATGCTTCCCTGATTTGACCTATTTTGACTACCTCCGTGGTCTTCTTTGAGATCCCTGGTTTGATTTTCAGTCGAGTAGTTAAAGTAGTAAATGTAGAAAAACCAACATTACAAAATCGGTAGGTATAATTACCTAATATTGTGTTTTAACGCGAGACGGTTTCTTCTCAAATCATTCTTCGGTTGTAGTCAAGGGTTTTGAATCTGACACATATACATATCGCTCAATCGGGCATACCACAGGGCTCCCATCTCGGGCCATTGTTGTTTTTAATGTACATTAACGATATAACATCTTGTATCAAACACTGCAACTATGCGCTCTTCGTAGATGACTTTAAAATATTTTTATTGTTGTCGTTATAAGTACGCTGTCGGTTGACCTTAACAATAAATTAAATTAAATAAGCGTTTGCGTTTTTCTCTCCCGGTAGTACCTACCTTACTTTTTGGGCACCGTTGGTCGTTGAAGCTATAGGTGTTTATTTTCTTTATTTATGCAAAAAGAAAAATATTCATCAAGGTGACTATTTGACTACAGTTTACGTACCTAAAACAAACAACAGCATAGATTTATTGTTTAGTATGATATCTCAACTACTTATATCCTTCAACGTATGACCTACAGCCACAGCTTGCTACATGCAGGTGATCTGTGCCTACATACAACCTACATCACTACTTCATAAGTTCCGACCATGAAGCTCGACTTAATACTGAGGTAACTGGAGAGTGCAGTACTAACACTTTTTTGTCACCAAAAATTACACAGTGGCTGTCTTCCGTCTCACCTACACTTTAAAAAAATACGTATGGTCATATGAGACAACTGACAGCCACTACATACATAAATGTCAAATTTGCTGGGTACACTTTTTTATTCAGGGTGAGAACTCCAGTTACCTAAGAGTATTAAGTCGAGCTTCATGGTTCCGACAAAGAAAACCAAACTACGTACGTACCTAGTCTGTGATGTGATGAGTCACACTGTTGGTCATTTAAATCACTCTGGGCGTTATTAACAAAAATTTAAATATCTCCGTGTCGGCGTATAATAAAACAAGCATAATGAGTCCGAAAGCCGTTTCGAGTAAAACGAGCAGCACTTTGTTGGACGTGTTAACAACAGTTGTAAAAATATTGCTATTGCTGTAGACGGGAGGGTTTTGAGGCTTTTTGTCTTTTAAAATGTTTAAAATATATTTACTTAAGTCGTGTGAAATTGTTTGAGACTTGGTTGTTAAGGAGCGGTATTAGGTATTTAAGTAGGGCTCAAAGTAAGGAACAAGAAAGTAATATAATAAAATAGATACAAATGAAGACCTAATACTAGAGCGACAGAAAACAAGACAACGAGGAAAGGGAAGAGCACAACAGAAACAAAAAAAAACAGACACCGGCCTAGGGAGCTATCCCGCGCAGACTGTATAGGTAAATTACCCAATATTTTATTTCCCCGATATTTTTCTTCCCGTTCGCGTCTATTCCCATTCGCGTTTTTCCCCCATTTGCTTTATTTTCCATACATGTTTATAACCAGTAGTTTATTTTCTCACACGATTTAATTTCTATGCATTGTTTTCGCTACACGCATCTTTTCCGATGCATTTTTTTACCAATCCGGATCATTCACATAGGTCCATAATTTTGTGTTGCCAAATAATCCATTATCAATTAATCGATTATCTTCATCCCGAAATAATCTAAATAACGATTATGAATAATCGGAACACAATAATGCTGAAAACATCATTGTTATGGCGTCAGACTTAGATAGGATGGAGGTAGCTAGCCAGGCGGACTTAGAACAAGTCGTACCACCAACCAAACCGGATACAATATGTACCCTCTACTGGGAATCGAACCCGGGACCTCTAGGTCTGAAATCGGTTGTGTGAACCGCTAGACCACAGCGGCGGTTGAACGACGATGACACGAATATTCATAGTGAGTACGCACCGTAATTCTATAATACCTATAATATCGAAAACAATCTAAGTATATAAATAAAACATCCAGCAATATTAAAAAATATCAGACACTTTTGATTGACCCATAAAGTTGAACTTGACAGAAAAGATTTATAAATGTTCAAATCTATCTCAATAGAATTACTGATCAGGAATTTTATTTAACCCCATGTCAGAAACTGAAGATTAATCAAAGACTGACATGACGTTTAACTCAGATTGATTACATTAATCGATATTGTACTAGAATGTGAGATATTAAGTTTATCCATAAGACAGACGTGTGCCCCAGCAGTGGGTACATTATACCTATGGTTGTCATTGGTGATGTTAACATAACAGCAAAACTATCGAAAAAAATTTATTTTTAACAGCTTTCTCACGCTATGAACTAGGTTAACGTACCAACGTTTCGCGTAAGTGTATATATTCTTTGCCAACGTTCCAAACAATGATTTGGACAATACTGAACACACAGTTATAAAATATTCAGAAAGTTTCTGAAAACCTGAATATTAATGGTCCTTTTGGTAACTCTAACTTCGAGCAAATTTATTCAACTCAGGTATTAAAGCGATATAAAAACCATCCAACCTATGATTTCACTCTTAGTTAGATCTTCTTTATCTCACACCAATAAAACAAAACTAAGTACCATCACCATAAAGATAAATGGGATGCAACACGAATGTAGCAGCTGCGAACAAGTACTTATATGTAAATTAATTAACAACCGAGTGAGCAGACTGAATAACAAATGGACTCTTTATTTGGTAAGAGAATACAATCAACAGCACTTCAAGTCTCAAATAACTGTTCAATTTCATCAAATAAATAAATTCACACTATTATCTAGCTCATATTTAAATGGTTTTCATTAAGGAACTGTGTTATGGAAACTAGATAACGGATAAATATATACTTGTTGTACTTACCTACATACCTACTATACATAGAAAACACCTATGTTTTCATTGACCCATGTTTGAATAATTTTGTACTTTAGCATTTAATTTTAATTAATTTTAATTGTAATTCTGTTTTATTGACTTTGTACACACATGTAATGCAATTTTTTATGAAATAAAAATTATTATTATTATTATTATTCCCTTTATTACATTTTAAATACTTACAAAATTATATTTCTAAACATTAAATTTTTACAATGTGTTCGCGCCGCGCTGCGAGCGGTGCGTTGTCATTGTCAAGGTCACGGGCGACACGCAATGCGCTCGGGCCGCGTGCAGACCAGTTGGCCGTAAGCAGCCGTGAGACAAGTTCGTGTGTTTCTGTAGCGACGTGCCGCGCTAGTTACCTACCCATATTGGGACCGAGATTTCGTTTTGCACCTATTAGGGCTCCGGTCGGGGTACGGACTTGAGACCCGTGTGTGTTCGCTTTGAAAAGCGCCGGGAAAGTTTTAGCTGTCTATTAGGGCATTGTGTAGTTTTAAGAGTGTTAGCTATAAGAGTTTCCCCTCGGGGTTGGGTGAAGACCTACTTGGCCAGGCGCGCGCGCGCCGGCAAGACAGCGACCAGCCCCCTGGATTACGGACAGTATCCCTTACCATAAGGTAGGACTAGTTTTAATTTACTTAATTTTGCATGAGAAACCTTCGATTCAATAAACTGTGGAACACAGTAGATGTGGTCATCACAATTGTGCGTGATCATATTTTTGGTAGCAGAGCGTACCTAGTTGATATAATTAGTTAATTTTCATATTAAAATTAACTAGGTACATAAAATTTCATAGTAAAAATAAAAAGCGTACCTAAAAAGAGTACCTAAAAATTATTTTTTTTTTGTTGAAATCTCGAGGGTATTTGAAGATCCCGAGACGATTTGAAGTACTAAGAAATTGTTCTAGTAAATTCTCGAAGCGAATGTTTCTCACTTGGTGGATCCGATAATAGATAGACACTTATATAATTGTTGTCACATACTAGTGTTTTGATACGAGTTTACTCGCCTAGATGTGTATATTTTTTTTTGTGTGTCCGGATTTATTTGACGAATAGTTCGTTCGAAAGTGTGTTTATTAGTATCACATACTAGTGATTTGATACGAGTTTACTCGCCTAGATGTGTATATTTTTTTTTGTGTGTCCGGATTTATTTGACGAATAGTTTCGTTCGAAAGTGTTGTTTATTAGTACCACATACTAGTGTTTGTTCCGAGTCCGCTTGCCTAGTTAAAAAAGTGGAACTAGTTTTAATTATTAGTAGTATTAAATTACGAGTATTATTATTAAAAATAGTTTTGTTTTTGTTTGTTGATAACGGTTTAGTAGTTGATTTGCGAGGTATGCCATACCGTTAATCCTATACGTTTTGTTTCTACCGTTATATTGTTAGCCCTTGAAATTGGTAAGTTGCTAATAATTTATGAAAATAGTAGGGTCCGTGTATGTCGTCCGAATTTTAATTGTGTTTTATATTATCGTGACGCGACCTATTTCTATTGTTTTTTTTGTTGATGGTTACCACTTTTATATTTCTTTGTTTGCTTTGTTTATAAAACGGATATAAATGGCTCCTACGAATCCGACCGCCGTATCCAGGGCTGGCATCCAAGGAGCTTTGCGTTGGCTTGCTTGTGCGGTCACATTAATAGACCGAGCCGACCGGGTAGGCGCGTTGCTAGCTCGGTATGGCGGGCTGGCAGCTCGGCTGCAAGACCTGGAGCGCCACGCCATGGAGTGTCGCGCGTATTACTTAGAGAACCCCCCAGCTGATGATGCCGTGTCGGAACAGCTGGAGCAGGATGTAGCCCAGGCCTATGAGCTGGCTGACCAGTTCACGGAGGCGGCTGAGAGGGCCCTGGCTGTTCGGAAGGGGGAGCCGGTTTTGAGCGGGGAGGTCAAACCTACCCCGACGGCGTTGCTAGGCCGATTGCCTACCTTGGAGATTCCCACTTTTAATGGGGATCTGTCAGCCTGGATGGGCTTCATTAATTTGTTTGACAGTTTGGTGGATTCACGACGGGACTTATCCCCTAGCGAGAAGTTGGCCTATTTGCGCTCCTCCCTGCGAGGAGAGGCCAGCGCGGTAATCCACCACCTGCTCATCAGCGACGACAACTACCAGGTGGCTCGCCAGCTTCTGGTTAGCAGGTACCAGAATGTCCGGTTACTGGCGGACACCCACGTGGCCACGATTTTGGCCCTCCCGCGAATCACGCGGGTACACCTGTTACGGAGGGAGTTGCTGAACCCGCTACTGTCAGCGGTCAACTCCCTAAGGCGATTGGACCTGCCGGTGGATCAGTGGTCCTTTATACTGCTGCACATAGTCCTCGCCAAATTGCCCGCTGAAATGAAGGGGCGTTTCGAGCAGAGGTACGGAGGCGACAGCGCCTCGTATCTCCCGCCCTTCGCGGACCTCCTTCGTTTTTTGGAGGACGAATGTAGGGTGACGGACCACCTGGAGCCTGCCCCGGTTCCAGGTGTTGGTCGTATGGTGGCGGCGAGGGAACAGCCCCGTCGCCCGACCAATCGCTATGCTGCCTTCCAGCAGTCCCCTCCCCCCGCACCGAGTGAGCGGTGCAGGTATTGCAGGGGAGATAGACACGTGGTGCACGAATGTGCCAAATTTAGAGGCCTCCGCCCAGAGGGACGGAGGGCCGTTGCTAGACAGCGCCAATGGTGCTATAGGTGTTTGGGGGGACACATGCAGTCGGCGTGTCCCCAGACCGAGGATTGTCGTCTTTGCGGAGGGAGGCATCACCCCCTCCTTTGTTTGGACCGCAAGGACGCCGGGAGCGACCGGGGTTCGAATTCCTCGCGCACGGGCGGGGGCCCGGCAGCCCAGAACCGGTCCCCTAGAGATTCGGCGGGGCTTAGCCCCCCCGTTCAGTCCCCCCCGGAGAGGGGGAACTATAGGAGAGACGCCCCCGCCACGGGCGGGGGTAGGGGGGTACCACAAGAGTACGCCACGGTGGCGATGGGCACGGGCCCTATTTGCCACTCCCCCCCCCTAATGGAGAGGCCTCGATTGGGGTACTATGTACCGAGGCACGCCCCACACGGGTATTACCCTGCACCTAGGAGTGCTGTTGGTCGGGGCCAGTATGTACCCGATTGGGACCCGCTCGCCCGGTACGAGCGTCCCACATTTGGCGCGCCGACTCAGGCGCGAGGGGGACAAGTACCCCCCCAAAATTTTTAATGGCGCCCCTGTCGGACCCAACCACCCCTCCGGAGCTTGTGCTGTTGCCAACAGCCTCCGTGAATGTTTGGGGACCTAAGGGCAATGTTGTAACGGTGCGTGCCCTTTTGGACTCAGGTGCCCAGGGGTGCATAATGTCCAGGTGGCTTGTCCGACAGCTGGGTCTTTTGCTTGTGCCGCATCACGAAGCGGTACGGGGGGTGGGAGACTCGCGGATCCCTGATCCGATTGGTCGAGTTGAGTTCTCCTTCTCCCCCCATTTCACGCCAAGGCCGAAGATCGGTGCTTCGGCGATAGTATTTGATAAGGTGGTTGGACCACTCCCGCAAGTGCGAGTGCCGCCATCCACGATTGAGCTGACGTCTGGACTGGCTTTGGCTGATCCTTCCTTCCACCGACCGGGCCCAATACACTTGTTGATTGGTGCGGATGTCCTCGGTCGTGTACTGTGTGGAAGCAAGCGAGTTTTGCAGACAGCCGATCTTGTCGCCTTGTCCTCGTCGCTGGGTCATGTGGTGATGGGAAAGGTACCACAGACACCAGAGACCCCGTCGGTAGACCGCCAGACCATTGTCGGTTCTACTTTGTCCGACGTTCTCCAAAAGTTTTGGGAGGTGGAGGAACCTCCCACTGCCAAGCGGTTGGATCCGTTAGCGGAGGAGTGCGAATTGTTCTACCAGAACAACACTGGGCGCCTCCTCTCGGGTCGCTTGATTACCCGCTTGCCCTTCTTGGCGATTCGCCCTCCTTTAGGGAGCTCCCGACCGATGGCCGAGAAGAGATTGTTGTCCATGGAGCGTAGGATGGCCAGGGATCCCGCATTCAAGGAGAAGTATATAGACTTCATGCGGGAGTATTTGGACCTTGGGCACATGTCCATCTCGCAGTTGGACTGGCGTAATGTGGAACATTACTTCCTGCCACACCACGCTGTTTTGAAGACTTCCAATGGGAAGATCCGCGTGGTCTTTGATGGTTCAGCGCCCACGTCAACCGGAGTGTCGTTGAATCAGTGTCTGCATGCGGGGCCGAAGTTGCATCACGATGTCTGTGATGTTTTGACCAACTTCCGCCGGCACGCTGTCGTCTTTGTGGCCGATATCCGCATGATGTTCAGACAGACCGTGATTCACCCGGAGGATAGACGATACCAGCTCATCCTTTGGCGTGAGGATCCCCAGGATCCGATGTTGGCTTACGAGCTGAACACCAACACTTATGGTTTGCGGTCGAGCCCCTTTGTGGCGATCCGTTCGCTTTTGGAGCTCGCAGAGCGCGAACGGCTACGCTATCCCCGGGCATCTGCTCTTATTGAGGGGGGGGCCTTATTTGTCGACGATATCTGCACGGGGGCCTCGAGCTTAGATGAGGCTCTCGTCTTACGTGATGAGCTGATTGCGCTCTTGAGGGCTGGTGGCTATGAGTTGCGGAAGTGGCTGTCTAACTCACCGGACCTATTGGCAGATTTGCCTAAGGACCACCAGCAAGAGCCGCTCCTCTTTGAAAATCCGGAGACTCCAGACATGCTGTCTGTTTTGGGAGTCCAGTATCGACCAGTCCCGGATTTGTTCACATATAGATTGGAACTGCCAGACCCAAAGGTCTGGACTAAACGCACGGTGCTGTCTACTGTAGCCCGTACCTTTGATCCGAACGGTTGGCTCAGCCCTGTAGTGTTTTCGATGAAGTGCTTCCTACAGGAGCTCTGGGCTGCGGAATTGTCATGGGATGAGCCCCTCTCTGGTAGCCTCCTACGAGAGTGGGTGAGGTTCGTGTCATCCCTACCCGACGTCAATCGGGTTTGTATACCGAGGCAAATGCTGCCTTCGGGAAAGTTTAAAGCCTCCCTGCACGGCTTTTGTGACGCGTCCGAAAGCGGATACGCGGCAGCCGTTTACATCCGAACGGTGGATGCAGCAGGCGTTGTCGCCGTACACTTAGTTACGGCCAAGAGTAAGGTCGCCCCCCTTCGGACTAGGCTAACCATTCCGAAGTTGGAGTTGTCCGGCGCCACTCTCTTAGTACGGCTACTCAATCATGTTGCCGACACCTTGGGAAACGGTGTCGACTTGGAGTCGATATTTGCGTGGTCTGACAGCCAGGTCGTCCTTTGTTGGCTGAAGAGTTCAGTCCACACCCTTGAGGTTTTTGTGGCCAACCGGGTCTCACAAATTCAGACTTCAAAGGCCCCGTTGATTTGGCGCCACGTACCGGGCGAATTGAACCCCGCAGATTGTGCCTCCCGCGGCTGCGAGGCGCCTGAGTTAGTGGACCACCACCTATGGTGGAGTCCATCATGGTTGTTACGGCCTGAGCGCTCATGGCCTGCCACCCCGGCTGTGGCCAGAGTCCCAGACCTAGGCATGCGTGTTCACGCCGTGGAGACGGTGGCGGCTCCGCAGATGGAGTTTTTGTTAGACCGCTACAGTTCTCTTGATAAGTTGCTCGGCGTGACTGCTTGGATGAGGCGCTTTGTGCGAAATTGTCGCCAGCCTCAGGAGAAATCGTTGTCTCCGGTCCTCGCCCCACAAGAGCGGCAAGACGCTCTGTTGCATTGGTTGCGAGTGACGCAACAGCGAGAGTTTGAACCGGAGCTGAAAGCCCTGCGCTCAAGTAAGCCCAAGTTGAAGGGACCCTTGGTGCGGTTGAATCCCTTCTTGGACAGTACCGGATTGCTGCGTGTCGGAGGTAGGCTCAGACATGCCAACCTGCCGTACGGATCACGCCACCCTTTGTTGCTCCCCAAGGATGGACCGTTAGTTAGACTGTTGATTACAGACCGACATGTAAAGAATGCTCATGCCGGTTGTAATGCTTTGACCGCGCTCCTCCAACGAGAGTTCTGGATTTTGTCAGCGCGGAGAATAATCCGATCCGTTATTTTTCGTTGTCTCCCGTGTTATCGTTTGCGCGCCGATACGATGCAGCCCCAGATGGGTGATTTGCCTGCCGATCGAGTGAACGAATCGATGCCCTTCTCAGGAGTTGGAACGGATTTTGCGGGGCCATTTACCGTTAAGACATCGCGGCTTCGTAATGCTAGAACGGAAAAGGCTTACTTGTGTGTATTTGTTTGTTTGGCCACTAAAGCGGTCCACCTGGAGGTGGTTAGTGCCCTCACCACAGAAGCCTTTGTAGCCACGTTGAATCGTTTTGTGTCTCGCCGCGGAATGCCGTCGTTAATCAGGTCCGATTGTGGAACCAATTTCAAGGGCACCGATAGGTATTTAAAGGAAGTTTGTGAATTTTTGGATAGGAATAATTTTGAGATCGGATCCACACTCTCTCGCAGAGGGGTACGATGGCAGTACTCCCCGCCATCCTGCCCCCACTGGGGAGGGATTTTTGAAGCAACTGTAAAGGCCGCTAAAACTCACCTTCGTCGCGTTATTGGGGAGACGGTCCTCACGTTTGAGGAACTCGCGACCGTATTTTGTAAGGTTGAGGCGGTCCTCAACTCGCGTCCGTTGTGTCCGTTGTCTTCGGACGCGAATGATTTAGAGGCCCTTACGCCGGGCCATTTTTTGATTGGCAGACCGCTTAACGCCTTGCCGGAATATCCTTATTCCGAAGTGGCCTCCGGACGGCTCTCGCGATTTGAATTGCTCCAGCAGCTTACGCAGAGTTTTTGGCGCCGTTGGCATCTGGAGTATTTGCACATTTTGCAGCAACGCGTTAAGTGGTCGGATAGGACGACCCCACCCAAGACAGGAGACCTCGTGTTGGTAAAGGATCCAAACCTGCCGCCCCTCCGCTGGCGTTTAGGACGCATTGTTCAGCTTCATCCGGGGTCGGATGGTGTGCCCAGGTTTGCCGAGGTCCTGGTGGGGGACTCTGTTTTGAAGCGAGCGATCGCTACCCTCTCTCGCCTGCCCTTAGATTGAGTTGGCGGACAGTTTGCTACTGTCCGGGACGGGGGGATGTTCGCGCCGCGCTGCGAGCGGTGCGTTGTCATTGTCAAGGTCACGGGCGACACGCAATGCGCTCGGGCCGCGTGCAGACCAGTTGGCCGTAAGCAGCCGTGAGACAAGTTCGTGTGTTTCTGTAGCGACGTGCCGCGCTAGTTACCTACCCATATTGGGACCGAGATTTCGTTTTGCACCTATTAGGGCTCCGGTCGGGGTACGGACTTGAGACCCGTGTGTGTTCGCTTTGAAAAGCGCCGGGAAAGTTTTAGCTGTCTATTAGGGCATTGTGTAGTTTTAAGAGTGTTAGCTATAAGAGTTTCCCCTCGGGGTTGGGTGAAGACCTACTTGGCCAGGCGCGCGCGCGCCGGCAAGACAGCGACCAGCCCCCTGGATTACGGACAGTATCCCTTACCATAAGGTAGGACTAGTTTTAATTTACTTAATTTTGCATGAGAAACCTTCGATTCAATAAACTGTGGAACACAGTAGATGTGGTCATCACAATTGTGCGTGATCACAATGAATAACACAAAAAAATATAACATTTAAAAATACAAAAATGCAGTTCCCCAACGGCAGCAAGATCAGGGTCCCGGCTACCGATGGTTAAGGATCCAGAGACAGGAACCTTCTCACTATACGGGCCGTGTCCAGAAGTACTGCCTTCTGCATCTGACTCCCAATCCATCCACCTAACGCGAGTCTCTTAAGGTGTTTATCGAGGCTCTTGGCTATCAGCCCATGGGCAGATATGACTATCGGAACAATATTATTATTATTCCCTTTATTACATTTTAAATACTTACAAAATTATATTTCTAAACATTAAATTTTTACAATGTATAACACTAAAAAATATAACATTTAAAAATACAAAAATGCAGTTCTCCAACGGCAGCAAGATCAAGGTCCCGGCTACCGATGGTTAAGGATCCAGAGACAGGAACCTTCTCACTATACGGGCCGTGTCCAGAAGTACTGCCTTCTGCATCTGACTCCCGATCCATCCACCTAACGCAAGCCTCTTAAGGTGTTTATCGAGGCTCTTGGCCATCAGACCATGGGCAGATATGACTATCGGAACAATAATTGCTGAATCAATGTCCCACATGTCAACAATCTCGTGGACTAAATCAAGATATTTGTTTTCTTTATCTTTTTCAGCTTTCACAAGGTTGTCGTCATGGGGAACAGTGACATCAACAATTATCGCGCGGCGTTCGTGTCGATCTATCAATACAATATCAGGCTTATTAGCTACAATAGTCCTGTCTGTAATGATAGATCGATCCCAATACAATGTGGCATGGCTATTTTCAAGGACCTGTTCTGGTGCATACCTGTAGTACGGCACCTCGGATGCCACAAGACTATGTTTCAGAGCAAGTTGTTGGTGTATTATCCTGGCCACTTGGTTATGTCTATGCAAATACTCGCCGTTTGCGAGACGAGAACAACCGGAGATTATATGCCTAAGGGATTCACCAGGACGATGACACGCTCGGCAAATATCCACTGTGCCATCCCTTAGGATATACTTTCGGTAGTTATTCGTCATCACAACCTCATCCATAATTGCACAGACAAAACCTTCGGTTTCACCAAAAAGGTCACCGAAACGGAGCCAGGATACTGAGGCTAATAAATCTACGTCGGGCCCATGGAGAGCCCGGTAGAATCTGCCATGTAACTCCTTGCTTTGCCACACAGTGCTGCGGTCGGAAGTACTAAGTACTACAGGTTTGCGCCAGTTTTCTTTTGCTAAAAATAGAGGAGTCAGTCCATTGTCAACAGCAACTACATCTCTATGAGATCCCATATCGACTTGGAGAAAATACTCCCTAAGATTGCATATCTCGCGGTTATGCAATGTCTTAGCATTTAAGAAGCCACGACCACCGCACTTCCGCGGGATATACAATCTCATTGTCGATGAACGTGGGTGATGTATGCGGTGTGCTGTTAGCAATGTACGAACTTTTCTATCCAGGGCATCCAGTTCAGTTTGAGTCCATTTAAGTATGCCGAAGGAATACATCAGTACCGGCATGACCCATCCATTGTATGCGCGAACCTTGTTTCCGCCAGACAAAAGACTTTTAAGGACTTTTGAAAGGCGCCCCAAGAAACGCTCACGCAACGACTGTTTCATGTCAGCATCGTTGATGCCTAATGCCTGTGACATACCTAAATATTTATAGGTTTCGTTTACGGAGAGAGATCTAAGATGAATAGAATCCGAGAGTTGTATACCCGTAGATTCCATTATCTGACCACGCTTTACATGCATGACTGCACATTTGTCCACACCAAATTCCATTTTAATGGCATTACTGAAAGCTTCAGTAACCTTCAGTAACGCTGTCAAATGAGAGCTGCTATGGGCAAATAGTTTCAGGTCATCCATGTACAGCAGGTGTGATATTACTTGACCATTTCTCCGTAAACGAAAGCCTAACCCTGACCTCTCGAGAAGTGTACTCAGAGGGTTCAAGGCCAGACAGAACCACAATGGACTCAAACCGTCACCCTGGAAGATTCCTCGCTCTATTTTTATAGGATCGCCATGACCTAGAATCCGTCGAGATCCTGGATAGAAAAGGACCGTTCTCCATTTTCGCATGCACGATATCAAGAAAGTGCGTAGAGTTGTATTTATTTTATACAACTCCAGCACCCTCATGAGCCACGAATGCGGCACGGAATCATAGGCCTTCTTATAATCTATCCAGGAAGTCGACAGGTTCTTTCGGTTTCGACGAACCTGTTGGTTAATAGCCATGTCAATGAGGAGTAGCTCCTTAGTACCACGGGCCCCATTCCTACATCCATTCTGAGAGGCGACCATAATAGAATTTTGATTAATGTGTTTATTAATCTTCGACCTCAAAATGGACGTAAGAATTTTATAAATTGTTGGCAGACAGGTGATAGGTCTATAGTTTTTGGGGTCCGCAGTACTACCAGATTTATGGAGCAGATGGGTTATGCCTGTTGTCATGAATTCTGGAAGCGACTGAGATAATAAAGCACATTGAAATTGAGATGCTAAGCGAACGTGCGAGCTAGGTAACCATTTATACCAGAAATTGTGCAGTCCATCCGGGCCTGGAGATTTCCAGTTGGGTAAGGAACGAACTGCACAAACTACGTCTTGGTAGTCAATGGTTACTTCATTCATATCAGGTATAAGCTCACACGAACGCTCAACATCCTCCATCCACGTGCCTTCAGAGTGAGTGACAGGCACGGACCAGATGTTGTGCCAAAAAGAAATCATGGCATCATCATCCGGCCGATGCATATCAGTATCACTCTGATCCGATCGCTCCCAGGATGCATAAACACATCGTTGATCTCTCTCGAACATGCGGTTCTGAGTAAAACGATCGACTCGCACCCTATACCTTCGAATACGATTAGCCCATGCACAAATTTTCTGCTTCAGGAAGTCGATGCGCTCTGTGACACATGAAATATAATTTTGAGGACTAATACCAGTCCCCAAGAATGCACGTTTCACAAAGCGCATGACCCTAGGGCGCATGTTGCCCTCCCTAAAGCAGCTGAGCTTACCGATGAGTACCCTAGCCTCACCGATACGACGCTCAATCCTACACTGCCAGGCTGGTACAGCCAGGCGAGGGCGTGTTGCTGGGTCAGTATTTAGAAATTTTACATGAGCAACACGACAAGCTGTAATAGCCGCACAGTACAGGATCGAATGAGTATCAGCCAGGTCTTCACTACTATCAAAGTAATTTGGTAGTAGCAAATCTAAAGCACACATCAGCGCCCTATTTTTTTTGTGCATGGGAAAACGCGGAAGCCGAGTTCTAAGGTGAACCGAGGTCGATCGAAATTCCCGAACTACATCTTCAAGAGTACTCCTCAATATATCATTGTATTGGGGACTTACAGTAGTAACCATATCATCTCCACCATCACTATCAGCAACGCCAGCTTGCAATGTCGCCGCGGCAGAAGCTTGAGTTGCCGCCTGCGATGTAGTAGTAATGATACGGTTACGTTGCACCTCTGTACGGAGCCGATCAAGTACCGAGTCATCCAACAAGTGACCCCGTTGAATGGCTCGCACCTGATCCGACAGTCGTTGAGCCGAAACGTTGATTGATGGTTCAAGAGCCTGAAACAGAGAAAGCATCCGAACACGATACGCAGTAAGATTAGTTCCTGCCTCTGTTGCCTCAAAATATGCGCGCATGACATTTTCATTGATGGTAATTGTCCATCGCATGCGCTGCACTCCACCGGGAGCGGGGGCCCTGACCGGAGCCGATTGCCCCAGAAGCCCCAAACTCTTCGGTGGCCGGCCCCTCCTCCGGCGTACAGGTGGTGGCGACGTCGGCGGAGAGAAGTACTCGTCACTATCGCTCGACGCAACTGCAGAAGTCAGCTGAACACACGGCACAGAGGTAGTTGCCGACAACTGCGAGGCGGAGCGAGGTGACGAGCCCGGAGGTGGTAAGCGTGCTGTTTGGCTTCTCGTCAACATTTATTACTTCTTCTTCTACAGATTTCTTCATTCATATCCCTTTTAATTTTGTTTGATTTATATTGGATATGTCATAGTGATGACATTTGGCATACAGATTCATTTTTAATACTTATAATATGTTGTTGTAAATGTATCTTCTTTTTGTTTTTGATAATATTGTTACAGGGTAATAAATAATAATAATAATAATTATTATTATTATTATTTAGTTATTAGGTTCGGATATTTGTTTAAGAATTTGCCATGTTGAACTTGTTGTTTCTGTGAACTTTTGTAGTCACGGGACCTTTTCCGTATAAAACAAACTAACATAGCAACATAGTATTTTTTGGTCTACACTGTGTCGGTGGTTAAATTTTAATAAAAAATCTGTAGGATTTGATCTATTGAGGGCTATTTTAATACATACAAAGGGGAAGCTCTTTGCCTTCATCACACCTGATTTTAAGTTGTGATAAGGCAGAGGGTGAAAGCGCACTACTCCCGGAATCCTCAATCACTGAGGAAATGGGTTATCTTCTTATCTTTAACTGCCGGAACAAAATAATGCTAAAAACATCATTGTTATGGCGTCAGACTTAGATAAGATGGAAGTAGCTAGCCAGGTGGACTAAGAACAAATCTTACCACCAACCAAAACTTAGCAACAACAGTATTGATTAGTCAATACTATATTGGTAAAATTTGGTGTTGGTGGTTAAATTTTAATAAAATAATCTGTAGGATGACGTTAAATAGGTTGATCTATAAAGCCGCCAAGCTTTGATGAAGGAGAAAATGAAGGAATTTGGCTTATGATGGAAAACAGTTCATAAGTTCCAAAATAGTAGTTTATGTGATTGTCGCATAATACCGAGTTATGTGCAGTCTCATAGTGTGTTACGTTCTGGCCCGGCCACGGCGTCAAAAAAGGCTGTGGTTGTGTCAGTAAACGGTACGGATAAGTACCTCGCAGTACTTCGATGGAAAAAAAGAGTACCACAGTATTTCATCAGTTATAACACATTTTTGGTGGCCGGGCTGCAACGCATACGATCCAGCCCGGCCACGCTTCTATCGAAATAAATAGGTAACTTTACGATGCAATTTTGGTACGAGGTGATGGTACGTATTCTGTACCAAGGAGAATGTGTCCGTTTCCCCTTTAAAATAGTAATTAAAACTATTTATTTTTCATCGAAATTTCTGAAATAAAACGCCTGACATTATTGTTTGAGCAAATAAACGTAATTTGACGTCTTGAGAGATTATCACTCAGGGCTGCCTCCATACAAAAAATTGTTTGTAAATATAAATAAATAAATAAATAAATAAATAACTTCTTACATTCACACCAATTATCTAAGCCCATGTTAATTTCATTAAGAAACTGTATCATGGAAAACTTGATAACGGATAAATATATACTTAAATACTTTTTGTTTGTAAATACATACTTAATATACATAGTTAACACCCAGACCAAGACAAATAGACATGTTCATGCACACAAATATTTATCTTGTTCGGGAATCGAACCCGAGACCACTGGCGCAGAAGGTGGGTAGCCTACCCCTGCGCCAAATCGGTCGTCAAAATGAGTTTTACGAATTTTTTAATTTAATTTTTGAGTAATAGAAACAAAATATTTTTTTAAAAAGGGAACCGCCTTCAAAAAGATTCTTCAAACAAAATTAACAAACACTAAAAAAGTAATTAGAATTTTTAATTCAAAGGACGAAAATGCGTGACTTTTTCTAACTTATCTTGGTACCTACTTACTGAACTGTTTGAAGTCGGTGCCAAGTCTAATAGGTATTTAAGATAAATACGTCCTACACCTCACGCTTGGGACCGGGTTTTTTTAATTTTTGTTATTTCACTCAGTATAATCCTTTTCTTTTTGGCTTGGCTTGGCAGCGACTTTTTTGTTAATTTTGTTTGAAGATTCTTGTTGAAGGCGGTTACATTTTTTTAACGTTTTATTTTTCGATTTTTAGTGTAAATAATCGTAGCGTAACTACATGGTGATTATGATAAATTGTTGTAATATCCTGACCGTTACGCAGTTCAGCTAACCATCTTTAGCTACTTAGATAACTTGAAGGTATACAACTGAAGGTCCATTCGTGCATATGGTATTTATAAAACATCCTATAACTATGTTGAGGAGTTTCAACTCTCATCATCAATCAGCTCACCCTAATAACCTAAAAGAATATAGGTAGGTAACTATTAGTCCATACGTACGATTAATACTTAGGGAATTATTCTCCAGCTTCTAACCGTTAAGGAGTTGTAGCTTCCATCACCAGCTCATCACTATGAGATGATCATACTACCAGATGCAAATACTTGACTAACTTCGAAAATAAATGGAACGATGTTGCCTATATTAGAGAATTTCTCTCAATTTTCCTGGGATTTCATCTCCTGATCTTGACTTGGTGAATATAAGATCTGGACAGGAGTATAAACTTTCGACAAAAAAAAATTTGAAAAAAAGATCCTCACTTTGAGGAAAATAAAGAAGTCGTCTAAATAAGCAAACTAAAGTCTCAATACGCATTATACACGATAATTCCAGAACTTCTCGTCAGTTCTTGATGAAATTTGAATGAGACCACATGAGAAGCGTCACCTTTCAAATAAAAAAAGAATTATCTAAATCCGTTCATTAACGAAAAAGTTCTGAGGCACACACCCAATTGCAAGAAGCTCCATTAAAGTTAATGCTTCATTAAATCTATTGCTGTCACTTTTTATTTCTTGACAACGAAAAGTGACAGCAATAGACTTAATGAAGCATTAACTTTAATGGAGCTTCCTGCAAGTGGGTGTCTGACACATAAAAAATAAAAAAATATAAGTACAGTCGAATTGATAACCTCCTTCTTTTTTGAGTTGGTTAAAAAACGTTATATACCTATGTATGAAATGGATATTAAAGAAATAAAAAGTACTTATTTTTTTTTTAAATCAATATTTATTTTGTTGTACTTAATATATTAGTAGATACAATCAGGCTTTAAACTTCGATAACGAAAACCACAACCACTACAGGGAACTAAGTACATAAAAAAACCGGTCAAGAGCGAATCGGACTCGTGCACCGAGGGTTCCGTAACATCATTAATATAAATAAATAAAACGTGAAAATGTTTTCATCGGCGAGGCTATAGTCGTCAGAGTTTGCGGTGTAGAATAATGCAGTTTTAGGTCAGTGCTATCTCTTGACCGATAGTGGAACTAATGTAAATAATAATTGGTTGATGATTTCTGAAAAAGTTTACTATTAAGAGACATCGTTTTATTTTTCCTGTAATCTTTACATGAACTTCTATTACATATAAGAATTTCAGATTTTCTCTTTGCAAACTTGGGCGATAAGAGGGAACGGTATTTTTTTTACGTTTTTCATCATAAGTCAAAAACTATGCAGCCTAAAACAAAAAAAAAACCAGATGTTTGAGAATTTGCAAGCAGCGCTCTTTCATATGATACTTCATATGCCCTAGTAGCCCCACTTCGAATTTTTAAGATCCCCTTTCAGACCCTGTTCCAAAAAAAAATATTAATAGTTTTATTTCTCTCATATTTGCAAAATAGTTGGGCAAACGTCATCTAATTTCAAGTTGATAGCATAAGTGGTTCTCGAGTAAACCAGTTTGTGACAGACAGACAGAGTCGCACCATAAGGATTCCTTTTTACCATTTTGCTACGGAACCCTAAAAACAATAAGTCAAACTTTACCCCCATATAACGTTATAATGAAGCGATGAGTTCGATTTATTCTTTTTATTTTTCGCATTTAAGACAGTTTGAAGATTACGTACCTACCTATCGACGTATAAGAAGTATTAGAGAAATTCGATGCGTCTTTTTACGACTCCGTAGCACAGTAGTCAGAGCATTTGCTCGGACGACAGTGAAATGTCGTGGGTTTGAGTCCTACTGTGGCAAATTGCGAAACGAGATTCTCTTCGATCCTTTCTAATACCTATGGTATAGTTATGTCGCACGGTTCAGTTTCAAAATCTTTATTTATTATTTTAATATGCCCATAAAAAGGGACCACCATACTATAAATGTTTCAAATCTATATCACCCTTCCGAAATGTATAGGAAAATATATTTACTCTTCTTTACGAAAACCTTTTTGTATTGAGGCAGCCCTGAATGCTAAGTTTTAAAATATTTTGGGGTCTTAGAAACTATTTACACTAAACAAAATGTAAGTGGAAAAAGACCAATGGGAAAAGATAGATGTATAATTATATATTTTTATCAAATTTTAACTAAGCCTAGTTTAAATCATATGAGCCATTGCGCCTACAAAAAAAAAATATACAGAAGACGTCGAGTTACGTATATTGCTCAATGAACAATATCAGGCGTTTTATTTCAGAAATTTCAATGCCAAAATATATTGTTTTAATTACCATTTTAAAGGGGAAACGAACACATTCTCGTTGGTACAGAATACGTACCATTACCCCGTACCAAAATTGCATCGTAAAGTTATCTATTTATTTCGATAGAAGCGTGGCCGGGCTGGGTCGTATGCGTTGCAGCCCGGCCACCAAAAATGTGTTATAACTGATGAAATACTGTGGTACTCTTTTTTTCCATCAAAGTACTACGAGGTTCTTATCCGTACCGTATACTGACACAACAACAGCCTTAGTTGACACCGTGGCCGGGCCAGAACGTATCACACAGTCTCATACACTACTTTATCTACACTCATTACATTTATTATATATTTCAAAATTAAAGCAAATCAATATTAATTATATGTGAATTGGTGCCAAACCCCACTCTTATGAGTCTATACGGTCTATTCCTTCTAAATTCAAAATTCTAATTTTAAAAACGTTTCTGATTGTTGCTGGCTAAAGAAGGGTTTGAAAGAGTTGGAAGTCAGGGCCGGTAAATCCTACGGTTGCCATCATGAAGTTTGACTTAATACTCTGAGGTAACTGGAGCTCTCACCCTGAATAAAAAAGTGTCGCCAGCAAATTTGACATTTATGTATGTAGTGGCAGGTAGTGGCTGTCAGCTGTCTCATATGACCATACGTATTTTTTTAAAGTGTAGGTGAGACGGAAGACAGCCACTGTGTTATGTGTGGTATTCAAAAAATTGTTCGTACTGCACTCTCCAGTTACCTCAGTATTAAGTCGAGCTTCGTGGTTGCCATGGAGACTGTAAATTTAAGAAATATAAGTGTTTTATAATGAGTGACAGCTGTATCCGGGTGTTTCATAATGGTCATTATGAAACACCCGGATACAGCAGCTTCATTTTTAAAGTTGACTATGGCATAAAGTGTATTAGCATGAAGCTCGACTTAATACTGAGGTAACTCAGTATTAAGTCGAGCTTCATGTGTATCAGTATACGTTCGGTCATGAGTTCATAATTCGAATATTATAACATGAGTGTAGATAAAAATAATTAAAAACTTAATTTGATGGCTGTTTCATCTTAATCAATGGGTTTCCTCACATTGAGTAAGTTTAGGCGTAATTCGATAACTATCATGGAGCTTTTAAGGTGGTTTATTTAATTATGATACTGTCAACAACTTTAAAAGATCATATTATGAAAATATTATCACAAGCTCGAACCATTAACGTACATGCCTAAGCTCCAATCAATGGACAAGATATTCGTTACAACTAGAACCTAGCTATTACTTAGGAAAAAACAAAGCGGATTTTGGACAACCATAAAAAAGTACTTGTTGTTAAAGCCCATGGCATCTGAATCTCAGTGGTTCTAGAACAAAGGGGTGAAGAATTGAATGGTTAACAAGTGTGAAGCGTAATGCCTGCCAGCCCGTCACGGCGAAGGGCTGATTCGTCAGGCTGCTTCGGAACAAGCACAAAGAGGTTGGAATACTTAAGGAGTCCACAGACTATTAGTCGGCTGGCAGGACACCTGCAGCCCTCGATCGAACAGGTCGCCTAACATTCAGTTTTTATATGTAAAACTGTGAGTGTGTGGCAGATTGCGACCAACTAACAGGCCGTTGCCTGCAGACTAATAGCACAGTTTATATTAAGCTAAAGTTAATAGTCTGTGGGGTCCTTTAGCCTGCTCTTCAGGCGAGGATACAAGGGGGCCAATGGGGGCAACAATTTTTTTAGATTTTTCTTTTGCTGTTTAAATCTAAGAAGCGATTTTTTTGTTGTTTATTTACATATTTTATTTATGTCATGAATAGTCATAATTAAACAAAAAGTCATAAAAAAAATCCTGAGACCCATTGATAAAATTTATGACATTTTTACTTTCATTAAATCTCCTTGTATGTAGTCGCTGCCTTAGCGGAGAGGGTGAGTGAACGAGGCTGTATTACGTGCCGGTGGACGTAACATCGAGAGTGGCTCGTAGTAAATCGGCCGCAACCTGCGCACGAGTGCGGCTTATATACGCCGAATGAAGATAGGGATATTACTTACGGTCGGTGTGTTTTTGTTTGCCAGGACTTTGTTCTATTATCAGATCTTGACTCGGCACTTCCTTCAAGATTTTTATGGGGACAAGAAGTAACGTTACCCGACACCATACAAATTATTTATTATCAAAATTGATTCAGTAATGCAGCTATGAAAGAATGACACACAGAGTTTAGCATTAATTAAAAATAAAAATAAAAATATTTGCGTAACACTAAAACTTTTCAGGATTTCCTGCTAACATGCTATAAGAACGTGTTTGCATACCGATTCCGTCTCAAAAAGTAACTACAGAACTTTTATAGAAATCCAAAAAAAAATGTATACTTAATACAAATTCCAAAAATACTATTCGTCAGAAATAATAATGGCTTGGTCCATTCCTTTGTCAGTATAAAATTTAAGTAAGTAAGTTTGGACACTCGTCCTCTATTCCTGAATACCTTTTAAAGACATTTACAATCATTTACTCTAAAATGTTGGACGATTCAAAAGTATTTCATTTTGCAAATCTATTTGAATAAAGAATTTTTGACTTTTCTAGAGAACAAGTAAATTAATAGTAATAATAAAAATCATTTATTGGTCACTTCACAAACTTGTAAACAAATAGATACAATATTGAAATTATAAGTAGGTACTTATACAAGTACAAGAGAATATTTTTTGAAAAATTTTATATGAAGTAAGTATTTAGAAAAAAATCGTTCCGTCTCACAACCAGCTCCGATGGGACTATTTTTTATTTATTTGAATGAGAATATATTTTGCTTATTTTATTGCTTTTTTAATTGCTGTGAATAAAAGACATCAACGACATTAGAAAATTTTATGCATAAGACTAAGTATTTTATTGATTTTTTAATTGCTGTGAATAAAAGACATCAACGACATAAGATTATTTTTTGCATTATTTTATTGTTTTTTTATTTGCTGTGAATAAAAGACATCAACGACATTAGAATTTTTTTTGCATAAGTATTTTATTGTTTTTTTAATTGCTGTGAATATAAGACATCAACGACATATAGTATATTTTATAACGAGGGACTAAACGAAGCCATTATATACCGGAGGTGGTTTGACTCCCGAGCGTGCGAGGCAGTCAATGAAACCGAGGGTATATTAAGTTGGTGTTTAGGCTCGAGGTGAAAATTGTACTTTTCACTTACAGTGCGAGAAAAATAGTGAATTTAATACAAAAACATTTAATAAATTCTGAAATTTGCGCGGTCAGTAGTAGTAGTAAAAATATTCGCCCTTTTGTAGGACAGGCGAAGACATTTAGCCATACTGCCAATTCTTGAGTATTATTAAATTATCATAGTTTCTTATGTTTTCATAAGAATGTAGGTGTGTTACATTCAAATGCTCCTTGGAGTATTTGGCGTCAAGTGTGTCAAGCCGGCCTTCTCGATAATTCTTGCTGAGGTAGTCACCACTAATAAAACACTCGGCATCACTTTATCGAGATAGCGCTTATTTTAATCATTAAACATATCGCCCAGTTAAGTAGACACTTGGGGCACAAAACTACACCTATCTTGAGTCACAAAGTTCAGAAGCAAATTGCGATTAATTAAAATATCCACTTAACATAACCCGCCAAAATGGCGCCAAAAACTCGTGGTTAGTTTTTTCTTCTAAATCAGTCACAAATTAACAATTTCAAACACATGGCGCCACCTTCCTTGCGGAAAAGCCATGAAACAAAAAACATCTTAACATTTTCGCAATGAATATGGTCCACATTTCACAAATAATAGTATATTCACTGGCTGTTTGAGTTTGTCTAAAGTCACATGAAGGAAATTAAAAATCTTATTACTTTATACTCCCTCCCTAGGGCTGTATTGGCGTACTTTTAGAGCATGAGAAGTGAAAAGATTATCTTTTGCATTATTATTTTATTGATTTTTTATTTGCTGTGAATAAAAGACATCAACGACATTAGAATATTTTTTGCTTAAGTATTTTATTGTTTTTTAATTGCTGTGAATAAAAGACATCAACGACATTTTCACTAAGCAACTCTCAATTGACAAACGCTCTAATTTTTATATACACATGGGATTAGCACTTAGCCTTTATCACACCTTATGTTAAGTGAACTCTAGACTGAAGGTGTAAGCGCACTACTACCGAAATCCTCAACCACTGATGAACTGGCTATGTTATCTCTAACTGCAGATGCCAGGGGGCCGATTCTCAGGCAATCGAGCAAAGTTCACATTTATTGCTAAAATAATAATATAAATTCAAATATTTTAAGAAGATAAACACATTTTGTGTATTGTCAGAATCTCACAATCGAAAAAGTTCGAATGCCTGAGAATCGGGCCCCAGAACACAACAATGCTGAAAACAGTATTGTTATGGGGCGTCAGACTTAGATTAGATGGTAACCGAATACAATATGTGCCTCCACTAGAAATCGAACAGGGGACCTCTGGGTCTGATGCCGGTGGTATGTACCACTAGACCATAGCGGCGCAGTTACTAATAGTTCGGTTAGCAGTTAGTAAATTGTTAAATCTCAATTACTATATGTACAATCAGGTACAGTGAAGTTTTTGTAGGTACTCGTAAGTTACAAAGCCCAACACGAAGAAAAAAATCGTAATCACAAATGCCTCACCCAACAGTGAATCAAACACAGAAAAGGCGCGAAAAACCTTGTGGTTCGTTGTAGCGAAGCGAGCCTGCCAGTGAGTCACGGGGTCGTTGACCGCGGTACGCCAGCCATCTTGTAGGCCGCTGCGCCCGCGCCGCCTCCCCCACTCTTACTACCCTTGCATCCCTGTTCTATGCTTACAACTTGTAGGTTGACTGAACTGAAATATTTTAGTTCAGATTACATAATACTCGTCTCTGACATCATTCTCATTACATACATCACCACACAGTGGAAATACACATTTGTTTAGAGCGGAAAAGTTAAGGTTCCGGTTAGTTTTGTCTCTAATTTTTCGACGAAAATTATTTTTCACCCACGCACGTGCCAATAGTTAAAAATTTTCAATATTATACAATATATTACTATAGATTCCTGCTTGTCGTGAATTTTACCTGCATATTTTTTATGTTTTCCTTTATCTCTGACGTCGAATCTTCACGTGATAATTAATGTATTTTACTTACCTCAAACATAACCCCGAGAGAAAAAATACTGTAAAATACTGTTAAAAAGTTATTACTTAATTTCTTAAAATCAGAATCCAAATCAGACGAAAAATATATTTGAAAAAATCCTGATAAAGCAGGTCTCCAGCAATCAGACCCTCACGACGATCGCACGAGTTTCATCAAAGGATATTCTCGTTAAACTATTAATGTAGGTAATATAAAAAAAAAACACTTTTTAGCATTTGTACCAACTAATAAACAAACAATTAAAGCTCTTAGTGAAAACGGTTGCGTTCGCAAAAATGGTTTCGCGTAAGGTGGAGAATTCTTTAAAGTCTATGCTCACGATTATTTTATTTTTTCGGGTGTAAAGACCGGACTTACTTAAAACAACATTAATAGATGCCAGTGGAAAATAATACATATCCCTTTATTAGATACTAGCGGTTGCGGTTTTACCCGCGTGGTACCCGTTCCCGTGGGAATATCGGGATAAAATATAGCCTATGTTAATCAGAAATAATGTAGCAACTTTGTTTCGCAACTCTTTAATTTTACAATGTTCTAAGTTGTTTACATATATATTATTGCTCGTGACTGTACCTACCATTCTTTTCACAATAGCTTAGTTTAATAATATTGCGGTTGTTGCAGGCTTTTATTGCGCCGCGAACTGCACCGATTGCAGTAAAACGCCATAAAATTGAACGATTCTATTGCGCACCGTGCGCCCGCGCCGGTGCAGTGCAGCGGATGTTACGTCACATGTACACTATGCGACACTTTATTAATGACACTTGTAGTAGCCGTTATATTATAACTAGCTTCAGCCCGCGATTTCGTCCGCGTGGACATTCGAGAAAATCCTTAGAGGACCAATAACCAGGATAAAAAGTATTCTATGTTTTAATTTCACCAAAATCCGATCAGCCGTTTCTACGTGATTGGGCGGGTCCTTCCTCACCAAGCGCGCTGCTTCGCGCGAGGCAGAACGTTTGCCACGTGCGGCAGGTAGAAAAGGCTGCTCGGATTTTGATGAAATAAAAAAATGGAATACTTTTTATCCTGGTTTTATATTGGTCCACTAAGGATTTTCTCGAATGTCCACGCGGACGTAGTCGCGGGCGGAAGCTAGTAAATAATAAGTGTCTGCTTCACAATCAAAAAGTTAGTTCTGTTACTTTCCAAACATAAGCCTAAATAATAATTTCAATGAAGGACTTTCCAGATACAACATTTCATCCCCCTTTTCACCCCTTTGCGGGTGGAAATTGTCAAAACGCTGACATACGTAAATATTAATTTTCAATTGTCAGCCTATATTCAAAATTTGAAGATTCTTACTTCAAAACTGACGGACTTACATACAAATATTCATCCCCTATTTTACCCCCTTAGGGGTGGAATTTCCAAAAATCCTTTCTTAGTGGATGCTATCTATCTATGTGCAAAATTTCAAGTCTCTAGGTTCAGCAGTTTGGGCTGTGCATTGATATCTCAGTCAGTCAGTTGAATTTTATATTATAGATTTAACAAGTGATTGACAATATACTGGGCAATTATAATTTCACTAATTAAATTATTATAATATCGAGGCGTTCACATTGTATCTGCGACTTAATTATGCAAAACTCTATACTCGACCTATTGCACTTGTACCGACGTTGCATCAAAGCACGAAAAAACTGTTACTTATCTATCGTATCGCAATCGTTTTGTATGAAAACCATAAAGTTAATATACCTATCGGAATAGAGAAACAAAGGGCTGAGCGAGCGGGATGTCACTAGCAACAACACTGTGAGATAAAAGGAGATGCGTGATGCAACGTAACAGAACCGTTTTTGGCTACTGTTTGACAGTTCGTCAGCACTTATCAGCACGCTGAGAATTTAGGTGATTTAAGTTTTTCGGATTTTACGTGCAATCTTAGATATTTTTAGCCAATATTGGTATGGAAACATGGTGACTTGCTCAGTTATTGATTGTTGTACAACACAATGAAATAATCCCGCAAAATGTTCAGTTCACAGGTAAATTATTTCAAACCGACACCTCCCTTCCTAAGGTTTATTTTTGCCAATGCGCTTCGAATTTAAAGCAAGAAGTGTGATAATGCTCTTCAACAAACATTTAATTATGTAACAAGCAAGTATTGATTACACATAATGCAGAATTTACGAATATTTTGTGTAAAGAAATAATTTTCGTTTTACACTAGGGCTGCATCAAGTTATCGATATTTCGTGTCCACTGTCTATCACGCGGTAAAAAATTAATATGTATTAGGTACTGTAATTAAAGTACCTGTAAGACGTTTAGATATGAATTACCTGGGAATGTAATTCCATTTAAGATACTTAACTGATCCATAGTTATCTGTGTTTGACTGTTAGAATAGGTACCTACATATACTATCATTAGTAATATAATTATCTTTCAGATGACATACTAACTTGGATACCAGAAACTAACTGGACTAAATAGATTATTATGCAGCAAGCATTTTGATGAAAAATATTTTCAAACGCGAGAAGTGAAACGTACTATCACTGTGGAAGCACCAACAAATTGTTCAAAGGATTGTGCGAAGCATGGCCGGGTCGCTAGTGTATAATAAATGATTTAAAATCTCTGGGAGTTTTTCTTAAATATGCATACTTCACCGCAGAATCGTAGTTTTAGCCATGCAAAATCCCTTCCCAAGATGGGAATTTTAGTTATATTAATAATAATAACAATATATATTAATATATTATTATTATTAGACGACCTCCGTGGCCGAGTGGTGTACGCACCGGTTTCAAGGTGCCGCTATCTCTAGAGGTCCCGGGTTCGATCCCTGGGGGTACCGCGTAACTTTATGGATATGAACTTCATACGTTTTTTTGAAATTTTAAGTCAATTTTATAAAGAAAATAGCTACTATCAGTTCCTTGTTTAAACGCTAGCAACGTTCAACAGAACAAAGCAGCATAAATCTATCAGAATAAGGAATACAAATGACAGTTGAAGCCCATACCCATATCCAGATTTCTTAGCCGGTAGCCCCCCAGGTCGGGTAAATGTTGAAAACTAATTTTTCAATATTTCCTCGGGTTAGGGTGTATGACGTGGTAATTACCCGTCATTGTTTCTAATTTCCATAATACTAGTGTTTAAGCTACTATACCTTGGTATTGGAACAATGAATGTGATCGTGTCCAATATATATATTTATTTATTACTGTAACTATTTAATATTATCGATATCGATATTAATCTGAAAAGCGGCATGACGCACATCACTGACACGCATACATAAACAATTTTACACACACAAATGCGATCCAATTTCGGTTTCGTTTGACAGCTCGTGGTTGTTCCTCTATTCCGATAGGTATATTAACTTTATGATGAAAACCAAAGCTGTGCCCCTACCCTAGCATGAAAAACTATCGTTTAGTAGGTAATCGATTAGTAAACTATACCGTCCTTCAAAAGCTGTCAAAGTGCTGCTATCAAATATCTGTATTGAATTTCAGTTCCTTATACGATCTAAAGAGGCGCTGCTCAGGTTTTCATACAGAATAATACGATCAACGGTTACCATAACGACAGTTTTTCGTGTTACAGTTTGATCGGAGGCTACAGTACGGCTACAGCTCCGCTACATTATTGTCTAGCATTTTGACACATTGTGATGAGTCACAATCATTCACATGATATTATTATGTACAGCCACAGAATTAAATTTTCAACCGAACAAGCGCACATTGGCGACCAAAACAAGCACATACATACTCTAGTATATTAATATTACTAGTGTACTTACTATTTTTTAAATAGAATTTTAAAATCTTATTGCATTGCGAATGTCTAAACAATTTTAACGAAATGCGTGGGAAATTAAAATCTTTGACTGTATTTGGATCAGAAAAAGATATATAAAGTAATCGTCATTAAGTAAAAAAAAACCTAGCGCTCCTAAGGTTTTAATATTTTAATATAATTAGCAACATTCAACTTTAATACACATTCTTTGTATTGCAATCCAACGCTTGATGAGCACGAAAGTAAGAAGCTAATTATGATATTATGTGCTAAGTAGGCTTGGTTATCTCTTTTTTCTAAGTTTTCACCTTCCAATTTAATTACAATGTAAAGTTTTTCATACACCGCAGCGACATACCCGGCTGCTTTCATTATAGCTATTTGATTCACAGAAACGTCAGCTTGATAAATGTATACACATAGAAAGCAGAGCACATTATTGTTACCTGAGGCTTTACCATGAGTTCCCGAACGGTTTTTTTGTCAGAATCATTAAAATAATTTTTGAAAAAATATTTAAGCTTCTGGAATAAACTGACTAAAGACATGTTATTTAAATTTTTACTTTTTTGCATTCACAATGCAATTTGTATTATTGTGTTGTTGTTGTGGGACGGGTTGATTTTTTCAAAATAGGGCAGGCGTACCGGTGTTGGCCACTTTAAGGATTTTTTTCACTTTTAACCGCTTAGTGCTTAATGATCTTAAGTATTTTAGAGAAAATTTATAATGTAGAGTTATAGATAATTTATCGACCTTTAAGGGTACAATCTACAAAGTAAAAAAAAAACAATAGTTTTTTTAATTAGAACAAATTCTGCGGAGGGGGCCAAATACACCGTTTGCATTGGTTTTGGCCACTTTCATAAAATTACTATATTTATAAGTTGAGTTTATGCTTAATTGATGTCTTATTAGAGTTCTGGACTAAAACACTACATGAAATAGTATTTCAATCACAGCTAGCTCCTTACTACAATTTTATAAGTATACCTTTATCACTTGATTAAAAGAAAATTAGCGGATTGAGGCTAGTGTAGGCTAGTGCCTACACTAGCCTCAATCCGCTAATTTTCTAGTACGTTAGCTAACAAAAGTGAGTTGTGAGTCTTTTAAAATAAATGAACTTTATGATAGGTTGGAAACTTTCTACTTATGCCAAAGTGGCCAAAGGTGGCACAATGCTAAAATTTCTAGCCCCACTTTTGGCCACTTATTGTTTCCCAACTTTTTGTAAGAACAGTGAAAAAACAACACTTAACCCATCTAGAAGAAACACATTCCATTATGATATAAAATATTAAATAACCATAAAATAATTTTATTGTAGAAAAAAATGATTTTACAAAACCTTTACCCTTTACATTTTGATTAAGAATTTTACAAAATGTTAACTTTGAAACATAACACGTGTTTATTTCTAAAATATCGTACTACATAAAAAAAGCTAAGTGCTGTAATTATTAACTAAAAGTCCAATCTTTTATTCGTCATTAATAAATATAAGCAATAATTATTTAATTCCTATTTATATAACTTTAAAGTGAAAAGTGACCAAAACCGGTACAGTGGCCAAAACCGGTACGCCTGCCCTACTTCAT
Source organism: Crambus lathoniellus (assembly GCA_949710035.1). NCBI lineage: Eukaryota > Metazoa > Arthropoda > Insecta > Lepidoptera > Crambidae > Crambus > Crambus lathoniellus. The sequence continues at coordinate 12,199,830 of OX453297.1, forward strand.
TTTCCATTTTTCAATGACTAAAGACATGCCATACAAAAAAGAAGGTGCTAATTTTTTGTCATTTAAAACATCGCTCTTCGTTTTGATTCATCTAAATTAGGCAAAATTAGGGGACTCGGCTCTTATTTAGATGGCAGAGTTTTTGGTTTAACAGATTATCTTTCAATTCCATGATTTTTCTTAGTGAACTATAAAGGTAAAGGTAACAATAATGCACTATTGAATCTGTCAGACCCTTTTTACCACACTTTTATTAGCTTCACTTGTAACTAAGTCACAATGTAAGAAAATCTTGGAATTCAATTTTAACCTACTTCTAATTGTCGTATTGATCTGAAACTTTGCAAGTCTATATGAATCTGATGACAATACAATAATTTGCTAATATCGAGCTGATCTGATGATGGAGTCAAGAGGTGGGCAATAGAACTCTTCAATGGCTGCTAGGAAACCCCTCGAGTTTAGGCTCATTTGTTTTGTTCTGATGAGACCTATTCGGTACACTTGGTGGTGAGGGTCTGATGATGGAGCAGGGAGAAAGCCAGTGGCACTCCTTTATCACCAATAGAAAACACCTCGAGTTCTGGCTCATTTGTTTCGTTCTGATTAGACCTATTCGCTACATTTGGTGGTGAGGGTCTGATGATGGAGCAGGGAGGAAGCCAGTGGCACTCCTTAATGACCACTAGGAAACCCCTCGAGTTTGAGCTCATTTGTTTCGTTTTTATAAGACCTATTCGTTACACTTGGTGGTGAAGGTCTGATGATGGAGCTGGGAGGAAGCCAGTGAAACTCCTTAATGACCACAAGAAAACCCCTCGAGTTTTGACTCATTTGTTTCGTTCTGATGAGGCCTATTCGCTACACTTGGTGGTGAGGGTCTGATGATGGAGCAGGGAGGAAGCCAGTGGCACTCCTTTATCACCAATAGGAAACCCCTCGAGTTTTGGCTCATTCGTTTCGTTCTGATGAGACCCATTCGCTACACTTGGTGGTGAGGGTCTGATGATGGAGCAGGGAGGCAGCCAGTGACACTTTTTAATGACCACTAGGAAACCCCTCGAGTTTGGGCTCATTTGTTTCGTTCTGATTAGACCTATTCGCTACATTTGGTGGTGAGGGTCTGATGATGGAGCAGGGAGGAAGCCAGTGGCACTCCTTAATGACCACTAGGAAACCCCTCGAGTTTGAGCTCATTTGTTTCGTTTTTATAAGACCTATTCGTTACACTTGGTGGTGAAGGTCTGATGATGGAGCTGGGAGGAAGCCAGTGAAACTCCTTAATGACCACAAGAAAACCCCTCGAGTTTTGACTCATTTGTTTCGTTCTGATGAGGCCTATTCGCTACACTTGGTGGTGAGGGTCTGATGATGGAGCAGGGAGGAAGCCAGTGGCACTCCTTTATCACCAATAGGAAACCCCTCGAGTTTTGGCTCATTCGTTTCGTTCTGATGAGACCCATTCGCTACACTTGGTGGTGAGGGTCTGATGATGGAGCAGGGAGGCAGCCAGTGACACTTTTTAATGACCACTAGGAAACCCCTCGAGTTTGGGCTCATTTGTTTCATTCAGATGAGACCTATTCGCTACACTTGGTGGTGAGGGTCTGATGATGGAGCAGGGAGGAAGCTAGTGGCAATCTTTAATAGCCAATAGGAAACCCTTTGAGTCTGACTCATTTGTTTCGTTCTAATGAGACCTATTCGTTACACTTGGTGATGAGGGTCTGATGATGGAGCAGGGGAAAGCCAGTGGCACTCCTTAATGGCCAATAGGAAACCCTTCGAGTTCTGGTTCATTTGTTTCGTTCTAATTAAACTTATTTGTTACACTTGGAGGTGAGGGTCTGATGATGGAGCAGGGAGGAAGCCAGTGGCACTTCTTAATGACCACTAGGAAACCCCTCGAGTTTTGGCTCATTCGTTTCGTTCTGATGAGACCCATTCGTTACACTTGGTGGTGAGGGTCTGATGATGGAGTAGGGAGGCAGCCAGTGACACTTTTTAATGACCACTAGGAAACCCCTCGAGTTTGGGCTCATTTGTTTCATTCAGATGAGACCTATTCGCTACACTTGGAGGTGAGGGTCTGATGAAGGAGCAGGGAGGAAGCCAGTAGCACTCCTTAATGACCACTAGGAAACCCCTCGAGTTTGAGCTCATTTGTTTCATTCAGATGAGACCTATTCGCTACACTTGGTGGTGAGGGTCTTATGTTGGAACAGAGAGGAATAAATTAGTCTTATACTTTATTATATGTACATAATTTTGTAATTTATTACATCTTATTAAGGAAGCCAGTGGCATAATTTTTTGTTAATTTGGTTTGCCATTTATGAAACTAAAAAGATAGAAATAAATATATAGTTTAAAAAACTAAACAAACACACTTTTAATAGTAACAGAATAAAAAGTACAAAATAACCGTCTATTCAGTAACTGAAATTAAAAAGCGTGGTGCGCCCTTTGCAAAGCATAAATTTCAAGAACTTAATATTGACAACGCGCACCACGCTTTTTAATATCAGTTACTGAATAGACGGTTATTTTGTACTTTTTATTCTGTTACTATTAAAAGTGTGTTTGTTTAGTTTTTTAAACTATATATTTTTCATCTTCCGCCTAGTGAGAATGCATTTAGAACCCATAGTAAGGCCCATAGTTATCTACGAATCTCCACGAGCCAAGTCATTACACGGCCCATTCTTCGGGCCCAAATGGAACATGTGATTAACAGTAGGAATGAAAATGTTTTTTTGATTAAGTTGGTCCTGCGAGCCATGACAAAACAAAAGAGCGTTTTCGGCAATCCCATTTTTAGATTTAAAGAGTTTGAGTTTAATATCAAAAATTGTACCTAATTTGTGAATGCAAATATCAAGTCACCATAAAAGTATATCATAAAATAGTAAACCTCTGATCAAATTCAGTAAAAATGAACGGAGAAATCCATCTGTTTTAAACACGGCACATTAGCGTTTAATTAAACAATGATTAATGGTTTAATTCCTATAAAACATAGTATTTTAAGTAAAAATATAGGTAGGTACTTTGTTAATCAACGCAACAGTTGAGACCTTTTTACCACACTTTTATTAGCTTCACTTGTAACTAAGTCACAATGTAAGAAAATCTTGGAATTGAATTTTAATCTACTTCTAATTGTCGTATTGATTTGAAACTTTGCAAGTCTATATGAATCCGATGACAATACAATAATTTGCTACCATCGAGCTGATCTGATGATGGAGTCAAGAGGTGGGCAATAGAACTCTTCAATGGCTGCTAGGAAACCCCTCGAGTTTAGGCTCATTTGTTTTGTTCTGATGTGACCTATTCGCTACACTTAATGGTGCGGGTCTGATGATAGAGCAGGGAGGTAGCCAGTGGCACTTCTTAATAACCACTAGGAAACCTCTCGAGTTTGGGCTCCGTTGTTTCGTTCTTTCTGACGAGACTTATTAGCTGCACTTGGTGGTGAGTGTCTGATGATGGAACAGGGAGGAAGCCAGTGGCACTCCTTAATGACCAATAGGAAACACCTCGAGTTCTGGCTCATTTGTTGTGTTCTGATGAGACCTATTCGCTTCACTTGGTGGTGAGGGTCTGATGATGGAGCAGGGAGGAAGCCAGTGGCACTCCTTAATGACCAAAAGGAAACCCCTCGAGTTTGGGCTCACTTGTTTCGTTTTGATAAGACCTATTCGTTACACTTGGTGGTGACGGTCTGATGATGGAGCTGAAAGGACCCAGTGAAATCCTTAATGACCTCAAGAAAACCCCTCGAGTTTGGGCTAATTTTTTTCGTTCAGACGAGACCTATTCGCTAAACTTGGTGGCGAGGGTCTGATGATGAAGCTGGGAGGAAGCCAGTGGCACTACTTAATGGCCAATAGGAAACCCCTCGAGAGGGGCTCATTTGTTTCGTTCTGATGTGACCTATTCGCTACACTTGGTGGTGTGGGTCTGATGATGGAGCAGGGAGGAAGTCAGTGGCACTCCTTAATGACCACTAGGAAACACCTCGAGAGGGGCTCATTTGTTTCGTTCTGATGAGACCTATTCGCAACACTTGGTGGTGAGAGTCTGATGATGGAGCAAATAGGAAGTCAGTGGCACTCCTTAAGACCACTAGGAAACCACTCGACTTTGGGCTCATTTGTTTCGTTCTGATGAGACCTATTCACTACACTTGGTGGTGAGGGTCTGATGAGGAAGTCAGTGGCACTACTTAATTACTCTCAACCGCCCCATCTGGTCAGCCCACCCGGAGTGGGTAACCTTATGGGGAGATTGAGAAGAGGCTCTCTCCTCCTGCCCCGCTTCCTGTCGAGCTTTCGAGGTCGTCAGGGAGCGGGGCAGGGGTTAGAACCGCCCAGCCCTGACGCGAAACCTATTAGACTTGGCGGGAGGGCTGGGCGCGGCGAGAGACAGATCTTGTCTGACTGAGTCCAACATGCCGTTAGCGGTATACGAAAAAACTGTATTTGCCCTCACTATAAACAATAAAAATAAAAAAAAAAGTGGCCCTCCTTAATGACCACTAGAAAACCCCTCGAGTTTGGGCTCATTTGTTTCGTTCTGATGAGACCTATTCGCTACACTTGGTGGTGAGGGTCTGATGATGGAGCAGGGAAGAAGTAAGGGTTCGGCTCGCGCATCTGGTAACTATAGACTCCACTTGAATTTGTAAAACTAAATACATACAATCACGCCTTCTAGTTATAATGTTAACGGGGTGGGCAGACACATGAATGGACTGTGAAATCGATTACCATCCCCATCCATGGCTTGCCATTTGTTAAACTAAAAAGAAAAAAATAAATATGTAGTTTGAAAAACTATAAAAACACACTTTTATAGGAACAGATTAAAAAGTACAAAATAACCGGCTATTCAGTAACTGAAATTAAAAAGCGTGGTGCGCTCTTTGCAAAGCATGCATTCAAGTACTTAATATTGACAACGCGCACCACGCTTTTTAATTTCAGTTACTGAATAGCCGGTTATTTTGTACTTTTTAATCTGTTCCTATAAAAGTGTGTTTTTATAGTTTTTCAAACTACATATTTTTAAACATTATGTTGGCTTTAAAGCAATATAAAAAAAAAGTTTAATAAAGAACTTTTTATGTAAACTTTCATGGAAACTTCAATTTAACGATTCATTAAGTTCAGACATACTCGTAATACCCCACAAGTTTAGTATGTGTTGAATGCTCGTAAACTCACATAGCGCGAGGTTTCATACATGTATAGTAGTATAGATAGTTTGCAAGAAATTTGTATAACGAATCCGGTATTTACTTAATACAAGCTAAGCTGTTTTAACATTAGGTTTAGCCAACTGCATTATATACTATATGCCACTGGAATTGCTTTATGTGTTGATATGTGCGGAGAATGTTCTATATTTTTTTTATCAGTGCACATATTTTTAAGATCGACTCGGAATCGGTAAGCGAACAACTTTCTCCTAGAAACATAGGTCGAAATATGATAAAAAAAAAATTTGACTCTTCATACAAATTGGATGGATCGATTTAGTATGGGAAGTTCAAAATTTTTTGTCGTGTTTCGACTCATGTTTCTGGGAGATTCATTTACCGATTCTGAGACGGTCTTAAAATTTTGTGCACTGTTAAAAAATATCCTGTATTTCGCTAAAAGGTACCAATTCGGTGAACCACCTCTTACTTTTTTTCGTGCGGCTGGTGCCTCACTGTTCACTTGCAGTCCCTATCCCTAATTGCTTATGCATGGTACTACCCTAGTTTAATACATAACCAAATAGTAAAAGGCTCTGCGCGTGAATGGCGAGGCATCAGCCACAATTTAAATAAAATAAATTAAGGGTGGCTCTCATACAACAAACCTATTTTTTTATGGTACGGAACCCTTCGTGCGCGAGGCCGACTCGCACTTGGCCGGTGTTTTAACTTTTATAAATAATGTTAAACAAATATCTTTCCAGTCAAAGCATGTTTTGAATTAACGACAAGGTCGTTCACAAATAAAGAAATCTATAAAATGTGATTATAGAGTTTTATGTGGTTATACTGTCTTCTTTAACGTACTTTAGTTACCGTTAACAATTAGGTGGGCTATTCTAATATCAAGTTAAACATCAATTAAAATCTTAGTTTACAGTGTTCATTCAATTTAGTTTGAATACTAAATTGAGTTTTAACGAAGAAAGATATTTATAGAGCTTAATCATGTAACTTTTATGTAAGTAAGTAGGTAAGTACTACTTATTTTTATGACTAGGGGATTAAACTTTAAATTTATTACGTATTGCTCAAAATAACTGCGTAGGTAAATTATTTTTAATTAGGTAGGTAAGCTAATAACTGCTTTTAGAAGTTGAAGGTTAAAGCTGGGGGCACGGCAGTGCCCCCGCCAAGTTGAGCGCGAAGCAAACACTGCCGTACCATCCTTTACTGGAACCATTTCGCCGCGTTTTCAGGCCCCTATTTGAGAACCTCTGGATAAGACCAGAACGCAGAAATTTTCGTCATCCAGTAAGCTATAATTACATGCTTAAAATCCAAAATTTCAAGTCTGTAGGTCATTTAGTTCCGAAATTAAGCGAAAGCAAAGTTTCGCATTTATGACACTCACTCACTCATGATCATCAGAATAGAACTAGTACTTCCCATAAACTCAGAGAGCTGAAATTTGGTACAGAGTTAGGGTTTAATGGCCACATAAAGGGAAAACTATAAAAACTAGGATAATTTCTAGTTACACCAACTGCATAAATAACTTTGTAATCCTATATAAATATATAGGATTACAAAGTTACATTTGCAGTAAATAAATCAGTATACCTGTATTTATTACCCATGTGTAATACCTAGCAAAAAGATATGAAATCTCACCAAAATCATCCTATAAAAAACTGACCAACTCTCGCTGGAGCTGCTTATTTCTTTACGAAAAGCGTTGAAATCTCTCAGTAAAGTCAAGCCAACTCTAATGTTCCTTTCTGCGATTTCTTTATTGATATAGTTACGTTTTAATTTTATGTGACTTGGTCGTTGACTTGTGCCCACCAAACTAACCAACCCAAGTTCTACAGCAGTTATTTCCAATGTTATACAAAAGCCAGATAAATTAAAATTGGAAAAATGATTAGTGCTTCTAAGAAATAAATAAATAAAAAGCTTGTCAACTGTTTCTTTGTAAGAGCAACAAAGAATTTTAACATCACAAATGTTGCCATGTTACAGACAAAAAATAGTTAGGTACGTACCCCTAATTGGTATAGTAGCCATAGCTGGTACAAGCACCGACATTAGTGGTCGGACAACCGCTAACTATCGTAGCTCAAGGATAATCGCGCGCAACGTATCGTTTACGTCTTTTGTCGGAAAAACACAGGTTTAACCTCAATTTACTGACATTAGATGTCTTTATACATCGCCCTAGTTCGTGACATACAGTTCCAGTCGTGTGATTTTTTCGTACGGTGCTGATTTCTTTTTAATCCGTTGAGATGCTTTCATACGGTAGACATAAAAAAAATGCGTAGAATATAAAATTAAATACAGTCCATGTAAATTTGGCATTGTTATTTGTGTCTGAGTTTTAGGCTTTAATAGACTGAGTATTAAGGCGCGTGCCCACGAGACGGTTTTTCGCTGCACACAGAGCCGGTGCAATACAACTGTCTCTATTATCGAGGTGTTGACTGACAAAGACAAACATACAAAACCGGCTCTGTAGCCAGTGACGTTTTATCGCCGGACACAGAGGCGGTGCAATACAACTGTCTCTATTATCGAGGTGTTAGCTGACAAAGACAAACATACAAAACCGGCTCTGTGGCCGGTGAAAAACCGTCTCGTGGGCATGGGCCCTTAAAGTCAGAAAAAATGCTTGTCACTGACATGTTGAGAGTGACCACTACCTCTCCGAGGCGTGCAATAAAGCAAATATTAATTTTAGCAATAGCTTTGATTTATAATTTATTACTTGAAAAGTGTGCCGGCAAAAGACTGCTTTTGCAGTCTTTTTTTCCGTAATGCAGTGCATAACAAGCCGTTGGCACGTCATCATGCCGTTACTAAGTACATACAAATATAAAGTCAACAAGGTTACAGTTTTGAAGCGCATATTTCTATGAAGAGCGATATCTATGGGTGGTGGTAAATCAATGATTAATACACATTTGATGCAGAACTGGGGAAAAACACTTTCGTACTTTTATCTTCGAACTAAGTAGTAGGTAACTGAATTGATTGTTAAGCTGAGTATTATATTATGATCTGAAAGCTACTTTAATAAAAAATCTAGCTTTTAATACCTTTAACGTAGTTTTCACACATATTATATTGAAGATATTATGATGTTGGCTAGAATAATATCGGAAGTAGATCCATAAATGACCGACAAAAGATGGATGTTTTAGTATCTGGCAAGGCAACATACAAAACTCTAAATAGTTCAATATTCTAAGTAAAACCTAGCTCGCCTGTTCATAAGCGAGAAACTAGCCAGTTTCACTTGCAAATTATTTACAATTAAACGATATAAATCTCTCACGTCGTTAACTGCAGATAAGGTGGCAGGTGCGACTCACTGTTGCAAACTTAACTTAAATAAAACTACGCCATATCTTAGATTATATATTTGTGCTTTGCTTTTAAGAGACTTGGTACTTAACCAATTATAGTATTCTTTGATTTAAAAGACTTGATAGTACTGGACGTTACGTACTTACGTCGAATTCATAACAAACAAAGTGAAAGTCGATTGAAAAATAACGTCGAATTCATATGCGGTGGTCGAAGTTTAGAGACTCGACCTACAGGTCCCGTTTCGAAGGTTATTGCAGCCCGCGTCTTTCAAATTTAAGTTCACTTCTCAACATGGTGTTTATCCAAAGTTACATGATTTTTATTCGAAGAAGTCACCTCGAATATAATTTTATTTTCAAGTAAAGATTACATTCTGAGTGTCACATCCCATTGGATCATGAAAACGGAAATTTTCCTTTGGAAAATCGCTCCCTTTTACCTGCCACCAAAGGTCTGAGGGCATTATCGAAGTGATCTTATTTTTCATTACGTTTCTATCATATATTGTAATTGCGATTTGAAATTATATTTTAAAATGTTCAATTCTTTTACCGATCATTTGACTTTACGTTAGTTCGAGTTAGGTCAAAACGTCTTCAACCTTAAAGTCGATATATTTATTATAATGCTACTTTTTACGCCCTCCCAGGAACTAAACTTTGAAACAACCTCTATTTAGTTAAATTTACGTCAAATCGTGAGTGCTTTGAAATTCGTTTACCTAGACGTGTCTTTACATGAAAACCAGAAGCACTAAATCCGATAAGTTAATTGTAATAAACTATACCATCCTAGATTGTATTAGATAGATTACGTAAAATTTAGTAATAGACTGAAAAGAATAAATTAACTAGCTTAAACTGTGAACAGAATATATTATTTTATTAAGGAGTTTTATGTAATACTGGAACTTTAACCTGCTTACATAGGTAGTGGGTTATGCCACTCTTATTGCATTTGTCAAAATTAACATTAGTTACCTACTTTTCAACACACTTGCTCATAAAGTGAGCCTTATTACATTGATCTTAGGGCCATAAACCGATCTATAACCCACGGGCGCATAATAATATTACAGTACTAGTTGCGTAATAGAATTATCCCTACAAAGTTAAGTAAGTACCTAACTGCAAATTATATGCGAGTAAACAGAGACTTTTCAATTTAACCGGGTAATACAGTATCCCTACAAAGTTAAGTTAGTACCTAACTGCAAGTTATATGCGAGTCAACAGAGCATTTTCAATTTCAGCGGGTAATAGATACAGTTCTTTTTTTGTAACAACAAAGAGGTTTTATACGGCTGAAAATCCATTTACGTTTTTAGAATAAATAAATGTGTCCCTAATTAAGACAAGAAACATAATTAAGTATATTATTATCAAATTATTTATAATTCACAATAATCCATACTAATATTATAAATGTGAAAGTGTGTTTGTTTGTTTGTTTATTTGTTTGTTTGTTTGTTTGTCCGTCTTTCACGTCAAAACGGAGCAACGGATCGACAAGACTTTCGGTAAGGAGATAATTTGAGAGCTGGAGAGTAACATAGGCTACTTTTTATCCAGGAAAATTATAAAATAATAATGGTAATTTTGTATAGAAAACCGTTTAGCTGTCATACTTCACAAAACTCTCATTTCTTAGCAGCTTCCAAAGAGAAGGTATGTCAAAGAGTATGTCATCACTGACATTTTTGCCCATGAAGCTCGACTTAATACTGAGGTAACTGGAGAGTGTAGTACGAACAATTTTTTGAATACCACAAATAACACAGTGGCTGTCTTCCGTCTCACCTACACTTTAAAAAAATACGTATGGTCATATGAGACAACTGACAGCCACTACCTGCCACTACATACATAAATGTCAAATTTGCTGGCGACACTTTTTTATTCAGGGTGAGAGCTCCAGTTACCTCAGAGTATTAAGTCAAACTTACCTCAGAGTATTAAGTCAAACTTCATGTTTTTGCCGCCTAGGATTTTTTTTTTTTAAAGTGACATTGTGTCAGGCAGTTGATACGAAGTTCGTGTCCATTAAAATTTATATGGCAAAACAACGTTTGCCGGGTCAGCTAGTTTGTTATAAAACATTTGCATTTTATCACTATTATTATACTTAATTATTTTGAAGTAGGCTGTATGGCTGTATGTAATCAATCACCTCACATTTGGCGCGTGCAAAAAAAAAACTTGCGCGCTTTTTCCCTTAGTTAATATTAGGTTAATACAATATGTATGCAATAAATGTTTGTTTTTCCTCGCAAATGTGTTGAAAAAGTGCGTATGAAACTCGTGAGCAACTTACTCAATAGACACTCGGCTGATTTACGCCCTCGCCTGCGGCTCGGGCTGCAACCCACAGCCTCGTGTATAATGAGCAACCTAAGCTCACTTGTATCATAATATACTATTTAATTACTAATGTAGTAAACGTTGCTGGTGGCAAAGTAATTTACGATAAATTATTTTAAATTAGTAAACTAAGACCAAACTTTGTTTCTGTTTGTTTACCCAAATAAAGAGAAAAAAAATCCGTCAAAATGCTTCTAAAGCTGTCAAAGTAAAGGCGTTGCTCTGGTTTCCATACAAACTAATACGATCGTACTTGAGGTTCTGTTCGATAGTCGTTTTATTTAAGCGAATGTCACTAACTTGTCTAAGCCCTCATTGAACATTGAGGGAAACAAAGACAGTGAGTAGTGGAAGCGAAGCATGCGACGGCGTCAATAATGGTTCGGTTCCCAGCACTTCCCTGGAACTGCTAATGATCACTCGTGTGGGAACTGCGTGCGGAGCTTCCGTGTTGGGTGCAGGAACGAACTAAGGGCGTGGTAGAACATATAGTTTGCAAGTTCTACTTGCAAGTTTGACGTCACATTTGCATACAAGTTGCTAGCATTTGGAAACATAGTGCAAATTGCATGCAGGTTTTCCTTACATATAAGTAGAGATGTTCCAAATTTGACGGTTGGTTAAGTGAAAAACCACTAAGGTTTTACAATTTAATTCGCATTTTTCCAACTCTGCAAATATACCTACATTAATTCTTGCCTTACCTCGATACAAATAAAAACTTATGGCTTCTTGCACCCAGCTACCTTTAAGACGGTTTTGCAGATTTAATTAAGTACATTTTTTGTAGGGATTTCCAGTTCATTCATTAATTTCCTTCGCTACAACCACAAAACCATAGAAAGAGGTTTGAAGTAGTAAGTTGGCTGTGACCGGCTGTGTGTGACGCGTGGCCACCCGTTTTCACGCATAGAGTACGCGTTACACAACTTGGCACGTGTCTATTTCTGGAACTAAATTATGACATGGGAATAAGGTTTATTTTTGACGATCAGCGCCCTCTGACAAATGCCAAGATATGTTGCGTAGGCTCTACCTACATTTTCCTAAGTGGCCTTTTGAATTTCTTCATGTGCTCAATGTCATGGCAACATGTCGGTTTTCTAAGCAGTCTTTCTATCAGAAACAAATGCATGGCATGCTTTTTCTAACCCTTTCTTGTGTTCCGTGAACCCCAACTACGACCCTGGCCACAGTTACCTTCTGCGTTCCTGGTACGGGCGCGCCCTTGCTACCTTTCCTCGCTACAAATAAAGACCACGGCATCTTGCACCCAGCTGCGTATGCGACGGTTTTTGCAGTTTTAATTCGCATTTTCCGTAACCTCAACCGCTGTTGCTTAGAACTCGAATTGTATTAATTCTTGTTTTGTTTTTATAGATAAATTACAAATACTACTTAAAATATTTTCATTGCATTGAAATATTTTTAAACACATAGATAAGGTGTTATTCCGATCCCGGGATCGGAAATGCACTATAAGGCGGCACCAGTTTATGGTTTTGTTTAATACAAAAATCGGCCAAGTACGAGTCAAACTCGCTCATGAAGGGTTCCGTCCCACTTAACGTACCGATTGCATGGGCTATACCTAGCCAAAATTCTACTAGCCTTTTCCGTCAGCAAAATATAGCTTTGTTTTTCATAGTGTTTGTATGAATGACAAAGTTACACCTGCGGTTTTTTAAAAAAGTGCTAAGCTACTATAATCTCGTTCAAACCAATTTTCGTTGAAAGTTTATATTAAGATCTACAGCATAATACTTTTTTCTAGATTTTTCACTCTTTTGCTTCAAAAGTTAGAGGATTTTGGAAGGCTCTATCTTTCAAAAGATTGACTTTGAGAAAAAATGGTTTGAGAAACCTGTCATTTTTATAGACCTAGAGTCACACCAACACATCAAAATATGACTATAAAAATTACAGCATTTAATGCGCGAACTCGTGCAAGTACTAATAGTTTTTGTTTCATCGAAATCTGGCCAGGATTTCCAAAGATACAGCGTTGTAAAGTTTCACCAGCTTTTGAAAATTTGCTTTCCTTGCGCGCTATTGCGATGACGTCATGTCGCACTGACATCTCCGTTTGCGGCTGTTGCGGGTGATTTCCGTCTAACTGTACCTACATAGAGTTCGTCTGTGCGCAATCTTCGCGCAACTCGTGCGTTTTTGACGCTAGTTACAGTACATTTTCTTCGTTCTAAGGTTATGGTAAATAATTAGTATTCAATTTCGACCGCACGCAGGCGCACTCTAAAACTGTCACCTACTGTCGATACCGAAAGACATTTATCCCACAAACTTATCTGACCCAGTGGTGGAGGCGCCACTAGCAGTACAAAATTATCGAAATGGCTGTCAGTTTTTAGGGTGCATATTTAACTAGCAAGTCAGTTAAGGTTGTAAGTACATTTTGTTTTGACGGTTGCTATATGTATTGACAGAATCCCGTCCGCCATTACGAAAGTTGATTTAATTTATTATTCACGAAAATAAACCATTATTTGAAGGTGTTTTTTCACATGGGCTCAATACAAAATAACTTAAACATTTCATTGATCGACTATAAGAAAAATAAATAAATTTATTACGAAACCGTGAGAGCGCAACTATATAGCCAAAGGATTCTATGTAAGTATACGGAAGTGCGACGTGACGTCACACGTTAATGCCATTGGTTCACCCAAATTTTCCTCGGCGGCCGTACTTTAACGTTTAATATCTCAGTCATTTTTGAAGATAGGAAAAAAATAAAAACAGATTCTTTTTTCTCGAGTTACATATTTTTTAGATATGCTGATAACAAAAATCATTGGTGTAACTCATTAGATACCCCACACGAATATGTTTGATTAAAAAAATATTTTTCAGTTTCAGTTCCATGTATGGGGAGTCCCCTTAATTATTTTTTTGTAAGTATTAAAAAGAAAAAAAGTTTTATCATATTTCTTACAAAACCTAATCTAATTTTACACCACGCTTCGTAAAAACACATTTTTTTCAAATAAATCTAAACTTTTGATAAAAGTAAAAAGCTTTGTCATGAAAAATAAAAAATCAATATTATTGGGAAGGCCTTGACTGTTTTACGATAGGTAGTACAAACTGTTTTCTTGTTTGTTCTACTCGTATTATGTAATCTATGGTGACACGAACGTAGAATGTCCACCTGCTGTCCAATTCAAACAAACACCTGCGCCTACGCATGGCAAAGCTGTCATCCCACAGACGCGTTGCCTGTTGAATAACCTACAGTTGCAGTTGGTTTCACACCTCAAAAAATGAACTCTTGATTTCTATGACCATCTGTCACTTTATATTAATTTGTCCCTTTCTTTTGTCTTATGTGTTTTTTTTTTTGTGAATTTCAACCGTGGGACAAGTTAAGTTAACTGAAGCTAGCACAACACACATACCACATACTCTAGAGCTCTGCCAATTTATATTAGTAATAGTGGCTTTCCACCGCATGGTACCCATTCCCGTAAGAATAATTCGGGATAAAATAAAGCCTATGACATTCGAGAACAATGTACCTTACCTTTCCAACAGTGAAATATTTTTTAAAATCGGTCAAGTCGATTTGTTTCGATTGCAGTCGTCGATAAAACATAGCCTTGACAGGAAAAATTCAGACAACCCACTGGCAACAAAATTATTAACTATTTAGTACATAAGTACTAAATTGTATGTAAAATACTTCTGATCCATTAAACAGATGAGCGAAGGTCTATCCCACAGATCCATGTTCTGTGGTCGATCCCTATTCGGATCTCAGTAGGCTATATTATGCAGCTTACCACTTCACGTAACAGCGGCTGCCGCATATTGTCAGAGTTTCAATCCATACATATTTTAAAAGCTTAAGTTATGAAAAGTTGAAAATGAAATATTTAGAAAAAATCGACCCGTCCCACAACCAGCTCCGATGAGACACGAACCCACGACCTTTTGCTATCCGGGCGACTGCTCTTACCACTGAGCTACGGAGTAGTTAGGAGAAGCGTCCGAATTTATCCAATTAGTACTTCTTACGCGCTGTATAGCCAGCGTTAATTTCATCAATGTGAAGATTACTGTTAGGAAAGAAATACTTTTCCAGATATTTGACAATCGCTAAAGATGAAATTATTGCTATTGCAAGTTATTTAAATTTTTACTTTTTTGCATTCACAATGCAGTTTTTACTACTGAAAAATTGAAAAAAATCGACTCGTCTCACAACCATATCGTCCCATCGGTGCTGCGGTTGTAAGACGGGTAGATTTTTCTAAATACTTCATTTTAAATTTTTCTTACTTAAATACCTACGCTTTTTATTATAAGTAACATGCTTTATCAATTATCATGTACCACAATAAAATGAAATAGGTACCTACTGCAGCAGAAGCGCAATCGGAATAGGAATACACACAAACAATCGTAGCCCCAAATCGGTTAGTTGCATAACCTTTATACGAATCGCTTGCACATCATTATCATCGATACCAAGTATTGCCTTCTCATCAAAACGACGACGCAAGCGCAGCTGAACTGAATCACAGGGGCCTTACCACGACATGTAAAACAATGTTATAGTTACGTCATATTATTATATTGCGCTCCGATCGCGACTTCGTCCCCGTGGAATTGAGATATTCACAAAAGTTTCATACAAACTTTGACTCCCTTTTTTACTGAATTTCCAAAAATCCTCTCTTAAGTGCTCCCCCTACACTTCCCAAGGAACATACATGCCCGAATTTAGCTTCTGGCGCCCAGTAGTTTCAGCAGTGCATTGTCTGAGGGTCAGTCTTTTATTGAATACTAGCAGATCCTCGCGGTTTTACCCGCGTGGTACCCGTTCCCGTGGGAATATCCGAATAAAATAAAGCCTATGTCACTCGGGAAGAATGTAGCTTTCTAATGTTCCAAGAATTTCCGAAATCGGTTCAGTAGTTTCGGAGCCTATTCGATGCAAACAAACAAACAATCAAATCTTTCCTCTTTATAATATTAGTATAGATTAGTATAGACTACCTTTTGCCCGCGACTACGCAAGTTTTAAATACGGGGCAATATCAATATTTGGATATATCCATACTATCTTTGGATCCCGCCGTTTCATCCCCCAATGAATGGTGTGGATTTTGGAAAATCCTTTCTTAGCGGCTACCTACGTTATATTTGACTACAAACTACCTATCTGTGATATGCGTGCCAAACAGCGTAATCCGTTCAGTGGTTTGAGTTGTGTGTTGATTGATCAGTCAGTTGCATTTAACCCACTTAAGCCGACCGTGGGTTTTGAGAAATAAAAAAATCTAGCATCATTGTCTTGTTAATTCGTAACGGGTCTTTCATATTTTTAGAAACTTTAAAAATCTAATAAGAAAAAAGAGTTTCAGGCTTAGGTATCTGAGTTAATTTCCACAGATTATTTCAAAATTGCGATGCGATGAAAGCTGGTGGTAGGTCCCCCAGTTCCTATAACCCGTGACTCAAGTGTAAAGTCATCTTTTCGGAATTTCACGTGCGAAATACTCGTACAAATCACTGCTTTTCTCGAAACTGGTTTGACATGGTATTTTGCTCGAGTTTCGGTTCACATGGAACGTTTTATGTGTTACCAACATGATAAGTTGCGATTGGAATTTGTGTATTGATTTGTTTGCAGTTTTTTTGCTATTTCTACGACATACTTACTTACAAAGAGTTATAGGAAAAATGTGATAGTAAAAAACCACGAGCCCCATAAGTAGCTTTCAGGCGGGACTTATGGGGCTCGTGGTTTTTTACTATCACATTTTTCCTATACTTACAGAATTGCATTGTGAATGCATAAAAATAATTTAAAATCTTACAAAGAGTTTTTTTGTTTGAATATTAATGTTTTCATACAAGTATACGTTGGTACGTAAAACTACTTACCTAAAGGTAAAGCAATTTTCTACCGATTTACGGGTTCTTAAGCTGATATGACAATTAATCATTTAAATTAATGATGTTATAGCACAATAATAGGGGTCAGTGTGATAAAGTCGAATATAATTTACACGTTAGCACAATGTAAAATTAAAAAAATGTATTCTTTTCGTGTGGCTGGCGTCTCGTCGTTCACTTGCAGTGCATATCCCCAATTGTTTATGCATTGTAGGTACTACCCTAGTTTAAATAGGTAGGTACATAACTATAGTACATTACAGCCGAGTACGGGATGCTAGCAATTTGCATTGTCGAGGATGGTTTTGGCTTTAATGATTCGAGGCAATGCAAATAGCTTCCAGAACAAGGCTTGTACAAAACTTTTCTCACGAAAAGCGAGGAAATACAATTTTTGGTTAATATGGAATGTTAACATTTCAGAGAATGAGTGAGAAAAATAATATAAGGGTCTGCGCGTGAATGGCAAAGAACCACCCTCACAAAAAGAAGAAAGGAGATCAGTTCACGTAAACATACCAATATAAAATTATGAAAAACTAGATTGAAAGAAATAGTAGATTGTACAACAAGTGCATAAAACGTACAATTTTACCCGAGATGTATACATCCATCCGAGCTGTAGGCGAGGGTGGATAGTCAATTCGAGGGTAAAATGGGTTTTATGTACAAGTTATATACTCTGCTTTTCACTTAGAGTGTCAGGAAAATAAATACCAATATTGCAAAAAAGAAAAAATAAAGACTTCGCCATATTGGCGGGAAGACTTTCTTTTTCTTTTTTTTATACGTGGCATTGGTAGCACAGTAGATCGTAGTCCATAATGCTTTTGAAATACTTATTTCTTAGAAAACTCATTGATTTTGCCTAGTTTTATTAATTTAGTAATTTAACATGGATTATGTACAAAATTGAAGAAACAGAATGAAATAATAAGTTTATTTTAAGAAGTTTAATTGCGTGTGTGGCTGTTTACCTGACGATCTTCGTCTTAAAGTCTGAGACTTAGACGAAGATTTAACTTAATGCACTAGAGCATAAAAAGCGATTTTATGCAGCCTACACCCAACATAAACACGAACTTTACGAGCATGAGAAGTGAAAAAAATATTATAAAATTTATTATAAAAAAATGTATTAGCTCAGAGATTTTAATAGTTATATTACTGAGGCCTGCTCCGTTCACAAACGGACAATTCCAAAAACATAAAATGCCACCACGTTTGAATAACCGTGTCGGTTCATAATTAAAGTCGAATAACGCAGTCATCGCACGCATAAATATGACACCGAAAACACCCAGGGAATTACAAACGGGTACACGGGCATAGCATCACTCCAACAAATTGTTACAACAATAAACTTCAAATCTATTGAGGAGTGCGTCGTGTCTTATGCTGAAACCACTCGCAACGGCTGATTGATAACCACCGTGATCGAGTCGAGTGGCGTACGGTTTTTAAGGTGCCTCAATCTCTGTGGTCTTAAATGCTGTAGGTAAAAGCTGATTTTTTTCGCGATTTCGTCCTCATATTTAAAGTTATTCGTATTGATAAATACTTCCATCCTCTGCAAGGCTTGTATGTAAAAAAAACCCTTGTTAGTCAGACTTTTTCATACAAACTTTGACGGCTTATTATAGCTCAGGATCTGTCAAACCTGGAGCAATACTCTGAAACGCAAATCCGTAACGTCAGTTAGCCCCATCCCTTACTTACACTCGATTCTGCTACAACTGGGGAGTGAGAGGGACAGGTTAACAGGTATAACGAAGTTTCGGGTTTTGCGTTTCAAAGTAGGTTTATTTCAATGAATTGTAGTTCACATATAACTACAATTCATTGAATTAAAACTAGTATTGTCACGCAAGAGCCTAAATAAATAATTACTTTGTCACACTGTTATCCGTTAAAAAGCTACAATATTTATCCGCTTCAGTTTCTTCCCATCAGCCAGTATCTTTGTTTCGACCGAGTCGAGCATCGAACCCCAGTCCCTAAATAGTAGAGGTCGTCGTCCCCGTGGCCTTGCCCTTCGTGGCGCGCTCACCGCTGATGGACGCCTCAGCTTCAATTTATTACCATAAAGCCGAGTACACACTGCTGGAAAAATCCTTTAGCGTTTTGTCTATGAGGAACGCATTCGGGTTTTGAAAGGTTACAAACGTTAGTGCTATATGGACAAGTCGTTTTAAATACGGATTGTCCCTTGGTATTCGAGAAGTGATCTTCATTTATTCATCAGGTTTGTATGGCCTTATCATTACGAAAATATATCATCATCATCATCATTAGCCATTTAACGTCCCCACTGGGGCACAGGCCTCCATTTAAAGTCCCTACTGGGGCACAGGCACAGGCCTTCCTTATGGATGGATAAATGGGCCATGAACCGCCACGAGGGCCCAATGCGCCCCAAACAGATGCATGTAGACTTTGATCTCCTAAATCTATGGGGATTGTCAAAGAGACAATTTATTTATATACCATTTTAGTAGATTTTTAACCCATTCACCCAATCTAAATTGACAGTCTCATCATCATCATCAGCCGTACGACGCCCACTGCTAGGCGTGGCCTCCCGCAAAAATTGGCAGTACAAATTATATTTAACTTGTATTTTGCCTTCAGAGAGCATATTTCCACTATGACTTTATCATCCCTAATGGACTAACGCTTAGTCTTAATCACACCGTGTTAAGTGATGATATTGCTGAAGTTGGAAGCGTGATACTTCCGGAATCCTCAACTACTAAGAATCTAGAACTAAGTAGGTACCTTATCGCTATCACAATTGCCGAAATGCATAAATGCTGTAAAAAATATTTTTATGGCGACTTAGATTAGATTATTAGACAGGCGGACATAGAACAAGTCACACCACCGACCAATATAATATGTACCCCACTGGGATTCGAATGTGGGACCTCTAGGTCTAATACCGGTGGTGTGTATTACTAGACCACAGAGGCGGTTAAAACGCCTCGCAGCGATGTGAACACGCAATCCCTGGACAAACACGTTTCGAATTTCACTCATGGCCTGTCAGCCAATCTGATCTCCCTGATAAGAGTTTCGCGGCCTCACAGACTCACTTTATTCCCAGAATTTTGAATTGTATGAGGGCGCATAACGTTTGAGATACGTGACTGAATTTTTTAGTTAAATGCCCACAGTCTAGTCTAGGCGCAGTTAGAGATGTTTAACTACCATATTATACTTACGTTCACATTAAATATATTATTATGCATCAATTTCTTTGTGTAAAACTGATGAGGATGGTGATAAGGGTATACTTGTACATACGTGAACGTATAATATGGTAGTTAAACATTGGTGTTTAGCCCCATCCACTCAGCCAAAAATGGTATGCAAATTCCACCATTGTCGCATATGCCTATATTCGAGTGTCAATTAGTAAACTGATAGAAAAGTAAAAATATTTAATACGAATTTGTTAGCTTAACACTCTCACTGTTCAATAGCAACATCAGCATAATAACTGAGAAGGCGCAAAAACCGCTGCCAATTTCACCGTCGGCCGTCGTGCGCGCATGTTTATAAAACACGATATCACAATCACCGGCGGCCGGCGACTTCTTGCCGGAGATTACAGATGATGGCTCTAGGTTTACAGAGCCGGATTTCGTAAGAAAACTTGGAATAAATTTACATCTCTTTTTAAAAGTAAAAATATATTTTGAGCTAAGTAGCTAACTAATGGACAATAAGGGCTTAAATTGCAGCAAGACGTGGTGGAGATTGTTCCATTCCTGGAACCGTAAACTGAGAGGGAGTGGCTCGTGTGTCCTCAAGAGAGCCATTCCAAGACTTTCAAGGCATGGTAGCAAATAACTAGCCAGTTCTAGGAACTCAAAACCAGCCGTGGCTTCTCCCTATGACAGCCAGCTAGACAAATGATTGAAAATTCCCTTCCTGGAAATGAGAGGCGGCTCAAGCCTCCACGAGAGACGGTTTCCCGAGACTTATAAGTCTCGATAGCTCAAGTGGGAAATCAGGAGACTGGACATCCTAAGGTTGCGGGTCGAGTCCCATCTGACAATTTAAGTACTAGTTGTATTTTCTAGCTCCGTATTTATAGCATACTACATTCTGCATTTGGGTCAATTTAGAAGCTTGTCTGAGTCTTCACATGGAACTGATTACTTTTTATACCTAGCTTGTTCCAGAAACTCAAGCCGGCCCTGGCCCTCCCAATGACAGCCCGCTAGAGAAATGATTGAAAATTCCCTTCCTGGAACCGTGAAATGAGAGGCGGCTGAGGCTTCCACGTGAGACGGTTTCCCAGGACCGCCCTTTCCTGTGCAATGCTGCTAATTTCCTTTTGATTGGAACAGAAAGTCGTTGCAATTAGATAGTGTGTTGGTGTAAACTGTAGTGTAACATTTACTTAATTTGTTTGTTTCGTTTGGTACCATATCTAACTATTTCATAGCCGGTCGATTCGCGAAAAATAACAAATAGTTATGCAGAAATTGTTGTCGGCGCACATGAAGAGATCGTTAGAAAGTTTTTCGTTAAAGCTGCTTATATCGTAAATCTAATTAGATACAAGCCCTACATTACTAATTCTGCCGTAACAAGAATCTGTCCTAAAGAATTTCTAAAAACATTTTTTTATGCGCGACAGTACTAATTCTGCCGTAACAAGAATCTGCCGTTACAAGAATCTGTCGTAACCAGAATCTGTCGAAACCAGAATCTGTCCTAAGACGAATAAGGGTAAGGTAAGCCCTTATGGTGATGTGAATTATTATAATAATCCGTCAATTGTGGAACAAAGTTTTCAATATGACATCCAGCCAGCAAACATGAATTTTCGTTTCGCATTTGGGGGAATAATGAGATGCAAAACCTACTAATGCTAAAAAACTTGGATGTTGCCGACGTTATTCTCAACTAAGTAAATAGTAAAGTTACGGTACTTAATAATCCACCAAAACTTCTAGCAAAAAATCTCCAGTCCTGATATTGTTGTAGATCATGGAGATAAGAACCGCAGGCGCCGGCGGCGGAGCGCCGCATTCCTGCCAACCGCAGCGGCTGCGTTTAGCCCCACTCGGGTTGCCATCCTATCTGCCTTACACTCGGTACTTCATTTATAAACACGATGTGGCAGTTATACTCGTACTTCTGTTATATATGATGTTTCATCTCCCAATATCCTAATTTTTAAATGCTAAGCTGCAGTTAATTGTGCGGAATTTACATTTTACGTAGGTACCTAAATGAAATTAATTTACTTGTACAATCACGAGCAACAACATACTATGTCATATTACTCTTGTGGCAAACCAACACGTACTGTTGTGAATTACAGCAAGATTTACCGTGAAAATAAGGGGAAAATAAAGGAAAAACTTGTTTTCTTTGTTTCGTATTGGTGCTTGTGGCACAGTTTTGTTTCGGGTCACTACAATGTGACAAAGTTCTATGTTGCTTAAGTTTTAATTTTATTGAGTTTGATTATACTTCTTTGAGTTTGGTTTACAACGCCAAGAGCAAAGAAAGCCCCCATTCTTTAAATCTCTTCTAAATCGCCATGATCGTTGCCGCCACATTGCATTAAAATATTTTTTTACGAAATAATGGCATTTATTATTTATTTAGGATACAGCATAGCATCGATAACTTTCTTACAGCATATCTCGGCTTTTGTGACTTCATACCCATCATAGGTTTCTTAATACCTTGTGAAGTACCAACGTGCAAGAATGTGGTCCACAGGGCTCGAGGAAGGTCCATAGTTTGGTGTCCGGACCGCCCTGGGAATGCTGGCGATGTATGATTACTAGTTCCAATGTCTTTATTCATACACATGAAGGAATCTAATGCTCCTTTTACTTTAATGGCAAGTGCAAGTTTTTATTTGCTAGTTAGGTTAGTATGAGTAATTAAGTGTTGAGTATTTTGATGATTAATTTAAAAGCTCATAATTCTCCGATAGCCGAGTTTTGTAATTTGTTTTAAATACCTAACTGAAATCAATTTGGGTCGATTGAGAGAAGATTGATGATGAAGAGAGATGGAGCTAAGTATCGCGAAAGCCGCAACCAACATACCAGACGATCCATGACCACACCACTCCGCCATGAGTGTTCGACTTAGAAGAAGAATTGGTTTTTGCGTTTCGACATTCAGAGTTGAGACCGGATGGCACAGATTTATAGTTACGCATCACTCAAACTTCCTCACCAATACTGATGACTGTATCATCATCATTGGCCACAAATCTCTTAGGTCTACTGGACACGAGGCCTCAAATGGTCCTTCATTTCACGCAGCCAAATTACAGTAATCTATTCACGAGAGCTATAAGAATCAGTGCTGGAGAAAGCAATCTGTTGTGTAAGAGCATTGTTCGTAATCTAAATAATATTTCGAGTGAATTTGGCCCGATGAGCTCGTGTGAACGACGCGCGTAGCCCGTGGGATACATCTACGCTAGATGTTGTAGTGAGGGGCTGGTATAAAACTCACTCACTCAAAAAGTTAAATGGACATAGGTACATGTAAGACGGACTAGCTTCGAATCATCTTACTATTTTATAAATTTATTTATTTATTATTTATTTATAGGAAGACCAACAGCCAATCTTACAGAATAATAGATACAAAGGTACTCACTAATAGCTATAAAAAACAACACTACAAAATCTATAAATAATAAAACTAATTCTATATGAATGCGAAATTTTGGAGCTTTGTAGGTATGTTTTAGTGTTTGGCTGTTGTGACTAGATCGTAGCAAAACGGCTGAACAGGCCTAGAATAGCATGGCTGTATATGCTTTTCTCCCGGGGTAAAATACTTTTTACCCTGATGATGACTAACAATACTGCCGTGACGATACTGCGTGTTGACATGAACAATACGCGCGAAAATCACACAACTTAAATCGACTAACTTACAAAACATTAAACTGCAAAACTGCTTAATTGAGTACAATGCTTTATATTACATATATAATTATAAATACAACTTGTTTTTGTTTTAAAATATAAATTGTTGTTGCATAAAATTACCTACTAAGATAACCTACTTCAAACTGCATAAGTATGCAGGGAACACAGCTTGCACTTTGAACACTAGAACACCAATACAAGAAATGTAATGTCAGCTGTTTCATACATTCGAATCGAATAGTGTTTGTTTTGTCCTTTCTGAGAGTGAAATCTCATAAGCCTTTCATAAGAGAACTTGCAAGGCAAAGAATACTTATGGAAATACCTTCATATCCATGTAGCATGGTATGGTATTAAAGTTTGTCGGCAACAAAATAGTCAAGAAATATTGAAGCTAGATTTCATAAGAGCAAACATCACTTGAGTCATAAAATAGTCAGTTCCTCAGGGGTTGAGGATTCCGATAGTAATACGATTCCACATTCAGCGTTATAACTTAACATCAGGTGACAAAGGCTTTGTATTAACTACCTAGGTAGTCAACAAATATTTTCGAAAGACTAAAAGCTATGACTCGTCAGCGAACAACACTATGCTGACTACAAGTTGCGTGATGATAATTGTCGCGGGTCGGCGGTGGCTTGTCCGCAATAATTGTGATGGCGTGTGCCCCGGCGCTTCCTGTCACTTGCCCCTCTGATTGCTGCATCACACTTGACGGACTACCAACATTGTTTAAAAGTAAAAAATAATCTACGTTAGATTTTTAAGAAAAAGTTAGAAGTAAGACGTACCTACTGATGAAACAGCAGACTGTTATGATGCGAAACTTATATAAGAAAAATATATATATATATATATATATATATATATATATATATATATATATTTGAGCTTTGAATAAGTGTTTGCATACATTTCTAATAAGTAGGTACCTATATAAACTTTTAAAGCTCTTCGATCATATAAAATCGAAGGGTTAAACAGAAACGTCTGCAGTGGTATGGACGGCACACATTCAAAGACGTCAGACGAATCACATGGTGGAGCTTGACCTTGCCCGTCTGGTTGACGACGATCGAAAAATGTCCAAAAGAGGCTCATTCAGATAAGGATACAGCACAAAACCGTGCTAAATGGAAAATGCGGACAAGTAAAGCCGACCCCAAGTAGTTAGAAACTTTTTCAAATTTTCGAATTGATAAATTTTCCTCTCAGAAAGTTTAGGTCTTTAAATTCGAAAGAGATTGAATATGTACATTTGATCATCATCATCTCAGCCGTACGACGCCCACTGCTGGGCATAGGCCTCCCCCAAGGATCTCCACAACGATCGGTCCTGCGCTACCCGCATCCAGCGGCTTCCCGCGACCGTACATTTAGGTCATATCAAAAATATTTCACTTGCCCTTCTGATTGTTGCTACTTGACAGAAACTAAAATATAAGTAAAAGTTCAAAGTTTTTTTTTGTTTTTTTTTTCAATATTAAAAATTGCATTGTGAATGGGAAAAAGTTAAAATTATAAGTTCAAAAGTTAAATTTTTATTTAATATTAATCTTGTATTAATTTTTAGTAACCAGTGATTTACCCAAGAAAAAATTGCGATGAAGTCCATAAGAAAATCAGAAGTGAAATAAAAATCTTAATTTCCGCTGAACAATCTTCTTCAATCGATCTTTCAATCGCTGCTGGCTGTTGCAAACAAGTCTAATAACGAACATAAACGCAGAATAATGAGCAAATGACCACGCTGCGCAGTGTCACAGCCTATAAGTGCGAATCAGCTACCAATTGAACCAATCGTAAATTTTTATGATTCGTAATACACCTTGTAGTGCATGGTAATTTGAAAAGATGCGTGCGCTTTCCTTGTTAGATTCCAATTATCCAAGTTGGACTTGGATCTTCCAGTTTTTTTCTTGCAATTAATTTATATATTATAGGCTTTTTAGTTGACTGTTAAGTATATAGGTACTGTACATTCACTGTCAAGAACAGAGTAACAGATGATTTCAAACTTTTTCATGATTTATGTCATAACAAGCATTTAATCAGCATTGCAATTATTTAAGTCGTTTAAAGCGTATGCGAATTAATGAATTGAGTTCTACGTTCTAAATAACATGCTTAAGTTTGTTTTTATAATCATCTACTAACCACCTAGACTACCTGCGTACTTAGGTACACTTAGTTTTTATGACATTCTTACTCGAAGTCCACATTAAAGCGCAAAGTTAAACTTCTGTAGACTTCTCATAATATTTACAACTACGTCATGTCTTGAGCTAGGTCAAAGTACCTACTACTCTACTAGGTAAGTACTAAGTCAAAACCAGTTCAGCCTTACAAGCGGAGGCGAGCAATTTTCCAATGTAAGTAAGTACCAAACAGTATAAATAAAACAACGTATTTCTCACTAATTTAAAGACTAAAAGTAAGTCCCATTATAAAATTCTATACGTCAACAATAATTAGAGACAAGATGTAGAAATTATCGGAATGCGAGCGACATTTGTGCGATGTTATGCATTATTCATGTCCTCATGTGGTTGCTGACAGTTCTTTGATCACTCGGCCATCTTATTTCATCCAATTCTGTAAGCCTACTCTAATTCAACGAAAAACGAACCTTCGTTATAGCCGTCCCTCTCACTCCCCGGGCATGACAGAATCGAGTGAAAGCGAAACGAATTTTCGTTTTTCATTGAATTAGAGTAGGGCTTCTTTTTTTTTTGACCACGTATCTATAATTGAACGTATAATGTTTTTTTCTACATTTTTCTACAAAATGCCCAATTCATGAACAAACACTTAAACCGATGTCGATTTTTTTTTATCCACAACGGGGTAGCACTTAGCCTTCATCACACATGATGTTAAGTGGTGATAAGATAAGGCTGAAGTGGTGGAAGCACACTACTCCCGGAATCCTCAATCACTGAGGAACATCTTGATGAGAATTGTATTCATTTGGTGGTGAAAATCATGAAGTTTAAAAATAAATAATACCTACCTACTTAGTCGCTGACGTATCATTCTGACCACAAAGTATAATTAGTAGGTAGGTGTTATTTAGAGTTTAAAATTTACTACCTACCTATACTTATTACCCTGTTTTTTTATCATGGTGTTTGTGAAATAAATGTGTTTCATTATTTAATGTGACATCATGGATACAAACACAATATACTATCTTAAACGTTTTGCAAAAACGTCGCTCCTTCGGAATATAATTTGAAATACTTATGAGCAGATACTATGCCTCTTAAAACAGCCACCTAAAAATCTATTTTAGCTATGAATCTTTACTCGTTTTTTACGTAGGTATTGCATATTAACTGTTATTATGAATTTAAAAATAAACGCTATTAGGCATTTTGTAACCTAAATTGCTAAATTCTCACCAGAAAATATTTCCCAATATCATTCGATTGGTTGGTAGCCAATATAATTATCGATTTTATTACACCAAATACATTTCCCAAAACATAATTTGGCATGAAACCCACGAACTTGCAAAACGACACCTTCAGTTACATTGCGGTAGGTCTAATTGATTATGGAGTCGCTGACAGCCAAAGCCCTATCAAATGGTAAGTTTGAGTGTCGTCGTGACTAAGTCAGTACACGACAACACTACTGTAACCAACACTATGTCTTTACTATATAGTGTC
The DNA here is from genome assembly GCA_949710035.1 of Crambus lathoniellus. Classification (NCBI taxonomy): domain Eukaryota; kingdom Metazoa; phylum Arthropoda; class Insecta; order Lepidoptera; family Crambidae; genus Crambus; species Crambus lathoniellus. The sequence goes on from OX453297.1 coordinate 12,227,299, forward strand.
ACAGGAAGTGTCCAAATCAGTGGATTTGTACTGCAACTAAGTACATCTTCAACTTAAGTGTGGCGGCAGTGTACACACGTAGACAGTCGATGTATACTAAACTAATACACTGATTGCCATCTGGTGTCGTCGTGTATAATACTTACAATATGTTATAGATGAGCGACAATAAGGTTGTGACAGTGGTGGTCAACGACAGTGTTGGTACACAACAAGCTTTCAAACCGACTTGCTAGCAAACATGCGCGAATCGGAGATTAACGGCGTCCACTATTGCTAGTTGTCGCATGCATACTGTCGCTCGTCTGTTGGAGCCCTAACCTCTACAAAAACACAGGGCCGTCCCAGAGTTCCTAGGATCGTGACCCAGTGGCACGATAGGACTGTAATGCCGCACCTTTCTAGAACTTCGTGGTTTTAAAATTGCTGCTAAAGGTTGGTCTAGGTATATGGGTGCAAGCAATGTAATACTTGTTGTAACGTTCTTGCCGATAATGCTCGTGGTGATCCAATGAAACTCAAAAATTGTTTTCACTCATTGAAGCTTTCTCGCAGAAGCTGTCCGAGGTAGTGGGAGCCTGATGGCCTGTAACTCAGATTTTTATTTCGCTCAGATAAGTCTCTCACAAACTTAATTTATTGTATTTTAATGATCTGTGTCTTGTCAGATTAAGAGTTAGATATCAAGAATGTAAGTTTGTGATGGATGAGAAAAATCAATGTTTATTGTTATTATTATTACTAATATAATATTATTACCTACTCAATAGACACCAATAGACACAACAGGCGGTGTCGACTCGACCTGTCAAATGTATGCAAACACAGCTAAGCTCAGGCTCGCGTAAGTGTATATATTCTTTGGCTCTGGGGACTTGTTGAGAATGTTGATTACAGGACGGAGCTATAACTACACTGTGTATAGCGCCATCTCGCTTCTATAACATTGTTTGACAGCTCGCGGTAAGGCCCCAGCTTCGCGCAGGACCGTTCTCTGTGGAAACGCACCCTGATGTTGTGTATTATAAGTTGGCTCAGCATCAGCTCTATTCGATTGTGAAAACAAATTGCCAACATTAAAATTAAAAAAGTACTTACTTCATTTGGTTATTGCCATTTAAATTGGTTGACTTAACAAAATTATCGTTTTCATGATATCAGCGCAAAATGCAACTCGTGTTTTGTAAATTCTCTAACAATAAATTTTATATCCACAAACTAATAACTAATAACTAAATTTGCGTATACTGTAGGTACAGACATTTACATGGCTCTAGTAGGACTTATTACATAACACGTTGCCTACACGAAACAACAATTTTCCTTTTATCTTGTGCTGTATTTAACATTAAAGATCAAAACCGGATAGTTTTCTTAGAAGTTCTTTCAACTACTATAATGATGGTTGTGACATCACGACTAAATTTTTATAAATTGATCGTTGCGTGCTCAAATTGATTGCACGGCTCCCTCTATTCACAGGAACCTGTACCAGCGCAGCGTGCCCTGTCATTAGCACTGTCACAAGAATTAATTGCAACCTTATTTTTCTTCAGATAAGGTAAAGAATTGCTTGTTGACAGATTTTGCGCGAAATAAGCATGGGCACCCCGCGTGACGCTCATACGTAGGTAGGTAGTTGTACCTTGGGGTGAAGTTACCATATGGTAAGCATTTGTCGGATTTGCTGTTCAATTTAATTGTCGGTACTGCGTCCGGTCGTCGTTTTATATCAGCGGCATGATCGGTGCACAATTTGTAAACAGTGTTTGCCGGTTCGAATGCGCGTTGTATTCGAATTTAGATTAATTTAGACGTTAATGAATTTGCGCCCTATTCTAAATCGACTCTTTGATACCTATCTACTTGGTTTACCATTTGTTCGATGGGGAACATTCTTGACACCAATTATCAAGAATCTAGATAGGTAATTGGTGTCAAAAATAAATGCTGCGCATGCAAATCTAGAATCTAGATTTATTCTAGACATTCATTGAAATTTATTTATTTATATTTATATTTTATTCAAGTACACAAAACAGACAACAATCAGTTCATTTTCATATGGATAGAGTTAAACAATTACAGTACAAGATTGGTATCCTAAGCATGCGTACATGTCATGATTTGCGGACAATTTCCAATATAAGCAATACAGTAAAAAAAAACATTGATGCATTACATTAACGAAAAGTTACAAAATTATAAACCCCTAGTAAATCCTCCCAAAGACCCTCTAGTTTAAGTTCTTATTTCATCAATTCCTATTCTAGAGGGAATGAAAATTAAGTAAGTAAAAGTAAGCGTTAAAGGTTACATTTCAATATATCTTTCAGAGTATTCTAAAGTCTCTGAAAAGGCTAGTCCCTTACAAAAATTATGCAATAGGTATACGAACAATGTCTCAAACTGATCGACTTTCGCTACACACTTGTTATAGCCAACCCATTTTCCAGCAATCATCAACATTTCTACCATTGCGTAACAATAGGGGTGATCGTGGGCATCGACCGTGTCGCCGTCATTCAGCAACATTGTGGCAAACCTTCGTAAAACAGTGACAGTTCAATTTCAGTGTTTAGAGACAACCTTTCTCTGAAAACTTTTCAGAAAATCACAGAGCTTCTGAAGACTTCTCTAATAGATTATTGATTTAGGTAGCGTTTCACTCGTCGCGTTAAACCCATTTTTCCTGGATTCATCAACAACCTTACCCCTTACCCGCCCACAGACTATCAGTCCGTCGGCTTGAAGCCCTTGTACGAACAGACCGCTTGACAATCGGTTTTTGTGTGTAATACTCGTGTGTGGCAAATTGCGGCCAACTGACAGGCCTTCGCATGCAGCCAGACTGATAGTCTGATGTGGTGTGGGGCCATTTAGACATATTACAAGACTACCTTTTTCTGTCCTTCCGAAACATATAGCCATTTTGCTAAACGTTCAACCGTACTAATCCATCCTCATATTAAAAATGTGAAAGTGTATTTTGTTGTCCGTCTTTCACGGCAAAACGGACCAACGGATCTACGTGATTTTTGTATGGGGATAGTTTGGGAGCTGGAGATTGACCTAGGCTACTTATTATCCAGATACAATATCACATTCCCATGGGATAACGTCGTGTGGGTCACGCGGGCAGAACACTAGAAACGAAACTCTGTCTGTCATCTTTCGACGCCTAATAAAAACTGAATTTGATGAATTGTTCATACATAGATAAGATCTTGCACCTTGAAATCCCTAATAAACACAATATTACTAGCACCGTGTTATAGCAGCATTCCAGGAGGACGAAGTCGAGTGCATCTGCAACGCAAGTCTACAACATTTCTACCATTGCGCAACAATGGGGGTGACGGTGAGCACCGACCGTGTCGCCGTCAGCGTCGTCAGCCCACAGCGGCCCCGGCAATCAACCTGTCGCTGCGACAGTTAACCTTTGTTCAATTTGGAAACGGTGAAATGAATGACTTTATTTTTTTTAGATTCAACTTTTTTATTTTATGAAAGTCGGCTAGTCAATCAACAAGTTATTTTTTGGCAGGTCACTCGCAACTTTTTTGCTTGTAAAATTTTGGAAACTGGGTTTCGGTTGGGGATTTATACTAGCCAGCAAAGGACAAAAGCAGTAACTAGTATTTCATACTCGTATCAATAATAGTATTTATATCCTCTAGGGAAAATCGTTAAGAAGTTATGAACGTGCAGTCTGACAATAATATCTAGTGTTTTAAACTGTATGAACCTACTAAGTTAAGTAAAGTGAAGAAATCCATAGGTTTTAGAGAAGTCTGTGCTTAGGTACAATCCGCGTCACGAAAGATGAGACTTGATGGATCACGTGGTTCGACTTGCGTAGTAGCGATTTCTTTTCAGGTAAACATAAAAAATCGTCTACTGCGCAAGTCAAATCAGTGGTGTCCCAGGTCCACTGACCTCTATTCCAGGTCTCATCTTTCGTGACGCGGATTGTACTACTAGTATGATGATGTTGACTACGCGCTTTACATTAACATTGCCTGTATTCTCCCGACCTTTCTCAAACGCAGTAGGTATTACCTATGATCAAATAGTTGTTGCATTCCTGTATACCTACATTTTACAAGTCGTGACAGCTAAGGCCGGGCCACTCGCGCTGCGTCTTGATTGCGTCCATTGCGCAACGCGACGGGTAATTGTGCGTAAGTTGCATTCTGCGATGTGACAACACTTGAGGCAGGGCCGCACTTAGTACGGTTACTCTCGAAATTCTCGGAACCGATCGATCAACAATTTTTTAAGATTTACGATGCACGTAAGATGCACGTGATTAGTACCTACCTACATAGAAACTTACCTAGCCTCTTAGCATCCAGGGTCCTTTTTAATGGCCCATTTTTTATGTAAACAAAGCACTTAAGTGCGCGCTTTCGCTATCCCGAACATCTGGTTATACTTAGGCCGTCTTTGGTTACATTTATGATAAGCTGACTAACGAAAGCAATAAACTAAAACTGTTTGACAGATAAACGATATGTTTTGTTTTATAATGGTCGTTCGAACTCAACCTTTGAGTAAACAAAAAGAGCAATAGTGCGGTCCATGCGATATAATTTTTTTTCACATAGTTATCGATAAAATAACATATCATCATCATCATCATCATCATCAGCCGTACGACGCCCACTGCTGGGCATAGGCCTCCCCCAAGGATCTCCACAACGATCGGTCCTGCGATAAAAAAAGGATATATATATTTAGAATCTACATGAAAAAACCTATCTGATAAGAATGTAGTATACGGAAAAACATTTTTTTAAAATTTTCAAAAAACGAATTACTTCTGAATAAAAAAAAAATCGAAATTCAAATATTTTTGTTTTTTTTTTCTTCTAATTCACATATTATAGTGTATTTTTACAGTACGTACGACGAGTTTATCTCTCTTTTGAACATCGAAAACTGCATTCAAAAAATCAAAACATTGCAAAAGTTACAAAAAAATAATGTAGTCGTAAGAGCATCTTAAGATGCCAGCGGTCGTAGTAAGGCAGAACAACATGACAAAAGGAAAACTATGAAGTTCATTCAAAATCCACCGTTCACGAACAAACATGGACAACATGGTACTTAATCATGGACAAGTACAAGTAATTTACTGCCAAACGCAAACACCAAAGAATGGCTTTGGACGCTAATTTAATTACCTATTCCTATTCCATCACTGGATTACCTACTCCGAAGAACAAAGTAAGTAACTATTGCCTATCCTCCATTTATCCGACCAGCCCAGGGCAGTCTTCAAATCTTCTACCTATGCTCGTTATTACCTATTATGAAATTATGTCATTTTGATTATAATTATCGATCGCCAAATCGATCGATGTCACATTTTAGTCCTCTGTTGCAATTTAGGTATCCAGTAGAGTTAGCATGCGCTCAACGAGATCCCTACTTAATTTAGTCGACTCTCATGTGCGAGTTCTGTCTCTTGCTTATCTGAGAGAGAAGTGACAGGGACAAAATCACGTTGACAGTCAGAAAAGAGTTGTCAAAATTTCTCGTGCGCATGCTAGACCTACAAACGGCACCACTCTTCCATGGAACAGATTATGCCGCGCCGCGCCGCGCCGGCCCGTTAAGATCTGTATATGACCTCAGAGATCTGAATGCGGGCCTGTATTTGTTATCCTCGTCCGCTCACCAATTAGTGCGATCAATTGAACATCTAGAGCAGAATCTATCGTGCCAGCCAGTCTGCGTTTGATACCAATCTTAACTTGTAACGTTAACAAAAGATGTCTTATACATTCAACCGTATTATGTAGGTACATGGAAAAAGCTTAATTTTGACAATATTGTATTGTTATCTTATCTTTGTTAAATCTCCACTTACAATTGAAGGGTACAGGGGCAAAACAAGGAATGTCACAAAACAGATTTTTGTGTAATTTACATTTTAATGTAAGTATATTTGTGAAAATTTGTCAAAAGTTTATTTGTATTTACAGCCGATCTGTGTAAAGTAAACTTAGGTTCCTATCAGTAAATTAATAAAAAATAATTATGCAAGACAAAAATAAAAATAAAATAAAAAATAAATAACAAAAAACCTGTTTGTGACATTTCTTGTTTTGCCCCTGTACCCTTCAATTTAATAAAGGACTTTAAGCTAAGATCTTACTCTGAGCTTTTTACGGCCTCTTTTGCTTTTGCTAGAGATTGCGGTCGCGGGTTCGACAAGACAATTACCTATTTGTGTGCGTGCGTGAACTTTTCTGTATCGAATTTGCTGCGTTTAAAGATTCATCCGTGTACATCACTTGAATCGTTGTTTTATTTGTGCCATATCGATTGTGATTGAAGAATAAGACGTTTGTTATTGAAGAAGAGACTATTATTTTGAGGATCCCTCGTCGCAACCATCCTGACAACGAGACCAGACCAGGCAACCGACCCCAGCGACGTCTTGTCTTAGTCTGTGTGTTTTCTATACATGTATAGGTATTATGTATCTATTTGCAAAAAGTGTAGGTTAGTATGTTTTCCGTACTTCGCTATGCTTCGCTTGCTATTTCTAATGTTTTTCTTGCGATGTGTGAGTGTGAGCCAATCCCTGAAATAAAAATTTTCCATATGTAACGGGTTTTTGCACTATATGGGACTGAAATATTATCTCTAGGTTATAATTGTTTATTTATAAAAAATATGGGCCCAATGCTGCTATATCTCTATAAAAAAAGAATAGGTACTTACTTACTTTGTAAACTTTGTCATAATTATGAATTAGTATGCAAAAGATTTTAGCCCAATCGGCAATAAAATTGGCCACCATTCTTTGCATGTAAAAATTTGCATTCACGAAATCTGGGCTTTGAACTCATTATTGGTTCAAAACAATGTGTCCGTTATGCATAATGAGGCAAATTTCTTAAAGAAAAAGGTGTTAAAACAAGTATGGCGTGAAAAAACTTATAAAAGGATACGGTTTTTAAAGTTAATAGCTTGATATGTGAATAGGGATCGATCTTCGCTCATCTGTTTAATGGATCACAAGTATTTTACATCAAATTTAGTAGGCTAAATAATAATATTGCATGTGGATTGGCTAAAATTTTCCTGTCAATGCTATGTTGAATCGACGATTGCAATCGAATCAAATCGATATTGAATTGCACCCATTTTTTAACCGACTTCTAAATCAAAAAGGAGGAGGTTCTCTATTCGTCTGTATGTATGTTTTTTCCCTTTTTTTTTTTTTTTTTTTGTGTATGTCCACCGATTACTCGAAGACGGCTGAACCGATTGAAATGGTTCAAACGTTATTACATCAGGTTGGATTCCAAGTTGGTCCCATTTTTTGAAATTTTGAAATCGGTTCAGTAGTTTTCAGGAAATCTTGAAAATACTGTCGTTTTCGTTACCACTTTATGTGAATTTAATACGTATCTTTAGGCATAATTCCTTTGTTTATAAACCGATTTAGATGATTCTTGTTTTGTTAACAAGGGGATACCTCAAGGTATTTTAACCGACTTCTAAAAAGGAGGTTTTGAGTTTGATCACATACCTATTTACCAGAAAGCACGCTGCACTAAAAAGAGTGAAATAAAAATTATTTTTATAAAAAAATAAAACCGCCTTCTAAAAAAACCACATCAAAAAAGTAAGAAATAATTCCTCACCAAATAAATAACGTAAGTACTTTGAACTCGGGCGGGTTTTAACAAAAACAACAAAAAATTGTACATGTTTCACGCCCGACTTCAAAGTACTTACGTTATTTATTTGGTGAGGAATTATTTCTTACTTTTTTGATGTGGTTTTTTTAGAAGGCGGTTTTATTTTTTTATAAAAATAATTAAACACCCATTTGATACAATGGTGTCTACAAAATGTAAAAACATTGAGTTGGCTACGTTATTCCTGTCAGAACATAGGGTTGGCAGCGAATGAAAGTTTAAATAAAAATAGTAATTTGCAACAGTTTGTTAATTAAATAATTGATTCTATATGCCTCATACTATCGATTGGTATAATAATGGATAAAAAAACCAGGTAAGTGCAAATTTCGGACAAAAAAAATTTTTTTTTTTAATATGTCTTGACAGGAAAACTTGTGCCAACCCACTTTAGCGTACTTACTAAGGTTCTGGCTGGTTAATATATTCGCGTGAATTTAATATTACGTAGACGTAAAACATTCTAATTTCTTGGGTACCCTACATAACATTATTATTTTGTAATGGCTAGAAATATGGTAATCAAAACATTTCATAAATACCTTTTTTTATTTATTAATAAGCACTTTTACCTTCATTTTGTGCGATTTGCTAATATTTGGGATTTTTTAGTATACTTAGCAATAAAAACGGTAATTTCATAGGAAAGAATAACAGTTCCTTCCTATGTATTGCAGTTTTTAGGGTTCCGTAACTCAAAAGGAAAAAAATGGAACCCTTATAGGATCACTTTGTTGTCCGTCTGTCTGTCAGTCTGTCTGTATGTCCGTCCGTCTGTCCGTCAAGACCCTTTATCTCGGGAACGCGTGGAGGTATCGAGTTGAAATCATATAGGTACTAAGAAGAAGAAGCTGTGAAAAAATCAAACTAAGTTAGCGTCCTAAGTTAACGTAAAAAAAACTATGGCCGTTTATGCCGCAAAAAATGCATATTTCGACACTCTCAAGGGAATCAAAATTCATAGGGTACTTCCGGTTGACCTAGAACTTTCTTTTCTTTCTTTCTTTCTTTAAATTTGGCTAGTAATATCGTCTTACACTACAAGTGCAGAGAAAAATCTAAAAATTATACATTTGTAATTAAATTATTAACTGTCTGTCTGTATATCCGTCTGTCTGTCAAGCCCCTTTATCTCGGGAACGCTTGAAGGTATCTAGTTGAAATTAAAACCATATACTCAGGTTTAGTTAGAGTCCCTTGAAGCTGTGAAAATATCAAACTTCTCAGTCTGATATTTTCACAGTCAGTCAGTCAGTTCAGAAAAATCAGAAAACTATACATTTATAATTAAATCATAAACAAATATAGCTAGTCATTAAAGTACGTAATCAAAAAAATCTATGTGCCCGGTCATAATTTAACTTCTAATTGACCTATAAACTTGAAATTTGGTGATAGTGTTTATTATTACGTATATTTTACCAACAAATACCAATTTACTGATAGTTCCGTTTCTTCTCTTTTAAATTCCCTTATTTGCCTATTACAAATCATTTTAACAACTTACATTTTGAGTTCCAGATACAAATTTTCTACAGCTTTCTTATCCGGTTTATTTTATTTTAGCTGTAGCTATATTTGCTATTTTAATAAAATTGTTAAAGAAAGTTAAAGTCTGCAATTTAACAATATAGATACGCCTGCCTTTTTAACTTAGTAAAGCCTGCACACAGTTAAATAAACTTCAATTTTGATGGATCGTAAACACAACATATTTTGTTTTGCGTACGCCGACTCTCGCGCCTCTTAAAGTAGATATACGATCTATAAATCAGTATCCGCCACACTGCTGTTTGAAGCCTTTCGACGGTTCTCATAAGAAGTAACTGGCAACCAGTTTGATCTAGTAACAGTCGTTAAACTCTTGACATTTGACGCCATATTTTTTTCGGAAATCCGGCTCGAAGGACCGATTAGTTCATACGCCGCGAGCCCCCAAATCTTTGAGTGCCCATAAATTTACAGTTGTAATAAATACGAGCATTAAGTAGGCAATAAAAACAACGTTTACAGTAAGCATTGAGCCAGTTATACTTAATCGACACGTGTAATTTTTTTACGGATCTTGTTTGCGCCAGTTACCGATCGGATGGCCCATTAAAATGAGGTGCCTCGTGATATGAATTTAGCGTCAAAAGTGCAATAACATGGGTTCAGTGGCTGACAGAACTCGTGACCGCAGCACCGGCGAGGCAGAGGCGAGATTCACGAGACCTAAGAAAGTGAGGGGAAGTCTACATTTACATCGATCTTGATATCATTAATGAGCAGAGCAATTTACTTCACTATAACTTAACGTACCTATGCGTAGAATCATACATGAAGATACTAACAGACGACTACTGTTATCATACGCCAGTTGCGGAGACGAGTCACCAGCGAGGCGTGTCTCCTATACAGGTTTTTTTTTTTATCAGTGCACAAATTTTTAAGGTCGACTCAGAATCGGTAAGTGAACAACTTTCCCCTAGAAACATAGGTAGAAATATGACAAAAAATTTTGACTCTTTATACAAATCGGACTGATCACGTGATCGAGTTAGTATGGGAAGTTCAAAAGTTTTTGTCGTATTTCGATTCGACCAATGTTTCTAGGAGAAAGTGGTTCACTTACCGATTCTGAGTCGACCTTAGAAATTTAATTTAACCTAACCTTAAAAATAGGCCCTACGCTATAGTGCGACAAGCATTTCTGTTCCGGTGATAATCTTTATAACTGAAACAGTTTTCATTCGACACAGTCCATTTTGATAGTTAATGTCGTATTGCAATAGTGGCTCCCAAAAAGCTTAGACTAAATACTGAGGTAACGAGTATTAAGTCAAACTTCATGGTGGCTCCTCTGTCACAGCCTGTCACTGCAACAGACAGGAGTCTAGGACTTTTCCCGTAGATTTAGAATTTTTTCGCTACTAAATCTATGACTTTTCCAGTATCCGGCATGTCACACAAGATGGACTCGTCACCGTGACTTGGGCGTCGATACCATACGTCTGTTAGTTGACTGTGACTTTATTTCGCAGTAATGCTATTATTTCCCATAGCATCCATTTTACAAAAAAGGTTCTACACGCAGCCAGTGCTAAAACACAGTTGTTTTCGCATCACTAGCTGACACCGCAAGGCGCGCGAGCAGGCGAACATGTAATGACTGCGCGGCCGCCATTACGTCTCATTACCTGACAGTCACGTACCGACGCAGAAATGGATTTGTCTTTGCAAAAATAATGATTGCAGATTGCGGACCGCCTTCAAAGAAAATTGGATTCGAGTAAACAGGATTCATGGGACCTTGAGGGCGGTGCAATGCGGCGAGTGAGATATGCAGTGTGGCTAGATTGAAATGAAAACTGCACTGAATTGAACCGACAATAGTTATTTGTTATACAAGAGAACAAAATCATTTTTCGCTGCGAGTGCTGAATTTAAATCACGAACTAGCGAAGTAGTCTAAAATTGAATCACGAGCGTAGCGAGTGATTCAAATATAGACTACTGAGCACAGTGAGTGATTTAAAGGCACGAGACATCAGAAAATTTTGCTCTCGTGTTAAACATACAACTTTTCACCTCTACCAGCGAGAAAAGTGTTACAGGTCAGAAAAACAACATTGAAGGCAACATTTAACAATAAAGAAAGCATCAAAATTACAAAATTAATAATTAAGAGTAAATTGGTGCAATTATGCAAGTTGAAGGTAACAGTACCCCTAGTGTAAGTTTTTTGACATAAAAACTTACACTAGGGGTACTGTTTGCATTGCGTTAAAAAACTGCACTGCATGTAATTTTTATGAAAACCAAACAATGATATTAGTAAGCGATATAATGTTCACTTCATATTATTTATTTGAAATATTGCGTGTTTAATAAAAAGCAATAGTAGTACTATGCGATTATTATAAGAATAGGACGGGTTGTTGACAAACTTCACTCTGAAAAGGTACAGTTCGCAAGAAAGTGCAAAACAAAATGAAAATAGTTTTTATTTTTATTTTGGCAGAAGGTGGTTTGGGTATCGCCACTTTCAAAACAAAGTTTTTTATTTTTTAAATTTACATACTTCCCTTTTTTTGTACACAACTTTACTGCTCATGCCCTTCCTTATGCCGTCGGCGCCAGACATAGCACAAACATTTGAACAAATGTTTGGACACATGTGAGTATTTGTTGAAAGCTTTGATAAAATACTAGAGCATATTTCTACAGTAGGTACTTTGCAATGTCAGAAGAAAAAGTCTTCAGTCAGAGGTGGATTAGCTTTAGCAAGCATAATGTGTTGTGTTTTGATTTACAATTGGCGGATTCACGAAAGGCGCCTCCCCGAGTGGCTCGATTGAATGGTTCCCCGTGATACCAATACCCGGCGCACCCTGGTAACAGCTAGATTCTGCCGAATCTAACTTCAATCAACGTGCAGACTCTAGCTGGCCAATCCTTTTACCATGATAGACCAAAACAATTTTTCACGAGACCCCCAATTTACCAATTTTATTGTAAAGTTGATTATTAAATTATTTTCATAACTTAAATTCCTGTTTTATTTAAATTCTTAAACCAGTAAATAATCAAAATTCAATTTATTCTGTGTTATTGAAGCTTCAGAACAATGTATGAAAAAATGGTTTCAGTTAAATATCACAAAATTTTTATTTAATTGAGATTCAAATTACCTGATCATTTTCGTAAAAGCATACTTTCATGAGTCCTATACTTTCCGAAAAAATCAAGTTAATGATTTGTATAATTATTATCTGCAAATTATTCATATGTTTTGGTTTGCACGAACATTATTATTTATCGTATCTAAGCTATGACATGATCAGCCCCCTGCCTGATTAACGATAAATTTATTTTTTTGCACACCGTACTGAAGTGAAGTGAAGTTAGTTTGACAGCACTTTGACAACTTGACGTCACAACATGGCGGATTCCCTATCCTATTCTTATATTAATCGCATAGTACAATCGTATTTATATAATTTGTTATTAGAATTCATTATTTTTTCTTATTTTATATTTATATCATGCATGCGACCTCATTTCGTCCATACTCTTTATTTCGAACATTTGGTATCCGTGTATTTATTTTTTAAGCTTTATATTTCATGTCCATCGACATAAAGCTTTCTATCTATCCTTTTTGCTCATATTAATTTTAAAAGTCTCATCCTTGTCACTCTATTTCTTTTTCTTAATTATTTCAAAATTTGGTGTAAGAAATTAAAAAAGCACTTTGCCTCACGCTCGCAGCAAAAATCTATTTTGCTGCGAGTTTTTAGGCGCCAAAAGCGCCCTTTTCGAGCTGGAGAGGTGAAAATGATATTGCAGCAGCCTTTTCATGAACTGAAAATTAAAAAGCTACTGAATTGTAATACTTCTCCTACTTTGTTGTAAGTAGGTATAGTCACGAGCAATAATACACCGTAATTTTTTTATCACCCCGGATAATTTTAGGGATTATGAAAACTAACAACTTTTATTATGTACGATTCATAAGCATTAATTTTATTTAATCTATATGAATAATAATGATTACGACCATGACTATGGGACCAAAACAGAAATCGCGAAAAAAAACAGATGTTTCATACAAAAGTACAAAAATAGGTATTTAATTAAAATGTATGGAGATGAGTAGAATAATCCCTAAAATTATCCGGAGACATAAAAAAATTACCGTGTATAGAAATAATATTTCTGGACCTGAGAAGCATAACACTGCAAGTCCATTTTTAGCGGTTTTTGCTTTTTAAGCCCAATGTATATAAAATCCCGTATTCTTTCCACGTAATGTAATAAGACTTAAAACTGTATGTTCAAAAAGTCGGTCAGAACCCAGAGTTTTATAATTGTATAACAACGTAACAGACGTTATGGCCTTGAGGCATAGTGTCGCAAGTGATAATACAGTAAAATATTTTGTATGTTACCAATATTGTATCTAGAATTATGAAATGGCATTTTAACGTAAGTGCGGAGTTACATACTTCTGCCTTCGTCTTACCTTGTCCTGTCGCGATTCCTATAAAAACATGACACATAAAACTGTATGTTACGGAGTTTTTACAAACTTCATCAAATTTTATTAAATTAAACGAAAAGATGATCTGTTATTGTGGCATTTCTTAATCTATGATAGATATTCTATTAAAAAAATTGCTAAAACTTTTGCTTTTCTTAGTAACTTAGGGATAAAGTCCATACAACAGCAATTTTTTCACAAAGTTGTCTCTACTGTAAAATTATGGTTTTGGCACTTGCAGCTTAATGCCTCTCAGGTCCAGATTTATAGAATGCTTAATTGTCATTAAATACAATACCTACAGCGAATTCCGTTCAGTGGTTAGGGCTGTGCTGTGTGTTGGTAGATCAAGCAAAATCACTCAGTTAACGGTTGCCTTTTATTTACATACTAGCTGTTGCCCGCGACTTCGTACGCGCAGTGTAGTGACTTTTGTGTTCGTTTAGTTTATTTATTGCCTAGATTTCATAACGCTCTTCTTCCCTATTCTCTACTAAATGGGTCTAAAGCAGGCAAGGATATGAACATGGTATGTTGTTATCATAATAATATGCTGCATGAACATAGTTGAGCCCTCATTCATAGATCTGTCCGTCTGTCAAGAAACTTTTTCTCAAGTAAGTATGCGTGGGAAATCAAGCTGAAATTTATGTCAAATTAAATACTGAAGTCTGCAATCCCTTAGAGGCGAGAAAAAAAAACAAACTTCTCTTCTCTTCTTCATAAATCAAAAGGGCCACTTGCATCTCGATTTTATTTTAAATCCCATTTAGCTACTTGTTGTTACCGATCTTGATTTAAATTTAAACCCCTATCTAGGTCGGTTTAGGCTGTCAAATCTCGATTTACAGTAAGTTGTGATAACTTATCTTAACACAAAAGTCACTACACCGCGCGTACGAAGTCGCGGGCAACAGCTAGTATTTTCATATTGTTTTTATACGCGAAAAATGCATGTATCACACATAACAGTGTATAATGATAATGATTATTTTGAACAGCCGTCCTTCGTTCTTCGACGTTGCTTGCTAGCGGGCAATACCTAGATCTATTCTACGCGCGATTCATAAGACTGTACCACACCAAACGATCCATCTTGGATTGGCCAACCACGATCTAAGATTGGGGGTCATGGATCGTGAATCTTATTTGTTCTCTTGGATCGCACGAGGCACGTCCACTCCGACCACTACTATGGAGCTCCAGTGGAGCGCACTCTTGCCGCGCGCGAATAGAGCGCGTATTATCGTTTAGCGTGTGTCCGGCTTAGCAGCATGCGCGCTTTCACGATTCAAACAGAAGTTCTTACTTATTAATGCCTAATATCAAGTCAATCATATTTTTACTATAAAATGAAAAAGAGATTGTGTGTATCCATAATAAATAAATGTGAAAGTGGGTTTGTTTGTTTGTCCGTCTTTCACGTCAAAATGGGTGCAACGGATCGACGTGACTTTTGGCATGGGAACAGTTTGGCAGCTGAAAAGTGACATACTTACACAGTCAATCTGGATTGCGATCCGCGATCAAAATCAATGATCGTGATCCAGATTGACTGTGTACGAAGTTGATTGACGGATCGCGATCTTGATCGCAAATTATCTACATAGTAAATCTCGATCGCGATCAAGATCATGATCAGTGATCGCGATCTGGATGGACTGTGTAATGGCTGCCTTAGGCTACTTTTATCCCTGAAAAATATAACATTCCCGCGGGATAACGTCGTCGTTTAGTCCGAGCGGGCGAAGGCGCGGGCGGAAGGCTAGTATTTTGACATTTCCTATTTGTGAGAGCTTGTAATTAACTTTCTTTAAGTAACAGGTATAAAATTAAATGATATAAGCACCATTTTATTATTTAATTTTTAATCAAAATAATTTATGTAAGCTTTCCTAGTAAATAAATGAATAAGTAAATAAGTTAGAATGAAAACTATTTTTAATATTCCATTATTTTATTTAATGGGTAAGTGGAAGGTACCTACGGCTAAAGGCATGAGGAGCCAGAGCCGGTTAAATGACATAAAAAATGGTAGGTAGGTGTAGGTATATCTACGTACAGTGCCACAAGCTTTCCTGTTCCAGTGACATCCGTGACAGAGGAACCACTTGCAATACCAAATTAGCTACCAAAATGGACTGTCGTATGAAAACTGTTTTAGTTCCAAAGATAATCACCGGAACAGAAAAGCTTGCTGCATATACTGGCCACATATCGTTTATGAGCAAATTTTTTAAAATGACATTGGTGTCATTTTGTACACATTGCGACAAACTTATTTCACACAGTGGTTATTTTTTGGTACTAAATATACTGTTGACTGCCGGCAGTCCATTTTGACAGTTAATTTTGTATTGCTAGTGGCTCCTCCACCACCACTGTCACCGGGTCAGATATGTTTGTGGCACTATACTTATACTGTAGCGACATCTAGCGTCGAGTGGAAATGTGAAATAGAAATATTACATCAATAGGGTGAAAACTTCAGTCTTGGCCACTGCCCCGAGTTCTTACTTAGCTTAAAACATTTCGTTAGTAACTTTTGCTTTTTAATCTATACTTTTTATCTATGACTTTTAAGTCATAACAACAATAGTAAGAATTCCTTATGACTTAGGAATATTATTCAATAAACGTTTTTCAGTTTACATCAAATTAGATGTTTCTTTTATTTTATCTAAGTTAGTTGAGTATTGATTTCTCGATGTATCTTTTAAAATTTGATTAACAAAAAACACATCAATCGGCACCCTTCGCACATTTTAAGTTTAAAAAATAGGTTTTTAATTGACTAAAATAAAACTAAATTTCGTAAGTATACGAATCGTTATGTTTTTTACTATGTTTGTCCACGAATTTCTCGAAATCTAAAGGCATATCGAGATTCTATTTGATTTAAATTAGGTGTATTCTTACTTTGAGAACAGTCTAAGATTCATCAAAATCGGTTTAGTAGTTTTCGATATGTGGGTATATTATGGTACAATATATACTAAAACTTAAGAAGTAAAAAGTAATTTAAAAAAATAAGCTGACTGGCACCGACCTCAAAAAGGTACCTTAATTAAAGATATAATTTTTTCCTTTTCAGGTGAAAAATACTTTTTGGAGTCCGTAATTATTTTTTTTGTTTTTTTTTATTATAAGAATTTAAAAATTTTAAAAAAAGTATAAGGTACATTCTTGACAATTTTAGATATAAATTTTGTATTTTATAGATACCTACTTAAGACCATAGGCGAAAGAAGAGAAAAACATCTTAAAGTGGCAACAGAGGGGGCTTTCACCCTACCTCATATAATCATTCGAATGTACTTTTGTGAGAGGTATGTCGTAATCTTACTGACTTCCTGCGCCATCTATTGCTTAGTAGTTATAATGACGTAAATAACATGAAATTATTTTTATGATTTTATATGGGCCTGTAAGCCTAGCATGACCATGACCACCCAAAAATCGATATGTATCGCATGATAAAGCGATTTATTGACATTCAAACGTCAAAACCCATAGTCTTTTGACAGTTAAACCGGATAACTTATCATATCATATCGCGTTTTGGTTGGTCATGCTAGGGGGGCTGGATGGGTTTCAATTTATATTATGTTTTGAAGCAGGTAAAAAAAATAACATGATTCAATATTAATTGAGACAGCGATTAAATATAACGTATTTTCATAATCATGTGGCGCCATCTATTTTAGTAAGAATCAGTTTTTGTATTTTCCCGTAGGAATCAGGGGTTTTTACGCGACAAAAAGTATCCTATACTTTTTTAAGAGTAACCAGTTGGCTTCGTACAGAATTTCATAAAGATCCGTTCAGTGGTTTTTGCGTGAAGCCGGCACAAACAAACAGACAAACAGGACAACAGACAAACCGACAAACAGACAAAAAATTAAAAAAAGATATTTATACGCTCTATTGCTTATTTCTAACATATTCTGGTATTTTTTTTGCAAATATCTTCAATGTACAGACACGGAAAGTCTACGATTTTATTATATGTATAGATATGTATAGGTATATATGTTAAGCTTTTCAAACCAATAATGGAACTTCCTCAAAGTCAAATACTTAGTAGTTACATATCCCAAACGAAATATAAATAAACATGACAAAACCGGTACCAAAAGTTACAATACAATACAAATTTGTTTGTCCGTTCCTCTATGTCAATCCATCAAAAAAGCTAGTACAAAACACATAATTAGTGAACACAATACCCGTAGACGTAACTCTGTAACAGAGGTGATTCATGCAGTCATTACGTAAAATACGAGCGTAGGACCAACGGACTAATATACTGGTTACACTATTCAGAATTCAGATACAGTCGACTTCCTATCAGGCTTTACCAGGCGCGTATACAAGGGGAGGGGGGCAAATATTTTTTCACTTCTCATGCTCGTAAAGTTCGTGTTTATGTTGGGTATAGGCTGCATAAAATAGCTTTTTATGCTCTAGTGCATAAAGTAAAATCTTCGCCTAAGTCTCAGACTTTAAGACAAAGGGCGTCAGGTAAACAGCCACACACGCAATTAAACTTCGTTAAATAAACTTTTTAGGTATTTCATTCTGTTTCTTCGATTTTGTACCTACATAATCCATTTTAAATTACTAAATTAATAAAACTAGGCAAAATTAATGAGTTTTCTAAGAAATGAGTATTTCAAGAGCATTATGGACTACAATTCTATGCTAAAGTCACTGTGCTGCCAATGCCACATATAAAAAAAAAGAAAAAGAAAGTCTTCCCGCCAATATGGCGAAGTCTTTATTTTTTATTTTTTGCAATATTGTTTTATTTTTCTCACACTCTAAGTGAAAAGCAGAGTGTATAACTTCTACATAAAACCCATTTTACCCTCGAATTGACTATCAACCCTCGCCTACGGCTCGGGTGGATATATACGTATCGGGTAAAATGGTACGTTTTATGCACTTGTTGTACAATCTACTATTTAATTCATCATCTAAGTACCATGTGAAATAAGCTAATATTGCCCCACCCCCTAACCAAATTTGCCCCCTCCCCCTAAACCAAATCCTGGATCTGCGGCTGGTCTTTACAAAACAGACAGATTTGGTTAACGAAGAACAATCTTATCTCACTGCCCCTGCTTTTAATTCCAGAAAGTGGTCATCATAATCTTCCTGACCTATCCGTCTTTTTTGCGGTCTCCCTCTTCCTCTCCAATCAACATGCAAGACCATTCTAGTAGGTAACTCCAGATTTTGACGCACTTTAATTTTCTCATGCTAAATGTTAACATTCCATTTGAAAAAAGAATGCGGGACGTCACTTTTCCGAGGTGAAAATTCTAAATTTGAAAATCAGTGCGGAAATGTGCACTTGTGCGGAAACGTGCACTTGTGCGGAAAGTAACTAGGTTAGGTACATACCTATTAAAATTCGAAAAGTAGGTAAGTACGAATAATACGTTGAGATTTTTTGTTCATGCAAGAATTAGATTTTTTTTACCACACTTTTATTAGCTTCACTTGTAACTAAGTCACAATGTAAGAAAATCTTGGAATTCAATTTTAACCTACTTCTAATGGTCGTATTGATTTGAAACTTTGCAAGTCCATATGAATCCGATGACAACACAATAATTTGCTACTATCGAGCTGATCTGATGATGGAGTCAAGAGGTGGGCAATAGAACTTTTCAATGGCTGCTAGGAAACCCCTCGAGTTTAGGCTCATTTGTTTTGTTCTGATGAGACCTATTCGTTACACTTGATAGTGAGGGTCTGATGATGGAGCAGGGAGGAAGCCAGTGGCACTCCTTTATCACAAATAGGAAACACTTCGAGTTCTGGCACATTTGTTTCGTTCTGATGAGACCTAATCGCTACAATTGGTGGTGAGGGTCTGATGATGGAGCAGGAAGGAAGCGAGTGACACTCCTTAATGACCAATAGGAAACCCCTCGAGTTTGGGCTCATTTGTTGCGTTTTGATAAGACCTATTCGTTACACTTGGTGGTGAAAGTCTGATGATGGAGCTGGGAGGAAGCCAGTGAAACTCCTCAAAGACCACAAGAAAACCCTTCGAGTTTTGGCTCATTTGTTTCGTTCTGATGAGATCTATTCGCTACACTTGCTGGTGAGGGTCTGATGATGGAGCAGGGAGAAATCCAGTGGCACTCTTTAATGGCCAATAGGAAACCCTTTGCGTCTGGCTCATTTGTTTGGTTCTCATGAGACCTATTCGTTACACTTGGTGGTGAAGGTCTGATGATGGAGCAGGGAGGAACCCAGTGACACTCTTTAATAGCCAATAGGAAACCCTTCGCGTCTGGCTCATTTGTTTTGTTCACATGAGACCTATTCGTTACACTTGGTGGTGAAGGTCTGATGATGGAGCAGGGAGGAACCCAGTGACACTCTTTAATGGCCAATAGGAAACCCTTCGAGTTCTGGCTCATTTGTTTCGTTCTAATGAGACCTATTCGTGACACTTGGTGGTAAGGGTCTGATGATGGAGCAGGGAGGAAGCCAGGTGGTACTTCTTAATGACCACTAGGATACCCCTCGAGTTTGAGCTCATTCGTTTCGTTCGGATGAGACCTATTCGCTACACTTGGTGGTGAGGATCCGATGATGGATCAGGGAAGAACCCAGTGACACTCCTTAATGACCACTAGGAAACCCCTCGAGTTTGAGCTCATTTCTTTCATTCAGATGAGACCTATTCACTACACTTGGTGGTGATGGTCTGATGATGGAGCAGGGAGGAAGCCAGTGGCACTCCTTAATGACCACTAGAAAACTCCTCGAGTTTGAGGTCATTTGTTTCATTTAGATAAGACCTATTCGCCACACTTGGTGGTGAGGGTCTTATGTTGGAACAGGGAGGAATAAATTAGTCTTATACTTTATCACATGTAATTATGTAACTTATTACATCTTATTAAGGAAGCCAGTGGCACTAATTTTTGTTAATTTGGTTTGCCATTTAAACTAAAAAGAAAAAAATAAATAAGTAGTTTAAAAAACTAAACAAACACACTTTTAATAGTAACAGACTAAAAAGGACAAAATAACCGTCTATCCAGTAACTGAAATTAAAAAGCGTGGTGCGCGTTGTCAATATTAAGTACCTACTTGAAATTCATGCTTTGCAAAGGGCGCACCACGCTTTTTAATTTCAGTTACTGGATAGACGGTTATTTTGTCCTTTTTAGTCTGTTACTATTAAAAGTGTGTTTGTTTAGTTTTTTAAACTATTTTTTTTTTATTTCTTAACCATTTTTCCGAAAAATTTTAGTCAGCAATGGAACATCCATTGAATGACACATGACACTGGTCACACTGGTCATTTGAAATTCGATAAAACCGAATAATACGTTGAGATTTTTTGTTCATGCAAGAATTAGAGAAATTTGAATTTCTTAACCATTTTTCCGAAACGACAAACGACGAATTTTAGTCAGCAATGGAACATCCATTGAATGACACATGACACTGGTCATTTGAAATTCGATAAAACCGAATAATACGTTGAGATTTTTTGTTCATGCAAGATTTTCTAAAGAAGAATTTTAATTTCTTAACCACTTTACCGAAACGACGAATTTTAGTCAGCAATGGAACATTGAATGATACATGACACCAGACATGGCCGCACGAACCAATTTAAAAAATCACATTTACTAAGAATATTGTAGGTATTTCCTCGCATTTCGTGAGAAGAGTTTTATACAAGCCTTGAATGAACGGGAAGCAATAACATTGCCTCAAATGATTAAAGTCCTCGCCTGCGGCTCGGGCTTCTAACTAGAGATGCGCCGAATGTTCGGCCGAATATTCGTATTCGGTGCATTCGGCATATTTTTTCATGTTCGTATTCGGCCGAATATTCGGTTCATTTGCCGAACAATTACCGAATATTTAAATGATTGTTAATATATAAGAAAAATACATTTTATTTAACGGTAAGGTAAACCAGTTATTTAATCTATTAAATCCAGCGTCTTCG
Source organism: Crambus lathoniellus (assembly GCA_949710035.1). Lineage (NCBI taxonomy): Eukaryota > Metazoa > Arthropoda > Insecta > Lepidoptera > Crambidae > Crambus > Crambus lathoniellus. Next base: position 12,249,041 of record OX453297.1, read on the forward strand.
AGAATTGATATCGGTTGATTGTCTTATGATATCATTTCAGCAATCGCGTTATGAATTTCGAGAGATCTAGGATCATTGATATCTCATTTCGTCATTAACGTGTCCTCTAAAATTTGCTGTGTTTGTTTTGTATATATTTAAGAACATATACCCGAAGTTGAAGGTTGATTTTCACGGGATACAGGCTGCAGCGTATCTGCTTCTTCATGTTTCTGCTTTAAGTGATTTGTGAATGCCGAGGTAGAAGCACTACGCCCTGTTTCCCCACGCGAAAGAATCTAACCACACAATGTGCACTTTACTTTTGTCTTGTCGCTTTCATATCATTAAAAAACGTCCAGACAATATGCGATCTTATGCGAGAACTGTAATATGTAATGTAACCAAAAGAGCGGTGCATCGAGTGAGTGAATCGTGCTAGCGCGAGGGGCCGCGAGTTGCGCGCGGGGCAGAGAGGGGGCGGCTCTTGCAGAGCGCCGCACCAACGTGTACAAGCCTGTTTACCGCTTCGGCCGAATATTCGGTTCGGTACATTTTGGACCGAATATTCGGCCGAACATTCGTAGTCGATTAAACCTACATTCAGCTCGACTTCTAACTAACGGACTTCGTCTAACTTCCCGTTCTCGGCTGTAATGTAGGTACTATTACCACAATGAAAAATTTAAACAGTCTCTAAAGATACTACCAAATAACTACATTCTGTAGATGTAAAACAAATTTTAGTGGCACTTAAAATAATATGATCACTTTAGGAGAATGTAACTTCTCTTATTAGTGAGTCAAATATATTTTCGAACCGCCTACGCCTCCGTGGTCTAGTGTCACACACCACCGTTATCAGACCCAGAGGTCCCTGGTTCAATTCCCATATAAGTACCTATATTGTATTCGGTTCTGTTTAGAACAGCCAGGCGGATTAAGAACAAGTCCTACCATCTTGTTCTAATTCCGCCTGGCTATAGCGACCATCTTATCTAAGTCTGACTCTATAACAACTACGTACTATACCTATGTTTAACAACATTGTTGTGTTCCGGCAGTTAGAAATAAGATAGCCAGTTCCTCACTGGTTCCTCATCCATGATTAGTGCGTTTCCCACCTGAAGGCTGAAGCCTTATCTTCACTTAACATCAGAGGGCCTACTCTGAAACGCAAAACCCGAAACTTCGTTATACCCGTCCCTCTCACATTCCAGTCATGACAGAATCGAGTGAAAGGGGCGGGGCTAGCCGAAGTTTCGGATTTGCGTTTCAGAGTACGGTCCCAGGTGTGATGAAGGGCTATAATAGTGCTACCCCGCTGTGGATAAACAAAAAACTAAAAACAAGCCATTTTTTTCGTTTTGCTTGAAAGAAGTTGACTTTTTCTAATTAGGTATTGTGATTATTTTTACCTGTTTGCATTCAGTCACACTGTAATTTTTTATTTTTGAAAATATATTGGAAATGAAGCAATTAGGTAAGTATTTCAAAAAAAATCAACTCTTGGTTCAAGTCCTTTCGAACCTAGCTAGGAGACGGGACGTGTTTTTTTTCAATTTTTTTTTTTTGCTTCAATCATCATAAATAGTTACTTAGTTACTTACCTATTAGCATATTCTTGATCAACCTACCTATGTTCTTATAAAAGTTACCTGGCCATTGAGATGGCTTATTTCAGATTTGTTGAATTAGTAACATAAGTATACCTACCGTGTTTCTTTATTTTTAGTTTTGCAAACAATTCTTTCCAATTGCATAAGATTTTATCAAATTTCGCTGCAAACCACTGAAATTGCGCAGTAGTCAGTGTACATTTTAGTGCATACCACTGCACAAAACTTGAATACAGTTTTGTGCAGTGGTCTGCACTTTAGCAGATGGCATGTGATCTATGCAGGTCACCAGTGTATGTAGGATGTATAGTATAAATAAGGGAGCAGATAAAATAAAACCATTTAATTATATAAAGCTTTACATTTTATTTAAGTAAGTTGTTGTCAATCAATGGTACAGCAAAGCATAGGTACAAAGAAATATTAACACTATGATAGACAGATTTATGGATAAACTTACAGAAGCAATAATTAATATACTCACTATCAATACAACTCATATAAAATCATTAAGTCACATAAAGCCATCAACATACACATACCAATAAAAATCCCTCATCACAGTATCGGATTACAAAGCAGTGCTGTCATATATTTATTTTAAACCTTATATCCAGAGCACAAGTCTTAATTTCCAATGACCAGTGCTTACGTAGTTTCAATCGCATCGAGTTGGATGCAGTTTCCCGACCTCACTTCAACCAATAAATGACAATAAAGCCACAATCGATGCTCATTAGAGTACTGTGCTCACATTTAGTAAATTATTGAGCCGGTCTTCGAAAAAGAGGGGGCGAAACATGTATATTTGGTGTCATATTCGGCGTGCACGATCTTCGTAAGATAAAAGCACGTAGGTAGACTGTGATAAAAATGTGTTTTTCAAGGGCCAGCCCATGGGTTAGGAAGAGGTGGATTGCTTGAATTAGGTTGATACTCTGGCAGACGAAGTGTATGCTGCTTTGACATCTATTACTAAGTATGAATTTAATTACTTACCTAATCTTGTATAATTTTGCATGCCATTGTGTAAGAGAAACAAAAAAAAATTACCCTACCTATAACATCAATGTAAATAAACATTATTCTGTTCTATGAGAAAACGATGAATTTTTAGATAATGTCCATAGTCTCTAGTGGAGGACAGCTTCCTTCCTTTTTTTGTATGAAAATTTTAAGAAAGTTAAGGATGAAATTAGGTAATTATTGTTTTGCAATTGATTGGTTTCTAGCATGTTTCTAGCACATTAGAATAATATTGATTTAACCTGGGTTTACCCACAATGCAACTCTGTAAGTACAGGAAAAAATGTAAGTAACTATGAAAAAAACCATACAGCCTCATAGTAGATTTTCGGACAGGATTCAAATTCGAACCCGCACCCTTGGAAATCTAAGGATGTCTAAGAGGTCCAGTGATGCGGGTAAAATTATTTTAATAATTTCTCTTTTCCTAGTTTTATGCATCGCATATGTATGACCATCTCAGCACCCAACTCTCGGTCCAATGCTTTCTAACCAATTAAGCTACCGAAAGTTCTGCGTCCGAATTGGTTTTTTCTATTACTTACAATTTTTCTTTTAAATCCATTACTAAGGGCTCTTAGTAAGTGAAAACACCAAAATTGCCTAGGTAGGTATTTTCTATTAGCTGTTATTTGAAACATTGAAAATTTCTCGCATTGAAATTTCCCATGTGTATTATAGAACGTATAATATGTGAAGTGATGGGAGGACTGTTTCGAAAACACGATTGGAAAAATTTTGCTCGATAGAAAAAAATCCTGAAGTTACCTCTAAAATTTCATATAAATGCTCATTACGACCGTGTTTTACAATAATAATTCCTATAAAATCACAAACACATAGGTATTTACCTTTTGTATTTCGTGACTGTTTTAGATTAAAAAAACCAAAACATTTTTATTAACTTTTTAATAATAGTGTGAATTTCGCTTACGATTTTTAGTTTCGAGCTCGTTGATTGAGTGATTTTTCGCTGACCGCCTAACCCCCTTAATATTATAAAGAGAAAAGATTTTATTTTACTTTTCTGTTTGTAACGAATAAACTCAAAAACTAATGGACCGATTTTGAAACCCTCCGTCGCTGAATATCATATTCTCAAAAGACCACATTCGTAAAACACTACATTCGCAAACGGTAGAAAGCTACATTCTTCCCGTGTGACAAAGGCTAACGGCCGCAGGCTTATTACCGATCTTAAAGTGACAGTTGCAATCGCAACAATTAACAATTAATCGCTCCCAAAACACATATTCGTATTACGGAACGTAAATCGCTACGATAGCGCCACAAGCGAGCGATTTGTAAACTAAAATTGCATGAAAGGTACCGTACCGTACTGTACCGATTGCAAACCAATCGCAACTAGTAGCAGTCGCGTTGCAATTGTACAATTAGCAACTGGTTGCTTGTTTTGGTAATAAGCCTGCCGGTTTCCGAAACGCCAATTAAAATTAAATTACCTAATTCCCAATTAATCTCCAATTAATTGTAGTTTGGGTTTCTGAAAGAAAAAAATGTGACAGACTGTCAACAGTCTGTTGACAGTCTCTCAGTCCCCATACAAATCTAAATTTAATTGTGAGATAATTTTCGTTTCAGAAACCCAAGGTGCTTTTAATTGGGAATTAATTGTGACAGTCTGTTGACAGTTTGTTAGCTAATTTTAATTTTGATTAGCGTTTCAGAAACCGGCGCGGCGGCGGTAAGTATAGTGTATCCTGAATTCCTGATATACCCACGGGAACGAATACCACACGGGATAAGCGCAAGGAGCCACTAGTAGTACCTATAGGTACTTAGTATAAAATAAATAAATCAATCCTCAAAAATCTTAATTACAAGTGCTTCATTAAAATTTCTCACGCGTTTAAACTACTTACTTATATGTTTAACTACTTTAGGAACTGAGAAAAATAAAAATGATGTTATGGAAGTCTTCTTCCTACCTAGGACAAGTTTATTTCCTTAGCAATAAAACTGAAAACATCCTAATGGGATGGGACGCGCCAGTAAAGACACGTCTTATAAGTAAAGTATGTAGGGTACTGTGGTGTTATATTGTGAGAATATAAGACCTCCTTGCTTTGTCTATGGACGATTGATTCTTTATAGTATTCAAAATATCGAATGCATCGTCATTACGCGAGTAATTTGTTTTAGTGCAGAATGATTCCGCCCTTGGCGCTGTAGTTGTGAGCTTGTCTCGGCCATGAGGCCGCAGTAAATAAGTTTCTCTCCCATATTTTCTTTTAGTCTAGCACTTCCCACCGATATAAAGCCCTTACGTGAGCTTTGCAGTACAATATCGCCAGCGTATAAAGCTTTAAAAGTTGACCTTTATGAAGAGTGTGTAGCAAACGGTCTTCATACAAACGGCGATAACGTTTTCCACCGGTATGTTGTTGAACTTGAAATGCATAAGAACTAGGGCTGTACGTTTTGTTTGTAATATTTATCATAGATTTCGAAATATTTGCACTTTAGCGATTTCAAACAAAGCAAAAAGTTATTAAAAAAATTTACTTTTTGCATTCACAATGCAATTTTTATTATTGAAAAATGGAAAATGAAGTATTTTGAAAAAATTTACTCGTCTCACAACCAGCTCCGATGGAACGCACGCCGAACGCGACCTTTAACAAGTCACTACCTGTGCCTCGCAGTTTCACCTGCGTTTATTTGAGGAAAAGGAAAAACCTTCTAAAGAAGAAATATTTTGTCCCGTTTTTGCAACATTTTTCATTAATGCTCTGCTTCTGTTGGTTGTATATAGCCAATAGCCAATAGCTTTTCTCGATAAATGGACTATCCAACACAAAAATAATTTTTCAATTTTGGTCCAGTAGTTTCTGAGATTAGCGCGTTCAAACGTTCAAACAAACAAACTCTTCAGCTTTATAATATTAGTATATGTAGATTACGGGGCTTACGTTATATTAGGAGCGGTTTTCTTGTAGGTACTCCATCTGTTTAGCTTGAGGTTTTGTTGACAGTATGTCATAATGCTGTAAATAATATGAAAGTTTACCATTAAAGTAAGCCATTTAATGAATATTGTATGTCTTTAATAAGAAAATACTAATTATTAATTATGGTTGTCTTATAATAACGACAATTTCTATCATTTTACAAGCTTTTATTTAACTTGCAGTGTATTTCTCGGTTCACCTTACCAACATTCATCAAAAGTGGCGTTAGAGATAACTTCAACTACTTAGGTAAAGGAAAAATTGTGAAAGTAAGAATGCTAAAGGTAGATACCTAAGTCAATCTTACTTAAAATATTATCCAATTCCAACTATATCACCTACAGGTCAAACTGATAGCTTCCTTCATTTTGAAGTCGGTTAAAACCACCAGCCCTGCAAGAGAAAAAGTGATTGCAACGACTATTTCAGTAGCTTAGTTGGTCATAGCATTGAGCCGGATTCCCGGGGGTACGGGATCGAATCCCGCCTGAAAGTTACCTAGGTACTTGCAGGGCTAGTTGTTTTTTTACTATCACAGTTTATCCTTTACTTACATGCAGAATAGCATTGCATAAATGTATAAAAATAATTTAAAATCTTAATTCAACTCCCTTAAGTTTCTCAAACTGAGATACCGAACAAAATATCAACATTACCTGACTCAATTTCTCTTTCCGCAGAACAGTAAATTAACTCCTATTTCAATTTTCTTCGTACCATTTAAATGCAGTATGCAAAGCTTAATTTAGTGCAAAAACATGTTCATTACATTACCACTTAGGTACCAGTCGAGCCAGGGTTGCTAGCTTTTTGTGAATATTTAATAACAGAAAGGGCAAATGAATGTTAATGCCGAAGTTGATAAATAGCCCGAGAGCCAAACTGATTCGCTCTATGGAGACTCAACAATAATTCTATATCAGTAATTTCTTAACATTGAAAATTAGATTATCTAGTTTAATAAATAATTCTTTAGTAATCCACCAATATTTATGACAGCAACATTAAAAAAAAACAAATACAAAGCTTTAAAAAATCTATAAAAAATAGGCAAAAATGGTATAAGTGTTATTCACTTTACATTTGAATACATTTATTATTATCTTTCGTAAAAGTATATAATCCCCCTATATTTGTAAATGAAAAACAAATAAACTTAAAAAAAAACTCTCTACGTAAACTCAAATTGGCATTACACCTAAGTATGTTAAAAATGCTATCAGAAACAACCGACTTCTTCCTAAAGTATTAGTTTCCCGTTTTATATCTTTATGGATTTCGACTTTTGTGCCTAGATATGGTGAACATAAACACATGTTAACGATAAAATTGGTGATAGCATATTTGCTGAAAGAATTGCACCATTTTCGGAGTATAACTTTTTTTTTATACCTTCCAATGCGATATTATGTTGGATTCCAAAATATAGTCTCTTAAAATTATATTTAAGGGCCGTTTACAAAAATTTGCCCTGTTATTGAATTTTTTACAAAAATATCGGATAGCTCTTGGGGTAAAACAGTTCCACAAAATTTCGCGTCACTAGGCCGATTTTAATGAAGGTACAAGTGTGAATCTTGGACGCTAACCCTGAAGGAGGAAAACAAACTCCGAAAGATTCTGCGCGGAAGACACTGGGATCGACAAAAGGAAATAGCGGAGAATGGAGGCAAGATTTAGCCGTAGACGTAACAACTTATGTGCGGTTCGAATATCATCGGGAAAATCAAATCTGCTCAATTTCGCTGGCACGTTAGAAGAATGGGAGACGATCGAGCTGCCAAAAGAGCGTACCTAGGGTAACCTTCACGACGAGCACCGGTGGGTCGGCCAAGATACCGCTGGAAAGACGAAGTTGCCAAAGACCTAACAGAGCTGGAACTGCCCGACTGGTCAGACTTGGTAGAACGCAAGGAGGCCAAGATCCACTTCGTGTCTCCGAGCGAACTTTTCTTTGGTTGTCATTAGGTAATTCTGTGATAGGTACTACGATTCTGGACAAATTTTCTATATGTTTGTATGTTTGGATTTATTGAATTTATGAAATTTTTTTTTTTTTTTTACTACCTATTTAGTGCCTGAAATCGGCGTAATTTCCAAATGTTTTCCTGATTATGAATATTAAAAATTAGAACGATTATTGTCTCTTTTGTGTTTGTTAATCAATCACGCGTTTCAAATCAACTCTTTTGGACTAAATTCTGCATCCAGATATACTAAGTTGCAGGGCCGGATTTAAGCACAGGCTACATAGGCTGCAGCCTAGGGGCCCGCACCACAAGGGGGCCCGCGCCACATTTCCAAATATAAAAAAATATATATCAATTTATAGTACTACTAGCTGACCCGGCAAACGTTGTTTTGCCATATAAATTTTATTGGACACGAACTTCGTATCAACTGCCTGACAATTGTGTCAGGTGTCACTTATTAAAAAAAAAGAAATCATAAGCGGCAAAAATGTCAATTACATACTCTTTGACATACCTTCTCTTTGGAAGCGGCTAAGAAATGACAGTTGTGTGAAGTATGACAGCTTAACGGTTTTCTATACAAAATTACCATTTTTATTTTATAATTTTCCTGGATAAAAAGTAGCCTATGTTACTCTCCAGCTCTCAAATTATCTCCTTACCGAAAATCTCCTTGATCCGTTGTTCCGTTTTGACGTGAAAGACGGACAAACAAACAAACAAACAAACAAATAAACAAACACACTTTCACATTTATAATATTACTAGCTGTGCCCGCGACTTCGTTCGCGTGGAATAGTGACTTTCGGCAGCATTTTTCTTTTTTTTAACTAATAAGGTTTTTCGTTTTTTTGTGTATTTATTTTATATTTATTAGTTTAGCGCTATGATACATATTAACACATTAAAAAAATATTTCACATAGCCTTCCGCCCGCGGTTTCGCCCGCCTGTACTACACGACGTTATCTCGAGGGAAAGTTATATTTTCCCGGGATATCAATTAGTCTTTGTCACTCTCTAGCTCCTAAAATATCCACATACTAAAAAAACACGTGATGCTCTACAGCGGGACCACCTTGAGCTACGTTAATTTAATTAGCATCAAAAAAATGTAGAAAATTTGTATATAATTGTATACGCAATTAAAAAAAATGTATATCTATAGTTTCGTTGTAAAAACGAAATCAATGTGGTCCCGCTGGGGAGCATACTCTACAGCGGGACCACCACTACAATTCCGTTACTGAAGGCTTTTCAAATTTGTTTACGAGTCCAAAAAAATGTATATTAATTGTATATTAATAAACTACAGTCAATTTGATCTTTAGTTTGATCTATACCAACTTACGGCCACTTTTAAAATTTCCCTACGAATATTAGGTGTTCGTTACCCCAGCCGGAAAAAAGTTTCTAGAGGAAAACGAGTTGATTAAAAAATATCTTCCAAACCCTACTAGCTAAGTCACCTACAAATTCAATTTGAAATTGAGTTTTCATGCTCAAAACGTGCTTAGTCAAGTAAATAACATTTTAGAACGAATCTGTAATGACTTAGCACGTTTTGGCCTTGGCTTTGGCACTAAACGCTATCAGTCAATATCAAAAATAGCGGACTGCAAGAATGCAGAAAGAGCTCGAAAACGTAAGAAAACCCTGAAAATTAGAAAAAAAATGGAAAAACGGATGTAAAAATTTCCAATATGTGCTAAGTAAAGGACTTAGCTCATTTCGGAAACAATCTGTGATATAATTTTTTTTAATATATATTACGCACAGAGTACCTAATAACAGACTACATTACATTCACTTAACTACATACAATAAAATCAAAAACAATAGAACATAAAAATCAACATTATTTTGAGACTAGAAGCCAGGAGCAGACCCATTCCACTGGTGGCACCCGTTAACGAGCATGACGCATGAACTAGCCATCACTTTCGCTCAACCATATTTTAGGGAACGTAACGACCTGCCTCACACGACACCACCGCACAGTCTTTTTTTCAGCCTAAAATCGGACATTCTCTATTTATCGGTTAATTCGATAAAGTAACTCGTTTTAAATGCCCGACTAGAACTCCCGTGCAGTTTGCTTGTATAGTTTTTACATTGTCTTTGAAACAAATTTCAAATCCCGTATTTCTAAGAAACAGAAAAAAAATTTTTTTCTGAATCTGTAAGGGAAGAATTTGAGGTGGTGTACTTCTTTGATGAGCCAAATAAAAAGCTATATTACGAACCTTTTTTGACTTGTCTAGGACCTAACTGGACAACAAAAACTGAGATTACGTGTTTTTCGATTTTATTTTTTTCTGGCTTTGTTTCATTGAATTAGAAGCTGCAACTTTCATTATTATAAAGTTATTTGTCCACAATATTGTTAGTAAAAAAATCAGATTCTAAAATCGCGGAGCTTCGGAGATATATCAAATTGAAAAATCCCGGGATCTTTGTACTTGTTGAAAATTCCGGGATTAATATATCTTGTTATAAACGATGTTTGAGAATGACTAATCATCGATTTCAGTGACAACGATGGTGGTATAATCGTTTTCTAAGTTATCGTTATCATCACTATCATCATCATCAGCATCACCATCATCAAGGCATGGAGGCTCGAGTGGTTTTAATAAATTAATAACTTCAGGTGGAAGCGGTATTCTTTTTTTGTATTTTCGCCTCGCATTGAGACTTGAGTGTGAGACTACTGGGTCTGATGACTCCAGTGCTCGGTGAAACTTCCGGAGCATTAGAAGTGCCGGCTATGGCGTTGTCCATAGCTTCGCTTGCCACTCGATGACCAGGAAGAAGGTTGGCGCCTTCTCCCTCCCCTTGCAATAAGTCCTCTGGTCGGGGCCCAGGTGGACATCCCTCGGCAGATTGGGTCAGCCCCTGCCGAGGCAAAGTGGCGCCATGGGTCTTAAATGGCTCCATGGTGCCTCACCCCCGTTTCCTCTGAGTAAAATGTATAAATGCGGGGTTTTAGCAAGCATACGCCTAACGAGGGTGGACCCCTTCCCGCATCACAAGTTATTCTTCACTGGAAAATATAACGCTTACTAAGCAAAATATATAAACAACTCATTTTCCTGTAATCATCAGTAGTGTATTATTGGGCATTCTGCCCCCCGGTGGTCGTCCGCTTCGCTTCCGATCGCTCGCTGCGCTCGCTCCGGTCGGCAGAATGCCCAATAATACACTACGGATTACATGTATTTCGGTTGAAGACCCATGGTAAGATTCGTTCACTGAACGCCTTCGCCTGACCTGAGATTATTTAAATATATTGACTTGTCATATTATTCTCATTTTCATAAAACGCGTGAAACATTACGGTTAGATTCAAACGTTATCATGAAATTTATAAAACAAAAAGAATCATTAGAATTAGACTGTATATGTCCCCCGCCCTCAAAAGTGAGTAAACGACATGGTAACTTATTACCAAACACTATACGCTGCATTGTCTGTGGTCCATCAAACTGTGGAAAGACAAATTTAGTTATCAGTTTATTGTTACACAAAAATGGACTGCGTTTTAGGAATCTGTATGTTTACTCAAAATCTTTATACCAAGCTAAATACCTATATTTGGAGAAAGTTTTAAACATGGTTCCTGGTACATCTTTACATAAATACAATCACAACAGTGAAATATTGAGTCCACATGAAGCTTTGTCAGATTCTATTATAATTTTTGATGACGTTGCTTGTGAAAATCAAAACAACATAAGAAATTATTTTGCAATGGGACGTCATAAGAACATTGATTGTTTTTATATTAACCAAACTTACACAAAAATTCCGAAACAATTAGTTAGAGATAATTCAAATCTACTTATATTATTTAAGCAAGATGACATTAATTTGAAACATGTGTATGATGAGCATGTTGGGTCTGATATGTCATGGTCTCAGTTTCGTGAACTATGTTCCACCGTTTGGAAGAAACCCTTCAGCTATCTTGTAGTTAATAAGGACTGTGAGAAAAACAAGGGATACTACAGGTCAACATTTGACACGTTTGTTGTGGTGGACTAGCATACAAAATAAGATGTATAACGACTTATGAATCATTTTCGTTTGAGACTTGCGAGCGAGCGAATCGTTTTAAAATGGAAAAAAAACTCAAAGAACAAATTGTTAAATCCGCAGCAGCTGTTAAAAGAAAAGTTGAAATGATAAAAGATGTAAAAAATGCAAATAATATGGCGTTGGAAACCATATTTAAACCCATCGTAGATCCTCTTACCTTGTTAGCAAATAAAAATGTAGATAAACATCTCAAGGAAGAGGCTCATGAACCGGTGATGAAAAAAAATAAAAATAATGATAATCTTACGTCTTGTACTTCCGAAGAAGATTACAATGAATTTACCAGTGAAGACGAAGAACATTCTGAAAGGGAAAGCGAGTCATATAAAGATTATAATAAAACTCTTGTTGTACCACCTTCCGACAAACACAACGTGAGCGACGGTTCCTTTAAATCTTTGCAGTCATCACCAAGTGTTAAGAACCAATCATCATGGTCTACATCATCTGAAGTACTGGATGACATACCGTTTGGTGTAAAACATGAACGTGGAAAATTATTGCTTGGCAAAACCCGTGTTTTTGACGACGGCAAAAACTTAAAAATCGGAACACTAACTTTCGATAAAACAGTAGGCTTAACAGAACTATTGTTTAAAAAGAAACCCAACTTAGAAGTGGTCACTGACAACGATTTACTAAATTATAAATTGCTTTTAATAGAAACTAATGCACATCGACGTAACTTTGATTCATCAAAACCAATAAATAGCAACAAAGGGTTTAAATATAATAATGTTATTAAGCCTTTGTTCAAGTTCTCTCGAAATGCTACCTCAAGCCTGGAGAGTATTCCAACAGGAAAAGGTATTCCACTTTTGAAAAAAGTAAAAGAAAATACTGATTATGTTTACTGGGATGACCCAAACGAGTTAATAGAACGATTAAAATTACTACTAGCATCATGGGCAGCAGGGAATAATGGGGTAGGTAATGAAATCATTGCTATTGTAGAAGAATTATATGAAGCTGGTATTATAAATGTGGAACTTAAAGAGCTTCCGTCGGGAGGATTGCGCAGTATGATTTCAGTCGTTGACTCATCTAGACTGCAATGAATATAGACAAATTTGGTCATCACGTTCATAAACGTTTACGGTTATCAGAATTCGTTGATACTTTAAACGATACGTTAGTGAAATCGGACGCTGGACACTACGATTTGAAATTGTCTAAATTAAAAGGTCTTTCATCGCCAAACGAAGACGATGAAGCAGTGAACAAAGCTTATGTGGATAAAATCGTACAAGAATTAAGAAATGAATTTAAAAAAATTCAGAGTGATGTAAAACTGTACTTACAGAATTTGGAAAAACTAGCATCAGACCGTTTATTAAAGAACATTTATTCAAAAAAAGAAGTAGATACTTTGATTGAGCTAAAATTAAATAAAAAATGAGTAAAAAGGGCATAGTTGATGAAATTCACAAAGCAGCAAGAAGGCATTTTCCTCGTCGAATGACTATCATAAAAGGATTAGACGATTTATGGCAAGCTGATCTTATGGATTTTCAAAAATATTCACATTATAACAAAGGGTACAAATATGTTTTGGTTTTAATCGATACATTATCAAAATACGTATGGGTAAACCCTGTAAAATCAAAAGACAAAAATAGCGTGACTAAAGCAATGCATGTGATATTATCTTCATCATCAAGAAAACCCCATAATTTACAAACTGATCTTGGTAAAGAATTTTATAATGATGTTTTTCAAAAATTGATGAAAAAGTATGATATAAATCACTATTCCACTCAATCTGTTAAAAAAGCTGCTATAGTAGAACGAGTTATTCGTACAATAAAAGGTCACCTTTACAAACTATTTAGTTTATATGGCTCTTACCAATGGCTAGGACCTAACTTAAATTCTGTAGTAGAGAAATACAATAACACTACTCACCGTATTACTAAATACAAACCTATTGATGTGAATAAAGTAAACCAAGTGGAAGTTAGATCTAACATTATGCAAACACGAATATCTTGTACTAAGAGACCCCCCAAGTTTTGCATTAATGACAATGTTCGTATAAGCAAATTTAAGGGCGATTTTTACAAAGGCTATACACCTAATTGGTCAACAGAAATATTTAATATAGTCAAGGTTAACGATACAAACCCACCTACGTATATTTTAGAAGACAAACATAAACAACTAATTTTAGGCTCGTTCTACGAAAAAGAACTGCAAAGAACAAAATTTCCTGATATTTATCTCATTGAGAAAGTTATTAAAAGAAAAGGTAACAAACTTTTTGTTAAGTGGTTAGGTCTCAGTAAGGAAGAAAACAGTTGGGTGGATAAGAGTGCATTACTTTTGTAATATAAATTGCGTGATTTGTGAAAATTATTCATTAAAGAAAGATCGATGAAGCAGGGTAGAGGTTTTTTGAATAACCTTATTAATAGTTTACCAATTGATATTGATATTGATATCCCTGGTTATCAATTTTGTGGTCCAGGAACTAAACTTCAGAAGCGCTTACTAAGAGGTGATCGTGGTATAAATCAATTGGATGAAGCTTGTATGCATCACGACATTGCTTATGACAACAAAGACTTGAGCATTCGACATAAAGCGGATTTAGAACTTTTGAACATGGCCAAGAGAAGACTAAAGTCAAGTGATGCTGGAAAAGGTGAAAAAATTGCATCATGGATAGTAAAAAATGCAATGAAAGCAAAACTCAAAGCTGGTGCTGGGATACGTCCATTTATGACAATTGTGAAAAAACTACAATCTCAATTAAAAAAGTTAAAATCTAAAGATAATCGCACAGCTATCAATTTTGCGTATGCTACTGCAAAAAAATTATTTAAAAATAAAAAAGGAATACGTTTACCACGATGTATTCCTATTCCAAAAACTGGAGGCTTTTTACCTCTCATTCCAATTTTTGCCGGTTTATCAGCCCTTGGTTCTCTCGCTGGCGGTGCGGCAGGTATAGCAAAAGCTGTAAATGATTACAAGGTCGCTCAGAAAAACCTACAAGAGTCTGTACGCCATAACAAAGCAATGGAAGCAGTCGCTCTTGGAAAAGGGATGTATATTAAGCCTAATAAAAGAGGAGCTGGCCTATACTTGAATCCTTCAAAAAACTAAACAAAGGGCTACCCAGACGCCCCCTTACAAATCTAGACATTTTGAAGCACGCAACTAACATTCCTTATTTTCGAGGAGTATTTATGAGAGATTCACTCCCCTCAAAACCAAGAAAAATTGAATGTGCTATATTAAACCTAGATAGTTCTGAAAATCCTGGAACACATTGGGTAGCCTATGTAAAACAAAATGATTACTGTGAATATTTTGACAGTTTTGGTGATTTAAAACCTCCATTAGAATTAATAAATTATTTAAGGAACATGTCAATAACTTACAATTATGTACGCTACCAAAAGTTTGGTACTATAAATTGCGGTCATCTGTGTTTAAATTTTTTAAAGAAGTATTGGAAACAACATTTATAATAAGAGTTGTGTAATAAAATTTATCAGTATAAACATGTCTTTCACTGTGTCGATAACCGGCAGCGGATCCTCTTTGATAACAAATTACTCTCCTACAGTACAATTAGAGGGAGAGTATGAGTGCGGTTTATTATATTTTTTCAACGTTTAATTCCATCCCTAATATAGATGAAAGAAACAATAAATTTTATTATGGTAAAGATGGTGTGATAAAAATACCCGAAGGATCTTATGAACTTCAAGATATTTGTGATTATCTTAAGAGCAATATTAAAAATGCAACGCTGAGATTGACCGCAAATAACAACACATTAAAAACAAGTATATTTTGTTCAGAAGAAGTTCACTTCAATAAAAATGACTCACTGGGTAAAATTTTGGGTTTTGGTATGGAGACAATAAAAGCAAATATAAATACAGAATCTTGTTATCCTGTCAGCATTTTATCAACAACTATCGTGCGCATCGAATGTGATGTAATCAGTGGATCATTTGTGAACGGAAAAGCTAGCCACATAATTTATGAATTCGCACCAAACGTACCACCTGGTTATAGAATCATTGAAATACCTAAAAATTTAATTTATTTTCCCGTCAATCAAAGTTCAATAAGTGCTATTAATGTAAGACTATTAGACGCTGAAAATAATCAAATTAACTTGCGCAGCGAAGAAGTGCAGCTATATTTACACTTTAAAAAGACATGTTGACTTTCAATAAAAGCCTATATGTTCCACGAACTCAAGTCAGTTCTAAGAGATCATCTCATAAGGGAGCACCAGTTCGGTCAATAAAGAAATTAACAAAAAGCAATAAAGAATTTTTAAAATCACTAGGATTGATAAAATGAATTTTTTAAATATAACTCAACCTGCATCGTACGATAACAGCATCGAAAGTTTTGAATATCATTCGTATAAACCATACGTAACAAGTTTCAACAAGAATGATGAAATACGGATACCGATAAATCAGCAAGACCTCTATGTATTGCCTTCACTTAGCACTTTGTATATTGAAGGTAAAGTGAATGTGTATAAGAATGCACCAGTAAAAGAACGAGTATCTAATATTCATTTTGTTAATAACCCTGCACTATTTTTATTTCAAGATATTCGTTATGAAATTAATGGAATTGAAATAGATAGAATAAAAAATGCGGGCGTTACAACTACAATTAAATCTTATTTATCGTTGAATGATAACGAATCTAAATGCGCCCGAGTTTGGGGTTGGTCTCCAACAGGCACAACTACTGACGGAAGTGGAGTATTCTCCGCCGCTATACCACTAAATAAAGTGATGGGTTTTGCTGAAGATTATAATAAAATTATAATGAACTGTAAGCATGAATTGGTTCTTTTGAGAAGTAACACGAATCTCAATGCCTTAAAATTAAATGCAGGTGAAGTTGTGGATGATATAATAATAAATAAAATTTTGTGGCGAGTGCCGCATGTTAAAGTTTCGGATCGAGAAAGAATTCATTTGCTCAAGCACTTAGAAAAAGATCGACCGATAACAGTTGCATTTCGTAATTGGGACTTATATGAGTATCCATTACTTCCCAAAACACGTAAACATACTTGGTCTATTAAAACATCCTCACAGATAGAGAAACCACGATTCGTTGTAATTGCTTTTCAAACAAATCGTAAACATAATACAACAATGTCAATGGCAGAGTTCGACCATTGTCATATACGTGATGTTAAAGTTTTTCTAAATTCTTCTTATTATCCATATGAAAGTCTGAACATTAGTTTCGCTGACAATAAATATACATTAATATACGAACAGTACGCTAAGTTCCAGCAGTCTTATCACGGACGTCGGGCTGAACCGTTGATGAGTTTAAAAGAATTTAAAGAAACAGCTCCCTTATTCATCATTGACTGCTCGCGCCAACATGAAACGTTAAAGGGATCGATTGACGTGCGACTTGAAATCGAGGCTGATCAAGAAATACCTGATCAGACCGCTGCTTACTGTTTGATTCTAAACGATTGCATATTTGAATACAAACCTTTAAGTAACATTGTAAGGAAAATATCATGAATACCGATACAATAGTTGTGGATCTACAAGGGTTCAAAGATTTTAAAAATAAATTTATAGTTAAAGAGTTGGCAATCGCTACTAAAGATTATACCCAAACATTTTTAATAAAACCACCCTATTCTTATAAAACTTTATCAAATGAAGAACAAAAGCAAGTGCGCTGGTTGGAAAGAAACCGTGGGTTAACTTGGAGCGAGGGATTCATTGATCATCGAGAATTTCAACGAATTGTGGTTCCTTATTTAATTGGAAAAAAAGTATTAGTTAAAGGATTGGATAAAAAAATGTGGCTTCGAGAGTTATGTCAAGAATGTGAAATAATAGAATTAGGTGAAAAAGGTTGCCCTAAGCTTTTAAAGTTACAAAATGATTACTATGACGAAGGAAATAAGGTTTGGAATTGTGTTCATCATAAAAAGATGTGTGCATTAAAAAATGTACTGTGTCTCAAGATGTGGTACTGTGATAATTATAACTATGATTTTTTTAAAATTTAGGTTAAGGAATATTGAACTGTAAAATATTTTTTCAATAAATCATTAATACATATTATACCTAATGTCTTTGATTTCACTTTAATCGTAATATTAATATATTTATATTCATTTAACTAAGTGAGAAATAAAAAAAAAAACAGTTTACTTAAGTAAAAAACTTTATTACTGTAAAATAATAACTAGGTACTTACTAACAATAGTTTTATAAATTATTTATATACAAATACTTATTTATTTATAATATTTATTTAAAACCAGATATTTTTCTTAAAATTAATATAACATCTTCGTAAACAATAAAAAAATTAAAAGCTATCACCACTTAAATGTTTTGAGATTTTTTTGATAACACATTCAGTCATGTCCATAATTTCATCCATCGAATCACGGACTACGTATTGAGCACTAAGCACCACATTTTCATTTTTCGCCGCAGTTTCCGACGATGTTTTCCCTGCATCATAATCAGTGGTCAGCTCCAACACCTTTATTTGTATCAGCTTGATGCCTCTCTGCTCCTTGCTGACCACGAAGGATTTAAGTGGCACCTTCTTTGGTTGTCTTGAGACAACTCGTTTTTTTCTTTTTTGTTTAACTTCTGTTGATTGCGAGCCGAACAAATCTTTGTATTGCTGAGTAAAGTTTTCTAGCGGATCCTGGGCGTATTGTGTAAAAATGTCTTGCGAGCAGTCTGCCATTTTCTGTTAGGACAAAATAATAATAAAAAATTAGCTGTTTTAAGAATATTTAATTATTAGGGTAATATTTAATAATTAAGGTAAGATTCACATTTAACAATAACTAAGGATTATTAATATATTTATTAGTATTTACTATTAAGAACATAAATATCTAAATATAAAATATAAATAATGATAGACGACACCCACCTGAATAATGATGAAATTAGGATCTTCTCAAAGCCTGACTTTCGTTGCGCTCTCCCAACTTCTTACTGATCTGCGTAAAAAGTTGCAGCGCTTTATAATATATGTCGTCTCGATCTTCATACACCAGATACTGTGTTTTAGCTCGCGCCACCATTACCACTTCGTTGTCAGGTATATCCACAGCATCCATCAATTCGATTTTTATGAGGCATTTTGGAATCCTATTATCGAGAGTAGCAACGTAGCTGGCTTGTGGTGCACAGAGTTGTTGATGACCGCGTTTAGACATCTTCACTAAACTTGAAAATACACAACACGAGTTAAGTGTGAACGCGACGAGAGCTAATTTTAAACTAATAAAATACGAGTAATTTTCTATGTTACCGAATCAGCAATATGAGACACTGATTGTCAAGTGCAAGTTCTAACATGCTCTTATAGGTATTTTGCTGGTATTGCAGAAAATACTTTTGTAAATAGATACCGAAGTGCATGTCGCGGCTCGGTTGATGTCTCATTAATTTGCATGTTTGAACCTGCTCAGGGTTTTTCAAGTTCTAACCTGCTCTTAAAGGTATTTGCTGGTATTGCATAAAATACTTTTATAAATAGATACCAAAGTGCATGCTGCGCGTCGGTTGATGACTCATTAATTTACATGTTTAAACCTGCTCAGGGTTTAGTACCTACTACAATACACCAATATGTAGGTATTTTTATATTGATTTTTTAAGGATCGAAAAATAAATCACAATCATGTTAAGTATTCGTCATTTATTTCTGTTTCAACAGTTTACATATTTTAATTATTTGTTTAATAAACAACACACCACAAACAATATACATAACAATTGCAATTATTACAAATTCAAATGGAAATAGTTCTTATACAGTTTCATAACTCATTTTATTTACATACATAGTTCAACCAATAGGTACAATATAATTTGCATAGACCAATGATATTACCATTTCTCCTAAAAGTACGATATCACTTTAAAAATATACATTGAAATACTAGTGAAAAAGTATATATATATATATAAGTACACACCTTTCAGAACAATAATTTTTCTTATTACCTAGTTAATTATTGGTTCGAATTTAATAAACAGAAACAATGCTTTTAAATTTTAAGTATTGACACGTGGCCCCAAGCTTTCGTAGACACCTTATCAGCTGCAACTATCCGCTTATCATCGTTGCAAGATAACGCTACTTTATTAAGACTACGCGTGAAAATATCATGTTTGATTGACTTAAATAAAACGTTTGTCTTTCGCACTATATCGCCTTGATATAAAGTTCTTTTATAATCAGATAATGTAATTTCACGAACAACAGACGTTTTTACACCCTTTGCTTTTTTAATAGTGCTATTAGTCGTTTTTACACAATATAATTTTGAACGTAAACCCACAAATTCAGTAATGATAACACCGCCCATTTCGTCCTTAAAGAGACCGGGGACCTTTTTGTTTAATAGCGGTAAACCATATTTATTTTGTTCAGGAAAGTTACTTGTATCAAAATAATTTATGAAAGATTGTTTCAAGTCTTCATAAAAGTCTCTGGTTTCAATTTGGTAAACAAAACTATCCGTATCTGTATAGCACATCCGTAAGCGATTTTTATACGTTGGTTCAAAAACCGAATAATGAAAATCATACATGTGGCTTTTAGATAGCTCTAACACTGTAAATCCTATGTATATTGGCTTATCTAAAACTACCCGTTCAGGTTTTGTTTGTATTGCAACTAAATTTTCAGTGAAAACTGAAGCACTATGAAAATTCGAGTTCGCAATTAATTTATCAGCGCTATTTCTTTTTTTCGTTTTATTTTTCTGATCACTCCATTCATTAACTAAATGCACATTAACCTTTTTCTCGTTGTTTTCCAATGTTTTACCAAAAATACTATTATTAAGCAATTTAAAAAAGTCTTGTTCGAACTTAGACTGAGCTTTTTGCCTTAGACTGGTATTAAGGTCAATGTATTGTTTTAAATAAGGACTCTGTCGGAATACTACTACACGATGAATTTTTTTTAATAATAATCCGTGTTTTATACAAGTTTTTAAATGAACGTAATGAATAACATAGAAGTATTTATCGTAAAGATTGGGCACGAGTTTAGAATTCTTTCCTCCGGGAGGGATGCATTTTTCAGGGCAAAACGGTAAATCATTATGTCTGTCATGTAACTCTTTCGGATAGCTCAAGTCAACTTCTAGAAAATATCCGTATTCCGCATCGTTGGGTATATTAACGAAATCAAGATTATCAATTTCTGCTCGATTTAAAAATCTAAAATTTGATAATGGCAAAGATTGACACATACTGAATCCATACAAGTTATTACAATCTATGTAAACTACGTAGGTATCTGGTTTTAGCGTGTCATATTCAGGCATATATTTATTATTGGCTGTAGCGTGTCTATGCGAGCACATACATACCCCACCCCTAATACCGGATTGGATCATACGCACTATAGCAAGATCTTCAATGAGCTCTAACTCGACTCCTGTTTTGAAAAGCATCGCATCAAAAGACAAACTAGGCGCAGTTACATAAAAGGCCGGATCTAACTGATAATGAAGTTTGCAAGTTTTTCTAAACTTCTCAAAAATGTCAGTCAATAAGAGGACATCTGTTTTTAAATACAAATCTGTGTATTGACCCAAATTTTTTATATTAAAGTGAGTCCATACTGATTGTGCATGTTGATAATTTTCGTCAGTAATATGCTCATTTGTAAGAGTGCTGTAAAACATGTTCTTCTCTGGGAGAGATCGCTCTTGAAAACGCTCCCAACAGTTCATATACTCGTAAGGGTATATACCTTTGCGTGTAAGTAAATTGAATTGCGATTGAATAGGAAAATGATTTCGCAAATGTTCAAATTCTTCTTTTTTTATAGTTTTGCTTAACTTATCCAAGCTAGTACCTAAGAATTTAAACGAATCTACAAATCGTAGTTGTATAAATTCTTGATCTGAAACAGGAATAAATTTCGTAAATGACACATAATTTTCTTTCGTTTTAGGTATAATCTTAATATTTCCAGGCAATTCGCCTAATTGTTTTATAAACAAATGGCAATCATACCCTGCTAAATTATGAAAAAAAATAGGAATATACTTTGGTATTTTGTATTGCAAATTACAATATTTATGTGCTGCACCGCGAAATAAGCCTGTTATATGACAGTGATCTCGCACTTTATCAGAAAAAAGGAAATTTTGACAAATATGACAACGAGTGGCTTGCATGAAATCAGTAGCATCTTGCTCTGTAAAAATCATCGGAGAATTTTTAGACAAAATTGAATGAATTTCTCGAGCATCACGATAGATACATTCTATAAATTGACTAACACAATCAATACCACGATATGAAACATACCGATTATAACTTGCGTCCATAGAACACACTATATTATATGCAAACGCGATCGGGATATGACGTTGTAGTGTTTTTGTGTTTGTCGTATCAGAAACTGAAGTATTTTCTTTATGTTCCTCTAAAATAGTCTCAAAATCTGCATAAATTACGAAAGGAACGTTTTGTTTTCGATCATAATTTTGAAATTTAACTACCGAACCTTTTTCCGGTAATACAGTAACAATTCCGCTACAAAAATGATTTTCAAGTTCTACGCAGGTAGTAAAAAACACTAAACACGTATCACAAAAATATAATTTTCCGTGATGAGAAGTAATTTGATTTCTGACAAGCCGCGACAAATCTTTGATTAGACAATAATGCGAACTCAGACCGTTATCTAACAGTAACAAATGAATGGTTTTTTTATTTTTGTTGTTTTCAGATTTGTACAAAGGACCTTTAACAGTTTTATTATTCTTTAAACCATATATAATAAAACTCAACTCGGGATTGTTTTTTTCGAAGATTTTCATGTCTGAGAACGTAACAGGAAAAGAGATTCCGTCGATATTTAAAACATCCCGGAAGTGAGGATAAGACGATACCCTCTCAGGGTGGTTATGAGCGGGATACAGAGCCGCTGTTACGCTCCATAAAAAACAGGATTGATCCTTATTTTGAATGTTTACACAGGCTTTCTTATTTTGTATACATTTAGGTAGTTTTAAATAAGACGAACCACCTAATGGCTGGTATTTATTTACGTTCATTTCTAAATGTGAATTATTCAAAAATGCCCAGCCGCTATCGCTCTCCTGAAACTCTTCTATTTTCTTTTTCAATGTATCAACTACTTTTGAAAATACACTATCAAAATCATAGTAGCTATAAATTATAAAATTTTTTGTGTTAAAGGATTTAATTTCCTGCACACTATTTTTAAAAAGCACGAAAATGGCAAAAAGTTCAAAATTTACTTTTAAACATGTATGTTTCTTTAAGGCTTCATCTAAAAGGGGCTTTATTTTAATACGAATAGAATTTAAAAAACCATCTAAAGACACTTGATTATCAGGTTCGCAAGCGGTAATACGGTACGAAGTGATACGAGAGCGAAATGCAGATCGTACAATTTCCACACCATCGCTAATTAGCTGGCTGGAGTTATTTTGTTTATGCACGCGACTGCGTAAGTGCCCTACCCAAGAGGTTGAACCAACAGATGTGTTACAAATCGCGCAAAATGGCATATTGCTGAACCACAAATAAAAAAATGAAATAATATAAAATGTATCTTATAGGCGGCGAGTGTGTTATACACTGCGGGTTTTGTATGCAAATCAAGGTTCTACAGCCAAAGTTAAGAAGCGCACTACCACAAACCGGAGCGGTGTGTGGTGCAGAGTGAAAATCACCATAAAATTGGAAGTTAACCTAAAGGGAATATTAACGAATACTTATCAATACAAAAACGTTGAAATGTTAAAAAAAATATTTTAAGTTGATCTTATTGCTATAATACGTAAGGCTCAATTTCTTCGAAAATGGCGAACGCCTGACCTGGGACGCTCTGCGGTGTGTGGTGCAGTGTGAAAATCACCATAAAATTAAAAGTTAACCTAACGGGAATATTGACGAATACTTATCAATACAAAAACATTGAAATGTTAAAAAATTATTTAAAGTTAATCTTATTGCTATAATACGTAGGCTCAATTTCTTCGAAAATGGCGTACGCCCGACCTAGGAAGTCCTGCAGAGCTTCCCACTCACGCGATTGTTCGCAGCACTGTAGTTTTACAGATGCCAGTGCTTTCTTATACCGCTCTTCTGCAGAAGTGATCCTAACATCGTCGGTGTTGTAGATCTTCAGATCCACATAAAACTCGCCGGAAGTGGTTACGGTGCGACGACACTGGCCCGAAGACACCCGCGACGTGAAACTAGAGGCTATGCCGCTAGTGGAGCTCTTGTTGTTTGACGCCCGCTCGTCCTTATTTATTATGGAAAATAAATTTTTGGTTTTTTTCGCTCTGTAAACAAAAAAAAAAAAAAAAACTTTAATACTAATTAATATCACTTAGCATTTAAAAATCCTACGTACAAAAGTACTAGATAAAAATTTAGTCGATTTCAAGTCACTTTGATTGATGGCTTTTAAAACTAAAAGGTATACTTAAATAAGAATTTATTGCATTTGTTTATCTATACTTCTATACTAATATTATAAAGAGGAAATATTTGTGTGTATGTATGTAGATATGTATGTAACGAATAAACTCAAAAACTACTAGACCGATTTCAAAAATTCTTTCACTTTTAGAATGCTACATTATCCCTGATTAACATAGGCTATATTTTATCCTGATACTCTCACGGGAACGGGAACCACGCGGGTAAGACCGCGAGGATCCGCTAGTATTAATATAAAATGAAACCAACCATTTGTTTAGGTTAAAATAAATAGAGCCACAAAAATCGTGTTAATCTATACTAATATTATAAAGACGAAAGATTTGTTTGTTTGTTTGAATTGAATAGGCTTCCAAACTACTGGACCGATTTTAGAAAGCTACATTCTTACCAAGTGACATAGGCTATATTTTATCCCGATATTCCCATGTGGGTAAAACCGCGAGGATCCGCTAGTATTAATATAAAATGAAACCAACCATTGGTTTAGGTATATTAATATAAAATAAATAGAGCCACAAAAATCTTGTTAATCTATACTAATGTTATAGAGACGAAAGATTTGTTTGTTTGTTTGAATTGAATAGGCTTCGAAACCACTGGACCGATTTTAGAAAGCTACATTCTTACCAAGTGACATAGGCTATATTTTATCCCGATATTCCCATGCGGGTAAAACCGGGAGGATCCGCTAGTAAAATAATATAATTACCGAGGTGAAGGAGGCGTTGACAGGGCTTGGGCGTTGGCGACCGCAGCGTTGGTTATCTTGCGTTTGCTCGGCTTGGGTGCCTTGGGCGCGGCGGCAGCGGCGGCGGTGGTGGCAGGAACGGTTGAACTCGAGGGGGTCGCTTTTTTCTTGCGTGGTGTTGGCACTACTACTGGGACTACCTCTTCGGTGCTGGATGCGTACTCAGAGTCCGACCTATAAAGAAAAAAACATGTGAATATTTATAATAATAAACAAGGAACCTACTCCTTTATTGAAGTTGGTTAGACAGAAAAAAAAATTAAAAAATATAAGTAGTATAGGTATAGTAGAGTACTTACTAACATTTTAAATAATAATCAGGAACTTGTTTCTTGACCGTCCACAGAAACTGCACGAAAATAATGGGATTTTACAACCAAAATTCCGTAATTTATGTAATCGATAAATAAAACGTCAGCGAAAAGTAAATCAAATTTGTTGTGACCAAAGTCACAATAAATTTCATAGGAATTTGGTACATATTCTTTTTTTAATTACAATAAACATAAAATGCAATAGCAATGCACTTAATACCTTTGGAATTGGAATATTATAGGAACTTTGATGTTATGGTCAAATGAAACGTATTGTATTACTCTATGTTGCAGTTAGACTCAAAACAAAATCTAATGTGTGTGTTAATTTTTCAAATGTCTAAAATCTATGACAAATTCTTTTCAGTACGTAGGTACTGAATTAGCATTTACTTATTTAGGATCTTACTGACTTAAAAAAAAATAAAAATAAGGATAAACTTTGAGATTAATAAAATTAGCGAAAAACAATAACTCTTATGTAGCTACCTTTCACTTTTTAATTTTAATCATTTCAGGTCTCGGAATCAATTCCTGAACAAGCCAAATATTTGTGTGTTTGAACATATTATTATTATAGTATTTGTCTTGGTCGGGGTGTTATCTATGTATATTAAATGTATTTAAAAATTTCCATAACACAATTTCTTAATGAGAACTCCTTATGAGTTAGATAATTTGGTGTGATTGTAGGAATTTATTATTATTATTATTATTATTTTCAGTGTTAATCAAATATTTTATTGAATAGGTATGATAAAAATTCAAAGTTTTAGCTCAAGACTAGCATGTTTCTTCTCATCACTTTCTGAAACACTTTGCATTCAGATATTTTTAATAATGTCCGTTTTTTTATGTCCATCGCAACATGAAGTAAATAACAAAACTCTAAAGTTACATCCGTACACACACTTCGTTAACATTTAATGCTGAATCTGCATGCGCGCACTGTTAGACCAAGAGTCAACATGTTTGATATGAACGCAAATAGGACAAAGTTAATACCCCCAAGGGTCTTTTTTAACGAAACAGATACTTACCAAAATATGTTTTTAAATTTTTGTCTGTCTGTCTGTTGTCCGCGTTTCACGCAAAACTACTGAACCGATTTTTATGAAACTTTTTTTGTTATATAGCTATTGTCCTCGCCATATCGGATCAAAATATCTGATGTGGAACCATAGCAGTCCAGCCAAACTATTCTCATAGGTTGGGTAGATATAAAATACCGCCTTAAGAAAAATTGTTAAACGTGATGAGCATTTTTTATTGCCATACAAATATTGAAGGTCTGGTAGTCCCCGCGAGCGAAGCCGCGGGCAGCCGCTAGTATTGACCTGAGTATTCAATAAAACGATTTAATAGGTAAGTAAGTACTCAATTGTGTTTATCAAAATGCATGTTTTTATTAATATGATTGCAAAAAAATTACAAGTGAGTAGAGTATAGCGTTCAACTCCTGGCTCCTGGTCTGTGCGATGTGCATCATGCCTTCCCACGCTTGCGACATTATGACGCAAGGTTTCTTTGAGCATGTTCATTCATTGTACTCGTAAGAAAAAGTGAAAAATATGATTTTAATGTGTGGAATCAGTGGATAACATAAAATGTAAGTAAGTATATTTTTATCCTTTTTGTGTAAATTTTGAAACTGGGTTTGTACTATATTTTATTATATGACTGCGATAGTAATATGCGTCATACATTTTCGTAGTGAGTAGGTGTACCTAAATTTAAAATTGGTGTTTAAAAAGATCCATGCATAGATTCAATCAAAATTATATCATGTAAATGTACCAACACACAATAATAAAAAAAATATTGTGTCCGAGTCTGAGTAATAATTTTAGGTGAAATTAGGGCAGAAGCCTCGGTTTTGGTTTATGCCCTGGTTTGACCACTTTTTGCTCTAAAAGTTTTCTAAATACTTAACTTTTCGTCATTTTCGACATTGGGAATTAAAAAAAGTTATATTATGGTATTATTAAATATTTGTTTTGCAATTGATTGGTTTCTAGCACATTAGAATATATTGATTTAACCTGGGTTTGGTTTTGATTTTTTGCTATTACAAAGTTTGGTTATAATTATCAATAAGTGGCTTAAGCCAAGGCATTTGGCACGTAGCGCACATTTTGTGTTAAATACAAAAATCTATTTCTTTTTTTTATTTTTATTGAAAGATGTACCTTTAAAAATTGATAAGTTCTCAATAATTTATGATATAATTTTTGTGTTAAATACCCTAGACCATTTAGCACTTAGTGCTTTAAGTGAAAAACATCCACAGGGGTCTCCTGTATTTTTCTCAAAATCTTTCTTATTGATATTTCTGGTTGGTTTTAGCTTTTTCATATTTAAATTTAATGTTATATACGGCCTAATGTCTTTAACGACTTAAATATATTATAATTCGCTCTAACATTAAATTAAATATCGAATACCTACAATTAAACAGACCTGCGGTACTTACGTAAATCGTAAAATTAACAGTATGTACGTTACATTTTTTCAGGTACCTACTGTTCCACTGACCTACATTTTAAGGACTAATACGTAAATTGTTACGCATAAAAACGCATCACTAATAATTACGTAAGTATCAGGTGAGATTTAGGTACATTGTTTTAATTATTATATGCATTCCATAGCCTTAGTTTTCATTGTTCTTCTCTATTTTCAGACTGTGAGCAAAAAACTGCGCCATCCAGAATATAATATCAAAACCACAAGAAACTTCAACATGAAGAACGTCAGATGTTTTTTGCCAAAAAGAACTCCCAAAAAATATTTATCTTAGTAACCTATTGTATTTAATAAATGACGATTCTGCGAGTGTTTTATTTCACTTTATTTTATCTTTACATAATATAGCGATATTGACTAGGTAAAGGTAAAATAAAGCCAAGGTAATGGTATGTTTTTCAAGGTAATGGTATGTTTTCAAAGGTTATGCAAAAATGGTAACGCTAATAGTAAATTTGGTAAGTAAATAATAAAACACATAGGTACCAGGTTGCTAAGTATTAGGGAGCCACTTTCGGTGAGAGAATCTTACCACGGGTCTCTCGGTAGATACTTACCATGGGTCTACAGCCGAATGTGTTAGGCAGAACATTCAGTGAAAGAATCTTACCATGGGTCTGGAGCTGAATGTGTTAGGAAGGACATTTGGTGAGAGAATCTTACCACGGGTCTCTCGGTAGATACTTACCATGGGTCTACAGCCGAATGTGTTAGGCAGAACATTCAGTGAAAGAATCTTACCATGGGTCTGGAGCTGAATGTGTTAGGAAGGACATTTGGTGAGAGAATCTTACCACGGGTCTCTCGGTAGATACTTACCATGGGTCTACAGCCGAATGTGTTAGGCAGAACATTCAGTGAAAGAATCTTACCATGGGTCTGGAGCTGAATGTGTTAGGAAGGACATTTGGTGAGAGAATCTTACCATGGGTCTCTCGGAAGATACTTACCACGGGTCTTCAGCCGAATGTGTTAGGCAGAACATTCAGTGAAAGAATCTTACCATGGGTCTGGAGCTGAATGTGTTAGGAAGAACTGAACGTATGTAATCCGTAGTGTATTATTGGGCATTCTGCCGACCGGAGCGAGCGCAGCGAGCGATCGGAAGCGAAGCGGACGACCACCGGGGGGCAGAATGCCCAATAATACACTACTATCATCATCAGTCGCACGACGCTGACTGGACTCCTCTAAGGATCTCCACAATAATACTTCACATTTCATGTAATATATAACAAAATTTAAATAATTTTTATCTTAGAGAAAACCCCCGAAACTTTTTGGTTTAATGTATTTCCGAAGTTACGCAAATTTAGAATCTGATTACTAACTATATTGTGGATTAGTTACTTTATTTAACAAATTATCAAAACGACTTATTTTTATCTAAAAAAGTACCGGAACGAAATTTGTTTTAAACAAATTTCGTTTTATGAAAAATCCCGGGATTTTTCAATTTGATATATCTCCGAAGCTCCGCGATTTTAGAATCAGATTTTTTTACTAATAATATTGTGGACAAATAACTTTATTATAATGTAAGTTGCAGCTTCTAATTCAATGAAACAAAGCCAGAAAAAAATAAAATCGAAAAACACGGAATCTCAGTTTTTGTGGTCCAGTTAGGTCCTAGACAGGTCAAAAAAGGTTCGTAATATAGCTTTTTATTTGGCTCATCAAAGAACTACACCACGTCAAATTCTTCCCTTACAGATTTATAAATATTTTTTTTTTCTGTTTCTTAGAAATACGGGATTTGAAATTTATTTCAAAGATAATATAAAAACTATACAAGTGAACTGCACGGGAGTTCTAGTCGGGCATTTAAAACGAGTTACTTTATCGAATTAACCGATAAATAGAGAATGTCCGATTTTAGGCTGAAAAAAAGACTGTGCACCGCAGTAATGTTTACAGAGAGCATGGCTTACCCAAACAACTCATTTCAAAACACCGAAACCAATGTAAGAATGAATGTAGTACATGATTAATTTTGTAAAACAAGACTCACAATTAACTACAAGAAAAAAACCTTGTCTGCCTATGACCAAGTTGCTTTGTCATTTAAGTAATCACTTACAGTGTAGTAGCCGTTATTGAGGAGGCAATTTTTTATATGATTCTTAAACTCTTCAAAGGGTAACATACCCATGAAGGACCCTTATACAAAGATACCTTCTCTAATTGGTACCAAGGCATTACAAGTCCATTCCTTTCTCTTGTATTGCGACCATGCAAATCGCCATGTTAAGTATACAAATTAATATTACGACGCACAAAAAGAAAACAACTATAATACAAATAAATAAAATTGGAGTGTCTGTATGTAATATTAAAAGAACCGCTTTTTACTACATGCATATGATTATAATTACTATATAAGTACGATACATATACCAAAATAACATTTGTTACAATTTTTATCTGTCTGTCTGTTTGTTCCGGCTAATCTCTGAAACGGCTAGACCGATTTTGACGAGACTTTCACTGGCAGGTAGCTGATGTAATAAAGATTAACTTAGGCTACTTTTTATTCCGATATTCCCACGGGAACGAGAACCACGCGGGTAAACCCGCGGGCAGCCGCTAGTTTAATATAAATTGAGATGCAGCAGTCAGTATACTACTTTTTGAACTTCTCCCTAACATAAGTTTTATAGCTTAGTTGATAAATGGCCCTTATTGTTCGTTTTTGCAAAATTAATATAGCAACCTCCTGGATGCCTGCGTCATACCTATATGAAATAAAAATTCATCCCAGAGCCATTGTGAATTCGTTGCGAAACTAATAATTTTACAGTAGTTATGTTACTTCAATTCAAATCAGTGTTAGGAGAAGTGTTTCCAGTTAAAAAACTGGAAACACTTCTCCTAACACTGATTTGAATTTGGCACATGGTATAAACAGGGGGGCTACCGCGTAACTTTATGGGTATGAACTTCATACGTTTTTGGGAACTTTAAGTCAATTTTATACAGAAAATTACCGCTATCAGTTTCTTGTTTTGTGACGTCGGGTATAACGATAACTAGCTCGCAACGTTCAACAGAACAAAGCAGCAAAAATCTATCCAGATAAAGAATTCAAATGACAGTTGAAGCCCATACCCATATCCATATTTCTTAGCCGGTAGCCCCCCAGATCCATAATACAACAAAAAAAAATACGTTTTTTACAAAATCATAAGAATCATCATCCTGGATCTTGCTCAAGGCGGGAAAAATGGATATTTCTCTGTAATACCCTGGGTATTCTTTGTTCCCATATTTAAATAATTGAATATTTTTTCTTAATTTCATTAAGTCAGGAAAAATTCTTTCAGCAATGCAATCATTAAAAATAACAGCAAGATATGGAGCAATGGTGTAAATAATGCTTTTAAAAATAGTTACAGATATACCCCATAAATAAGTTACCTACACGTGAAGTGGGGATGTATTTTTTTTTTATTGTCTACCCGATAGTGTGGGGTGTCGCTGAATAGCAGTTTTAAAATATTTCGGGTTTGTAAACAGATTTTTGATTGAGGCATCCGTTTGTGAATTATTAAGCTTTAAAGTGCAAAATTTTGTTGGGGTCAAGTGTCCCCACCCTCTGCCAGCCAAATGGTTGTTTTTGGATACGTGGAAAAATTCACGATAGTTGTATATAATATGACGAAGTTAAAAGGAAAACTAGCACAGCTAAGAAGGCTTTACAAGATTTTTTTAATATTTTATTTATTTATTTATTAGAAACCAGGCAAGCATTTGACCGCCATCTTGTTTGGCTAACAGGATGCAGTCTAGGA
The DNA here is from genome assembly GCA_949710035.1 of Crambus lathoniellus. Taxonomy (NCBI): domain Eukaryota; kingdom Metazoa; phylum Arthropoda; class Insecta; order Lepidoptera; family Crambidae; genus Crambus; species Crambus lathoniellus. Next base: position 12,280,601 of record OX453297.1, read on the forward strand.
TGTTACATGCCTGCCCAGGAGAAGCCTATTCACTCTCGACTTAAAGAGACTTGGGTTGTAAGAATCAGGGAACACAGAGACAGGCAGCTCATTCCACTCTATAAGTACAAACCACAAATATAATCGTTTTTGAAAACCGCAAATATAACTTTGTCATTAATACGAATATTATAAAATACAAAGTTGTGTATGCCTTCATGGGTGAGTCCGACTCGCACTTAGCCGATTTTAAATTTTGAAGTTAGTTAAAAAGTAGTTATTATGTTTTCATGAATGACTGAGTGAATATTAACGATATTACTAACTGGGAAAGAAGTTTAATTAGTTACATTAAACGAGTGATTATTTCTAAATAGTGTGGCTACTTTGAATAAAACTCCAACTAGTTACATTAATGTAACTAACTACAATGTAATTAGATGGAACATACGCAACAGAAAGAGTTTTTTTCCGTTTTATTCCGAAATTATAAGGCCCACTCATTTTACATATTTGGCGCATATTTGTGCAAAATATGCCTTTATTATGCAATCAAATCGTTTCCCTCTAGAAACTTCTTTCTGGCTGGGGTAACGGACACCTAAAATCCGTAGGAAAATTTTAAATTAATCGTAATTTGGTAAAGATCCAACTAAAGAGCAAATTGACTGTAGTTTATTAATATACATTTAATATACATTTTTTTGGTCTCATAAACTACTTTGAAAAGCCTTCAGTAGCGGAATTATAGTGGTGGTCCCGCTGTAGAGTATGCTCCCCAGCGGGACCACATTGATTTCGTTTTTACAACGAAACTATAGATATACATTTTTTTTAATTGCGTATACAATTATATACAAATTTTCTACATTTTTTTGATGCTAATTAAATTAACGTAGCTCAAAGTGGTCCCGCTGTAGAGCATCACGTAAAAAAACACGCCGATCCGTTGCTCCGTTTTGACGTGAAAGACGGATATACAAACAATAAAAACAGTATGTCAAAAAAAAGAACTTATCACGCTGAACAACTTCTCTTAAGATGCTATCTCATATAGTTTAACCTGGCTGCTAGGGTTCCACATCAGCTGGCCTAGCATGAACGGCTTTTATCATGCGATATGATATAGCACGTCATGCTGTCTTGCTTACCTACCCCACTAAGGTGGAAGCAAGACAGCAAGACGTGCTATATCATATCGCGTGATATAATGATGGTAATGCTAGCCAGGCAGGTGTACCAAGACCTTCAAACTTTGTACGTCAATAGAAAATGCTCATCACATTTAACAATTTTCCATAAGACGGTATTTTTATATCTCTCATAGTTTGGCTGGACTGTTATGGTTCCACATCGGCCATTTCGATCTTCTAAATAAATTATAGCCTTCCTATAAGTTGGCGACAACTAATAGCTATATAAAAAAAAAGTTTCATTAAAATCCGTTTAGTAGTTTTTGCCTGAAACGTGGACAACAGACAGACAGACAAAAAATTCAAAAACTATATTTTTGGTATCTGTTCCGTTTAAGAAGACCCTTGGTGGTATTTTTATCTATTTCTTTTCAATGTATACAGCCCCTGTACCGGCTAAAAATTATGGGTATGGACATGGGCTTCATTTGACATTTGAAGCCCATATTATGCCCTTAAAAGCACAAAATATGGGCATCAAATGTTAAATGAAGCCCAGGTAGCCCCCTGAATAGAATCGCATACAGTTTTATAATAAGTATGAATTATTTTATTTATTTACTTTTGATGATAGTTTTTTTGTTATACAGCTATTGGTCCTTGCCAACATATAGCTATAATTTATTTTGAAGATTGCAATTTCTGATGTGGAACCATAGCAGTCCAGACAAACTATGAGAGATATAAAAATACCGTTTTTTTTCTGCTCATGAAAACAAACAATTTTTATTATGGGACCAACACTATAATCGCAGAAAAAAAAACAGCTATTCTATACAAAAGTGCAAAAATATTTAATCAAAATGTATGGAACATCTGATATTTTTTCGCGATTTCAGTTTTGGTCCAATAATAAAAGTTGTTTATTTTCATGAGAAAAATAATCCCTAAAAATATCCGGGGTGATAAAAAAATACCGTGTATATTACATAAACAGTACCTACGTATTAACACATAAAAAAATTATATCACATAGCCTTCCGCCCGCGGTTTTGCCGCGTGTACTACACGACGTTTTTCCGAGGGAATGTGATATTTTTCCGGGATAAAATAAGCCTATGGGACTCTCTAGCTCCTAAACTATCCACATACAAAAGAAACAGGTAAAGATAAAGATAAAAGATAAAGATCGATCCGTTGCTCCGTTTTGACGTGAAAGACGGACATACAAACAAACACACTTTCACATTTATAATGTTAGTACTTATATATTGTATGTCAAAAGAAAATACTTATAACGCTGAACAACTTTTCTTAAGATGCTGTATTTGTATATCTTATAGTTAAGCTGGGCTGCAAGGGTTCCAAATCAGGAGTACCAGACCTTCGATATTTTTCGTCAATAGAAAATGTCCATGACGTTAAACAACTTTTCTTAAGACGCTATGTTTGTATCTCATATAGTTTAATCTGGCTGCTAGGGTTCCACATCAGGTGTACCAGACCTTCAAACTTTGTACGTCAATAGAAAGTGCTCATCACGTTTAACAATTTTCCTTAAAACGGTATTTTTATATCTCTCATAGTTTGGCTGGACTTCTATGGTTCCACATCAGAAATTGCGATCTTCAAAATAAATTATAGCTATATGTTGGCAACGACCAATAGCTGTATAACAAAAAAACTTTCATCAAAATCCGTTCCGTAAACTTTTTTGCCGACGTCATCACGCGAAAAAATTCATCCCCTGTTTTCACCCTCTTTAGGGTAGTTTTTTTTACAAACTTTGAATGTCGTATTTATTTATCTAATCAAAAGCCTCTAAAATAATTTTGAAGCTTCTAGCTTTAAAAATGACGTCATTTCCATACAAACTTTCATCCCCTTTTTCAACCCCTTACAGCCCTTTGTTCACATAAAAAAGTTGCCTATGTCCTTTCTCAGGCTCTAGACTATCTCTGTACCAATTTTTATTTAAATCGGTTCCGTAATTTAGGCGTGATTGTGTAACACACAGACAGACAGATTCGCATTTTCGCATTTATAATATAAGTAAGGATAGTATGGATATTAGTATGGATGGATAAATATACGGCATTGGCACTGTCTTGGCAGTAAAGACAAGTCAACCAAAGACATGCTTCTTTCGCCTTTTAACCTAATCGATTAAGAATCACATTGCAATATTTGCAATACAGTACAGCGTAATTTTGGGTACCTACCTAAACGTTTTGGGTTCCTCAATAAATTCGTCACAGAGCGTATGTGACGAATAAATGTTAGCAGCAAGACAGTAGAAAATTACTAGAGATGTATGAAGATGTCAGTTTAGGCAACGAGGTTATACAGTTTAAAAGTTTTTAAGGGCGTATTACACTTTGCTAAATTCAGCTTCTAATTAAGCATACATTGCTTGTTTTGATTGCATCACTTGCTACAAATTAGCTCAAAGAAAGCAATGTATGCTTAATTAGATGCTGAATTTAGCCAAGTGTAATAAGCCCTAAATTTATTATTAATAAAATTATTAATTTGAATCAGACTATGTACGAAAAAAATAATATAGTTATGAGCTAAGAAAGTAATAAAATTATTAATTTGAATCAGACTACGAAAAAATAATAAAGTTATGAGCAAAGAAAGATGGATGCACTAACTTTTGTTTTAATATCATGTTAAAGATTGCTTCCAAATGAAAGTTGTATTAAAAAGCGCGGCTTCGCCCGCGTGTACTACACGACGTTATCCTGAGGGAATATGATATTTTTGCGGGATAAACAATAGCCTATGTCACTTTCCAGCTCCCAATCTACCCTCGTACTAAAAATCACATTGAATTGACGTAAAAGACGGACAAACAAATAATACCTACTGATTTTCCCGTGGGAATATGATACTTTCCTGTTATCAAAAGTAAAAGTTGCCTATTATAAAAAAAATAAAAAAATTATAATCCTTCGCAGGGTCTCAAACTATTTACTTAAATACCAATTTCTGCCCGCGCTTTAAGTATTTTCCCATGGGAATGAGATTTTTTCCCGCGATGAAAGGTAAGTATGTCCTTCCCAGGGCCTCAAGCTGTTTCCATTCTAAATTATAATCCTTCCCAGGACCTTAAACTATCACCTTAAATACCAAACCCATTCCACAGCTTTGTCCGCGCTAAAAGTTATTCTCCCATGGCAATGAGCCTTATTCCCGCGGTAAAAAGTAGCCTTTGTCCTTTCTAGGGTCTCAAACTATCTACATTCCTAATTTCATCAAAAGCGTTTCAGCCGTTTTGACGTGAAAACGGAACATACATACAGGCAGACAAACAAACAAACAAACATAATACATTTGCGCATTTATAATATTAACTAGGGATGGTACCTATCTCTCATGATCACGAACAGTTCACCAGAAAGATCATTCTCTAAACCGAAATTGATAAAAAATTGCCTTCGGATGTCCATGACGGAAGACCAGCCACTTCATTGAAATGAAATGTAGACAAAAATCGATTCATAGAAATGAGGTATTTACTAGTTATATGATAATCCCAATATCATTATAGTTTGTTATAAATAATCTACTAATCTTCTTAGTTTTTTTTAACGACTTCCAAAAAAAAATAAACTGTACTCGATTCGACTGTATATTTGTTTGTGTTTTTTTAATATGATATGATTTATTTCTATTTGTTTTTATGGATACTTATAATGAAAGTTTATCGTTTTTGAGGGAATCCGTATTTTTTCTTTTCATTTTATTTTCATAAATTATTGAGATAATAGTTAATTGAAAATAGTATATTCTAGAAGGACGTAAGTACAATATCAGGCATAATATTCGAATTCGCATAAGCGATTCCTTAGCCTCAACCCTGCCTTTTTCTAACCTTCAATTTAAAAAAAAAATGTCTTTGACATGATGTTTTACGTAGAGATGTAGCACGTAAGCTAGTATTTTGTGTCGATAATAATAGCATTTTTGTTTAAAGGGATTATTTATTTTAATTTAGTCAGATGCAATAAAACAACGCTACACTTGATTAATTTCATCTCAAATCAAATGTGATATACAACTGTAGTTTTAAAAATGCTATACTTTTCATTACTTGTAAACTTGTAACATGCTCAATACCTTAAACAAGGTGCTGTGTAAGTACTTTTTAAAATCTTCGTGAATCTTATGACACAAAGTCATAATAAAACAAAGCCATTTCAGTATTACTACCAATTTAAATTATACTAAGCTTCCTCATTTGTCTTTGAAAATAATCGATAATAAGTCGAGTCAAGCATGCATCACTATTAAAATGACAGCAATTTTGACATATTTTGTTTGTTTGTTTACTTTCTTTTCTTTTCTTCTTATGGACTGATTCCAGGCAAATGCATACACGCTAGGTAGGCCTGACATTGATAATTATACACATTTTTTTAAATATTTTAATAAATAGGCGACCAAAAATCTAAAAAAATGTTTTTCATGTTTAATTAGTTGGAATCTCGAAATGGTTTTCGAATTTTACTGCCTTGCAAAAAATAAAACGTTGTCAATTGTATAGACGGGGGGCCCGCACCACAGACTTAGCCTAGGGCACAGAATAATATGCCTAGGGGTCCAAAGTTCTTAAATCCGGCCCTGCTAAGTTGGCGACTCAGAATGTCAGAATAGGATACTATTTAAACTGATATAATCCCTTGGGACAGTATAAATACATTTGCGGACGGTCACTAGTATATTATAAAAATTAAGACGCTACTCGGAAAAAGTATGGACTTTTTGATTTAAAACTATAGGATGGTTACAGTTGTTACAAATCTGGTAGGTACCTAATAAGATATATATTTCTTCATACCTTTATCTAGAATCGTATAGTTTCAAAAACACGATTTTATGATTTTGCCTCGACACTTTTTCTTTTCGAAAAGACCTCTAAAAAATACGAAAATTCAAGATTATTCTTAAATGGGGTTACTTACACTATTGGAAATAGGTTTAATTAGTGGACACCAATAATATTTAGGATCGTATAGAAGCATTTTTTTTAAAATCGCTGTAGTTTTTTAATACGAAGTGATTTTGTTTTTTTGCCTAATCTGCAAAATCGGTCTCGCTCCCGCGCGCGTCGTTTTCTCATTGCTATCTCGCTTCAGCATAATTTTTCCGAGTATCGCCTTAAATAAATAAAAGAATAAAGTAGATGGTACACACATTGGGTACACACAAGAAATAATACGGTTGGCAACCTTACGTCGAGCTCACATTTCCCATATAAATCTTGTTCGCGGTGCGTTCGTTCGGCAACAAATGATTGCGGCTACCGAGGGCCTTCATTACAACTAATTGGCGACAATCAGCGTTACCCGCTACCGCTGCGCTGCAAGGAAACTTCTCGAACGATTCGTTGGTTGTGCACTTCACGTTGGGTTGGGTTTTAACAAAAACAACAAAATATCGTAAATTTTTCACGCCCGACTTCAAAGTAGGTACTTACGTTATTTATTTGGTGAGGAATTATTTCTTACTTTTTTGATGTGATTTTTTTGAAGGCGGTTTTATTTTTTTATAAAAATAATGTGTGATCGTTGAAGTGACATGAAATTCTATTTTGTAGTAGGTACTCAGGTGGCGGACTTACGTTGAGCTCACATTTCCCATAAAAATCTTGTTCGTGGGCCTTTATTACAACTAATTGGCGACAATCAACGCTACCCGCTACCGCTGCAACGAAACTTCTCGAACGATTCGTTGGTTCTGCAGCTCACGTTGAAGCTGTATGATACACCTACTCTTTGCCCAACTCTAATAGAGGATCGGACTATTATTGGTATGTCAATATTTAATAGGTAAGTAAGTAGTGACATTCAAAAATATAACATTGAAGAATAACAAAAGTTTAAAAAAGAATTTAAACTGCAAGTAATGAGCTGCTGAATTGTGACAACCTGTCTATCTCTTTCTAAAACGAAATTTTATATGGCGTGAGTATGGCGCTACTAACATTCTGACGTATCACATGTATCTAGCGATGTCCTTGTCTAATAAGGAAGTTTGATGATCTATATCTCGGAAAATATTTATGTAAAATATTTAAAAATCAATACATACCTGTGGAGTGTTTCTGATGTTTCTCAAAACATTATAAACAAATAAATTAAAAAAAAATAGTCCGGGCCCCTATTCAAAGGAAAAGGAAACTTCGATATACCTACCCGTCCCTCGCACTCGCACTCTCCAGGCATGACAGAATCAAGTGCAATCGGCGGGGCTAACAAAGTTTAATTTTTCGTTGAATTAGACTAGGAAACGTTCGAAAAACGAAACTAGCCCTCCGAAACAGGGCCTTTCGGAGTAAAGTTGCCAAGAGCTCACATTTCCCATATAAATCTTGTTCGTTCGGCTGAAAAATACTGCAGCTACCGAGAGCCTTCATTACAACTAATTGGAGACAATTAGACTACCACTACCGATGCAAGGAAACTTCTGGAACGATTCGTTAGTTCTGCACTTCATTAGGTAGTGAAAGATTGGTAATGCTTTTAGAAACACTGTTTTAGAGTAATAAGTAACGAAAGATGTGATTGATTGTATTAATTTCCAAGGTATCTTCAAATTGTGAGTTAGTAGCTAAAAGTAAGTTCTGTATATAAATATGGAGTTAGGAGTTAGGTACTAACTAAGCTTACTAACACTAGCTTACTACCCTGGCTTGAGAAATTATAGCCTCATGTATCTCGGGTATAACTCGGATCTATTCCATTCTAATACAGTTATGTACTTATCCTGGTTACTTTAATTAACAACTGTTGTTATATTGGAATTTTATTGTGAAACAACTAGTTTAATTGTGTAGAAGCTAGAGCTAAAAATCTGCTCTTAATTTGTATTGCAAACCACCACTGCCACCAAGTGGACACCGTTTCTGTGCAAGTGTGTAAACGGTTCAGAAGTTTCTTCCTCTAAAACCCCTTGCATACAAGATTCTAATGTGTTTACAGAGTACTTACTGGTGTTTAAACTTCAAAAAATCTTAAAAGTTAGAAGAGGAGATGGGTCAGTCAGACAAATAAATTAAAGTAGGTAAGGTACGCTGCCGCTTGGTTGCTCAACTGAGGACACAGAAGGCGTTATCCAAAAACAAGAAAATTCTATAAAGTCTGGGGCTCTGTAAGCGAGACCTAAGATCGACAGCCGACGTTATGCGAGTAGCCCCTGTGGTGGCCCGATCTGGTGAGTCTTGGGAAGCCTTTGGCTGCTGACAGCACAGACCTATCTGTTATGGTATGGAGATATCCTTGGTCATCGTCGACAGCTGACGTTATGCGAGTAGCCCCTGTGGTGGCCCGATCTGGTGAGCCTTGAGAAGCCTTTGGCTGCTGACAGCACAGACCTATCTGTTATGGTATGGAGATATCCTTGGTCATCGTGAGGCACACTTAATGATGAAATCGATGGAGCATAGCCAATTTTGATTGAATCTCTAAAGTAACCGCGCATATTAACGTGTGTAGCTAAGCACTATGAGTAATGTAGGCAAGAATTACGAAACTGTTGATTGACAGTTTTGAAATACTGCTACAGCAAGAGGGTATTGAATAATGGTAAAAAGAAACAACTTTGAAGATACAATCGTAAGTTGGCTTGTGTTTTAGAGTGAGAACATGCCTTTGTACCTAAGTCACGACTGCTAATTTGTGCGCTAAACAAAAGAAAGTTACACGGGTGGCGACCCTCCGCTCGGTCGGTTCGCACGCCCTGCGCCAGCGCTACGCGGAAGCAACACAATTCACTCGGCAAAAACCAACGCGTTCGCTGCGAGAAACAATATCGCTACTCCATGAGAACACAAATAACTTCTATGAGCAATAACCGTAAAATTATGTTGGTAAGGATAATTTCCTATTAGTAATAACGGTTATTACACAACAAAGGGCACTTCGGCTTGTTAAAGTTTACTGTGCGTAAACAATAAATGCCTGCATTCAACTTGAACAGTATTAACGCTTTAAATGCTTTAATATCAATAGCTAACTTGGTTGAAATCAAGCAGGTATAACAAGATAATACATCTTTGTAGCACCATTTTGTGGGTACCCAATTATTTTTACTGTAAGCAACTATTATAACTAAAGTCAGTGTGCTTCACAACGTCTGGCAATCTTGAAACCAAGGGGCTATTGACTAAAGTAACCCCAGATAATACAAGGGAATTCGATGCCAGCGTATTCATTCGTCTTCCATTCACAATAGCGCTGTTGCCACGCCGGGTCTACACGTATGACATATCTCCTCGGCATAATAAACTTTACCAGCCAAGTCTATCTGCCGATGGCCTATTGCGATGTCAAACCTCCATTCACGGTACATTATTGTTGTATTCAAACAAATTTAACAAACTCAAATCGATTTGATTCAAAAACGTTTACTTATGTTATTTATTATGCCTCACCTTTTAAGTTCATAGGTTATTTCTCAACGGATACTTATAAGCTCACGACATTTTGTTGTTGGCCCCATAGCAACACCATAATAACAATGGGGAATAATTTTATATCCCCTCAACAAAAAAACCAGATGTAAGTACGTCAAAATGCTTAAGTCAAAAATATATTTTCGGGAATGACTACGCGCAAATTCTCGAACAGTTTTCCTGTTACTTAACATAATAAATGCGTCATGTTTTCATTCACCGTGGACCATGAAACTAAGGAAACAAACTGAAAACCTTTTCAAAGGAAATAAATGCTTATGCTCACAAAAAAACGCTCTTAATGCTTATAATAAAGATAAATTAAGACAAACTGAATTATTTGTAGCTTCACGGTTCAGGGTTACTAAACTAGTGTTTTGTTTATTACGCTATAAATTTATAAGTTAAACGCTAATTAATCGTCAGATAAAAACTGTTGCAAGACAAAGAGGCAACAGAGCGTCGGACCGCGAAAATTATGATAATGTCTTGACTAATCAATGCAGTTTTTATAGGAACTATTTCATTAAAAAACTATTTGACTATGAACTTTACTGTATTTTAGAATCTCGTTTTCTTTTTTCTTCTACTACGCATACTTTATAGCAATTATGCAGATTTAATACTGAACTGATTTTAGCTGAATTGTTTACTATGGAATATTCTCGTTTCCTTTATCTTCTACTATTTCTACGCCTTTTGTATCATCAGTTATTTTAATGTCCCCACTTCTGGGGAACAGGCCATCTTTATAGATGGAAATAGAGATTGGGTGATCTATTAAGAATCTAAAATGGCATTTAATTATGAGAACATATTTGTTTTCGAATTTCAAAGTCCAGTCTTCATCTTCTTTGCTTCAAGGCAAATAGTCTTCGTTGTGCATGCAATATGTATCTGGGGTGCAACATTTTCTAATGAAATTAGAATTATATCGTCAAATTTATCATTGCAGTTCTGTCTGCCACTATATAATCAAATACTATCAGATCCATTTTATTGACCGAGATAGCGGTTACTCCAAAGAATGCCAATTTTTATCCAAACACGTCGACGATTATGCCACAAAACTATAGAAATCTTCAGTCACAGTCGCAGTATCTAGTAGCTAGGTACCTAAAATCGAAAATAAAATAACCATTGAACTGAAATCAACGAAGTTCCATCAAAAATAGTAAAAAAATATTTCTCCTCGAAAATTCCAGAGGGTTTCAAATCTACAATTTGGGGCGCGCAGTAATTTCTTTCTACAAAATAATTCTTCTACCTGGAACACTTACCTGCCAAGGAACCCACTGTTGCCGGCATACTTAAATATAGCTCCACGGGCCATAAAAAAACAACCGAATATAACAAAAGTCATCGCTTGATGGACACAAAACGAATTATCTAACTCTCGGAATATGGCCACGAAATTAAGATGAAACCTTTCTGAGAACTCAAAACTATGGACTTGTTTTAAATATTTACGCATGGTAATTTTTCAACCCGAATATGGAACGCGTGTCGTTACATTACAGTTGCTAACTAAAACTCCTTGATATTTTCCTGTCGTAAAATTTTATTTTTAAACCTTGTTTGAAAATTGTTACAACAACTTATAGTAGTAGAATAGATCTGTTGAAGTAGCCTTCTGTATCCTTTAACTTTTGCAAACTCAAGTTTGTTGAACTTGGGCAAATGCCACGGGACGTTTAAAGGCATCACTAGCTGAAACAGCCGTAATTTTAACAATGAAACTTTTGAAAATTACCCGTAAAATGTTGTGTAAACTTGAAGTTTATAAGATAAGTTGAATCCAAGAGAAGACTCAAGTTAAAGAGAACTGACTAATGAAAGTCAAATGTTAACAAATTGAACCAAACGTGATGAAACAGGTAATATCCAGACCCTTCTTTTAATAATTCTACCAGACAGTCTAACTGGTATTCAACAGCAAATTATGCCTCATAGCGTCAGTGTGCAAAGTACAGCCATATAAGAGCGCTTAATAATAATAATTCACGGTTCTCCGTATTGTGTAATTTGTATAGAGGCGTTTACAGCCCTACCTGCTCGCACGCAGCTACAAGGACAATAATTAACACGGTGATGCAAAAACATGAACGCACGATGGCGGATGTATATTAGCGGGGGTAAGGAACGGGGGGAAAGGTTGTCGGCCCCGGCCCGTGACGTCACCGCACTGACCACCTCGGGACCGCCACAATGGCCTTTCTCAGAAGGAGCAGATGCGCCTTTGCCGCTATCTGCCGGCCCCTTCCCCTCGCCCGCGCCTCTGTCTGTAAGCGTTTAAGGGATTGGCGCTGATAACCTCTATTGACAAAAAATATGAAGTGTTTGGGAACTTTTATAGTACTCACTCTTATCTTAGTTATGAAAACCGTGACTCAAGCGTCGTAAAAAGTCCATTCTTTACCTCCGGTACTCAAAAACTGTGGCAAAAACTCACTCTGAATAGCCAATAGTCGAGCAGCGTTACAACTAAACGACATTTTTTGGGCGGCACGACGGACGCGGGCAGGTAGGGACGCGGTCGCTCGACGCCGCGTGTACCTGGCGCGCTCAACGTATCATTACCTCGCGGTAATCACCGCTGCGGCCGCTCGCGTCCGGTCTCACGCCGCCGAGGCCTCCTCCGTCGAACCACGCAACTTCCATGGATGAGTGTGGATCTAGTCATGAAGTACAAAAACATGCACTAAACCTCCACTCATCGAAAGAAGTTGACCCTTGGGTGAAGACTCGCTGGCCCGTCACGACGCACTGCACGCACTTATCGTTCGCAAAGTCACGTTGTAGCACCGAACAGTTCACGAGCACGTTGCCGTATTTTTTAAACAAGCAGACCGAATGCGTCCGCGCTGCACCGACGATGCGCGCTCTCTGGAGGCTCACTACGAAATAAACGGTCGAGATTTGAAATCTGGGAATCTAGACGCTGCGCGTGCGGCCCGGCGCGGAGGGAGGGCAGCGCGCCGGCCAATGGCGGCTCTGCGCGCGCAAACCGTGACGTGGTGGGGAGAACCACCGCGCCTCGCCTCGCCGCGCGATATTATCTTTTCTTGAACGTTATTTTCTTTCTTTCCTACTCGCCCGTCCGTTCAACCGACAGCGGAAGTGAAATGAACGCGCGCGTAAACTGCAGACTAGCTAATGGTACATACTTTGCGGTGAACGAAGTACTCTGTTTAGCATAAGACTGGGTAAAAATATGCAACATTTCAAGCAAAACTTTATGATTTCAAAACTTGCAGCTTCATACATAATAAAGACAAATATTTTTGGAAACGTATCAGTACCTAATAAGTATTTTCTTTACGAAATACATTTACAGATTGCGGTGGTCGATATCGGAGGTGAAAGGAATGGCATTTTGTAACAGCGATCAATTACAACAAACAATACTTAACAGCTTGACGATAAAAAAAACGATGACAGTTAAAAACGGCTAATAAAACTTCCAAGTAATAAAATTAACAGGAAAAATGACACATCCATGTTTGGAATATAAGAATACGTTTCGCAATGTTTGTTGCGAGTAACAGAATTTTAGGTAACAGAGAGAGACAGAGTTAGTGAGGCTGAATCCGCTGAATCTAATAAAATGAGAATTTTTCATATTTATCACATTTCAAAATTATTGTCTATTCCAACTATGTTATAATGTCGAAATGTCTTCGAACGCTGCCATTTTTCATTGGAACTATGATAGATCGTTTGTTGTTTAGTCTTGGTTATGGAGGCAAGTGGCTATAGCACAGAATATTGGCGCGAAATGTGGCATCGGCGTCGGTCTGCGTAGGAACCGGCTTGGCTTTGTTTCTTGTTCGACTTCTAATTGTGAAGTCCAGTATCTGTGGCAATCGGTTTAAGTTTTACATACACACACTGCGTCTGTGAAATTTATTAAATTGTACCTAAGTACATATATTTCTTTCAAAGATTTGTAAATGTGCACTGAGGAACACTGATTTTTACTATAGGTAATTGATTACAAAAGGCAAGAATAAAAATAAACAAATTGCAAATAATATTGCAACATGTTAAGCCATCTTTAGGTAGCCTGCCATTAATTCAGATCAGGGAACGTACTCTGAAACGCCAAATCCAAAACTTCGTCAACCCCGCCTCTTTCACTAGATTCTGTTATGACTGGAGAGTGAAAGGGACGGGTATAACCAAGTTTGGGATTTTGCGTTTCGGAGACGGTCACAAAGTTGTGATCACGAAGTCCAACACAGTCGAACGGTTTTTCTTCAACTTATAACAATGTTCCTATACGTTTGCTCAACATGAATTTAACTTCAACGTACGTACAATCTAATACATAAAGGCATCTATATATATCTCAACTTCGCCTGGTAACAGGTGCCATTACTGGTCATGGACAATTTAACAGACATCTTTTTAATTTAGGTGTCACCGACAGTCCCCTATGCAGAGGATGCATGGAGGAAGAAGAAACAGCTGCCCACGTACTGCTGGAATGCAGGGGGGTGGCCCCCTACCGGGCGAGGTACCTCGGCTCGCCGGGCAGCGTCCAGGAAGCGATCACTAATGTGAAAGCTCTTGGAGCGTTCCTGGCTGAGCTGGGCTGGCTGGAGTGATCTGGCCGCGCACCCTCCGGACGCAAAATAGGCGCAATAGACGTCGAGTTGCGGAAACCGCCCGTATTGTTAAGAAGAAGAAGAAGAAGGCATCTATAGGATTACCGATTGCGTTCTTATTGTCGACTGAAATTTTCCATAATAACCTACCTACACAAAATCAATTATGTTGCGCTAAACATCTTTTGCAACCGAGGTTGAAAACAACTAGTTGCCAACCGACAGTAGCTTACCATTTTTACTTACTCCAGAAATAATTTGGTAGGTATGTATATAAAATTTATACAGGGGGAATTATTTTATAATACCTGAAGGGAAAGTACTCGAAATAATGGAGATGGTAAATTTCACTCAAAGGAAATATTCCTTTATTTTTGAAACGAAACAAAACTGCCATCAAAGATGTTTAAAAATAAGCTTGCCTCGCCCAGGGGGCCAAGCCTGCTAACGTTAAGTCATAATCGTGTCTCAATCGTGTTTCAATTGTAGTTCAATTGTAGTGCTTTTATACACACTAGTTATAAGAAATGTGTACTTTTTTCACAATACTTCTGATGGTCACACCACACACTACATTTACATCACAACATACTGTCATAATTCTTGTAACTAGTGTGTAAAAAAGCACTGCAACTACAACTGAAACACGATTGAGACATGATTATGACTTAACATTAGTAGACTTGGCCCCCTGGTTTCCAACCGGCTAAAATTCGAAAAAAACAACACCCTGTAATTTTATGTCATCAATCGATATGTAACTCATAACGATTAAATCACTCTAAGAAACATGGTAAACTAAATGAAAGGAAAACAATGAAAGACATTCATGATTCATGAGAGTCTGAATGATTTTTCAAGATCATTCAGACAAGGACTCGATTTCGAGTCAAGTCGATGTGTATACATTTGCATGTAAAAGGTAAGTTTAAAAAGAACTGTGAATGTTACTTGACAAAAATAAAGCAATTGTTCTTTTCAGTGAAACTTTCATCTCCATTATTTCGAGTACATACTTTCCCTCCACTTATCATGAAATAATTCCACCCTGTATATTTGATCTTCGAATACTCTAAATGTCAAACCGTTTTGAATCTAAGTAAGCAAAGTGTCAATTACCCTTTTGAGATACACTTCAAAAGGATAATTGACACTTTGCTTAGGAACCCAATCTCCCATGACCAACGGCGGCCACGAAAGCAAGTACTGGGAGTTTTACACTCGTATCTATAAACAAGTCCAAGTAATTACGTGAGTGTAAGTCATTTCATTACTTAAAGCAGCCATTTTTAGGCAATAACTAAGAATTTGAACGAAGTAAGAACTGTCAAAAGTAATAATACTTGGGCAAGTAATAGTCACCGAGTTCATTACTGAAGTACGTACCTACAGTGAATTGACTTATACTCAAGTAATTACTTTGGCTTGTCTATACTGCCGTCAATAGCATAGTTACAGTAACTCGGATTTTTGTCAAAACTGAGTTAGGTATACAGCCGTGATCACGATAGCGAGATCTACATTTTCATCTTACCCATTTTTTTGAATCGTTTTTTAATCCAAATTTAACAATCAAAAATTTGCAGTAAGTCGAGCAATTTTTTTATGTCACCAAGCATGATTACAGTAGGAACACTTACTGCAAAAGTTCTTGTTCAGAGTCACTCGGCCAGACCACAGTATGACATCTATGCCACTGATATGTTAAGTCATTTCCAGTATAAAAATTGGATATGAGCCAAGCAAATAAACAGTAAGAAGATATACCGTTTTAATCCTAAGCAGTTTCCCAATATTTAATAAATGAGTGGTCTAGTCTTAAAAACAGTATGCTGCGATACTGCAATTATGTTTAGTACATGTCATAAACATCACCTTCAGGTTACATATAAAAATACAGACAGTAAGATGCGATGCTGCATGTATGCTTAGTAATTGATATACTAATACTGATTGATTCATTACATATTGAAATTTTGTTACATGGATAAAGAAGATTTTTTTTTTCCTAAAATAGTTAAGTATAACTTTTGTTTTACGGCTTACGTATCTATAAGATCTACAAGTGTTGTTTGATAGATCAATAAGTCTTTATTTGATCCCAAAGAAAGGTTAGCTATTAAGTTTGTTTGAAATGTACTTAATGCTATTTTAGACTAGCGGACCCTTGCGGTTTTACCCGCGTGGTACCCGTTTCCATGGGAATATCGGGATAAAATAATAGCCTATGTTAATCAGTGATAATGTATCATTCTAAAAGTGTTTTGAGTTTATTCATTACATATACATACAAATCTTTCCTCTTTATAACATTAGTACAGATAATTCACTTTCCCTTACTAATACAATAACATCTGTGATTCTATAATAATATTACTTGTAAGAAGACTGATTATAATACTATTATTAAGTATTTGATTGAATACTGAATATATTGAATTTGAGTATTGAATTTGACGGTACAGGGTGTATTGCTGTCTTGCTAAATGCAGGTATTGTGCACTGGTATTTTCGTGGTGTGCATGTGCAATTTTTTGCGGGCGGGCGGGCGGTGCACCTTGCATATTGTGTTTTTTGCGGAAGTAAGCTACATATATTTAGTTTTTCACAACATATTATTAAGTCAACTTGAGTTGAGTAATTAATGTCAGAAAACTAAATTCTTAGTCATTGTGCCATTTTTAACTGTAAAGACTGATTTAATTAAGTAAAAATAAATAAGAAACGAAATTTTGTGATTTAATTGTTAGAAATAAATTTTTATTTGAACTAAATGATAACTTTTTGCACTAAACCTATCATGATCCGTCTAATTTTATTACTAGATTTTTTCGGCATCAGAACTGAAATCAGAATATCTGAAACAATATTTTTTTTTCAAATAAGTATATTAATAAAACCAATACTTAGCAGATAATGTTTTTTCACTTCTCATGCTCGTAAATTCGTGTTTATGTTGGGTATAGACTGCATAAAATCGCTTTTTATGCTCTAGTGCATAAAGTAAAATCTTCGTCTAAGTCTCAGACTCTAAGACAAAGGTCGTCAGGTAAACAGTCACACACGCAATTAAACTTCGTTAAATAAATTTGTTGTTTCATTCTGTTTCTTAAATTTTGTGAATAATTCATGTTAAATTACTAAATTAATAAAACTAGGCAAAATTAATGAGTTTTCTAAGAAATAAGTAATTCAAGAGCATTATGGACAGTAGTCCATACAGGGCAACACGGTGCTGCCCTGCCACTGCCACATTAAAAAAAAGAAAAAGAAAGTCTTCCCGCCAATATGTCGAAGTTTTAATTTTTTCTTTTTTGCAATATTGTTATTTATCTTCGTCGCACTCGAAGTGAAAAGCAGAGTATAACTCATTCATAAAACCCATTTTACCCTCGAATTGACTATCCATCCTCGCCTACGGCTCGGGTGGATATATACGTCTCGGGTAAAATGGTACGTTTTATGCACTTGTTGTACAATCTTCTATATAATTACTACCAGCCTGATAAAATAAAACGTATAAACCATTTAAATGTATATGGTTACTTAGCATAAATACAGTAAAATACACACTTCCTGTGTTTATGCTAAGTGTTCTCTATTAGAAAGTTTTTAGGAAATACTTAGTATAACAAGAATAATGAATTTATTTTGTTTTTCAATTGCTCAGTATTGGTTTCCAAATAAGTAATACATAGATGCTGAGGTCCTCTTTCATTTAAGGTATCAACCACCATGATCTGATCACAAATAATGGATTTATGGAAGATTTTCGCACCAAAACTTTTGCCGCGTTTTTCTCGAAACCGTCGAGAGCGCACTTACTGTAACTATGCTATTGACGGCAGTATAGCTACGTGTGTTAGGTAAGGAAACACTCCCCTAAGCGAGTCCTCCGAATAGCCCCTGCACTCGGGGGCGCGGTATGAATAAGCGCATTTCTTCCAGTCTTAAAAAGGGAATATGTATGTATAGGTACCTACTTACTACAGGATACAAGGAGCATGCCACGCATTTTGTACCTACAGAATGAAGCGGAATCGAAAACAAGCTATACTTTGTACAATCAGCGTCATTTATACGGTGCCATCCAAAGTGGTCAAATAGTTCGGAACACCATACAGTTGTTATGGTGTGCCGAATTATTTAATCACTTTAGAGGGCACCTTATATAAGACGCTGACTGTACAATGTAGCAATCGGTCCTTTGACAGCTCATTCGTGCAAAGCAATAAGTTTTTTGTAAAAACTTCGTTTTTATGACAAGCTTTTTTGTTGACTGTACTATGCAAAATTTCAGCTCAATCGGACACTGGGTAAAATTGAGTTTGCAAGATTTGTTCCCCACTAACTAACTAACTAACATGGCAAGTTAAATGAAAGCTTGTAAAAAGTTCACTATGCTATTGGCATCAAACTCAAGAAAAAAGGAATTAGACCTTTTTTAATGCAAGCTTATGCTAGAAAATTAGACCCTATTCCTAGTGCAACTTGTGCAATAGCAACATTCTGCTTTGCACGAAAATGAGCTGTCATAGGATAGGTAGGACCATGGCCCGCTATTATTTCTCGGCTGCTTGCGCCCCAGTGCAACGAGTGAGATAGAAGATGGCTTTGGTAGGACCCATTGTATAAAGTATAAACTGAATTAGGCATGGAAATGATTGCTATTTTTATGTGTTCATATGATTTTCATGTGTTCATATGATTTACTTGCCAAAATCATATGATTTCACCTGTGATTTATCTTATCACAGACAATGATTTTTGCACAGGCAATTATTTTTAATCATCGTGTCATAGCGTCACACTTGCTACTATTGCTGCTACTGGAAATTGGAAATGATTGATTTTTCACAGGTAATGATTTTGAATGATTGCAATGATTTTGAATGATTGCTACTTTGTAGCTATACTTATATGGAAATGGAATATAAATTATGATTTACATAATAATGACAAAATGCCACAATTTGAAAAATAATAAATTGTAAGTATAAAATATGTACTTACCTACTAAAAATGTTATAAAATTAAATAAATTCAGAAAAAATTTGATCAAATTAGAATAAATTAAAATAAATTGGGGGTGATTTCCCATGACAATTTTAATATGATTTGTAGCTGACTTTATGAAAGAACTAGCTTTCCGCCCGCGGCTTCGCCCGCGTGAACTACATGACGTTATCCCGCGGGAATGTGTTTTTTTTCGGTATAAAAAGTAGCCTATGTTCCTCTCCAGGCTACTAAGTATCTGTGTTCCAAATTTCAGCGAAATCCGTACAGCCGTTATGGCGGGATTGAGTAACAAACATCCAAACATCCAAACATCTAAACTTTCGCATTTATAATATTAGTAGGAAGTAGCAGGGTTGTGTGACTTATGATTGCATAAATTATATGATTAATCGAAGGTGATTCATGATATTTTGTTCCATGCCTAAAATGAATATCTATTGGTGGAGTTAGTTTGTACGGCTGTATTGCATATTTCTATTACAATAAAAAACCGCACCGAGTCCTCGGTGCAGAAACAGCAGTTTTTCAGCTTTTTGGAATACTTATTTTATACTTTTAAGCGCCTATGCAAGTACATTCATGAGACAGCGTTAGAGAGTTGTTACGAGTGTAGTACAAATATACCACTAAACAAACAATCTCAAATAATAACACCACATTACGTTTACCACCAAAATACCTCCCTTTACCATACCATCAAAGTGGTAAATACAGGGACCGTACCTCAGAATAAATAATGGTACACAGGTACAGAAGCTTCACTCCGGTGAACCATTTAAATAAATAGCAACTCTAACTACAACGCAATAAAGTGGAATTCAGCTTGTACGGCGCTAATTACGAATGGCCAGACGTTGCATCTCTTTCTATCGCATATATTCTAGCTCTTTTGCGGATCTAACTTCTATGGATTTTGCACCGCGCCGGCGGGCGGCGGTGCGGGCGAGAGTAGCGCGCATCGCGCAAGTACATCCAGTGACAGACGCCTGGCCTGACCGTACTCTGAAACGCAAATCCGAAACTTGGGTTAGCCCCGCCCGTTTGACTCGATTCTGCCATGACTGGAGAGTGAGAGGGACGAGTATAAAGAAGTTTTGGGTTTGGCATTTCAGAGGAGGCCTTCTGAACCGAAACAAGAGGTTAAAGGTATAAGGTAGGAGAGCCGCGTGTCCGCAAAAGGTTTTGCGCGAAACACAAAGGTAGTTCATTTCCGTTTGAACGATTTTCATTGCAACAACGTAAGGCGACACTTATTTTAGTAGTAAAGGCGTGACATGTTCCATATTATTAAAGATATTGAAAATGAAGTATTAGAAACAATCGACCCCCTGGACAGTCAAAGGTCGTGGGTTCGAATCACAGATCACCTGTAGTAGCAAGCTATCCCATCGAAGCTAGTTGTGAGATGGCCGATTTTTTCTAATACTTCATTTTCAATATTTTCTGACGTCTTTCTTGTGTTCTGTGGTATTTTATTAACCGACTTCATAAAAGGAGGTTATTAGTTTCACCTTTTTATAATTAGGGGAATGCCTATAAACATACCCCTTCCGCGTAACTTGCGTAAGTGTGCAGATGGTGGTTATGTGGGACTCACCTACCCCCTTCCCACTCCCCAAGAACTCGATGGGGGCTCAGGAGGGGGAAATACCCACTACAGGAGTCGCATTGTGGAGGACCCGGTGTGGACAGCTCCCACTATGTTATCAGATTGGCCTGTATGTATGTTAATATTGTTGGAATCGGTTATTGTTTTTATTCTTTAACTATCGCTGATGGGGTTAGGTGCTAAGTATCCTGATCTTTCAAAAATGTCATTTTTAAATTATTAGCAGTAAAAGAAAATAATTTAGGTCAAATATATCTCGCCACTTTATTGAGTAAAAATCACATGCAACAATCAAATTCAAAACATTAACATACAACTTTGATACCTTTGTCAACAATTTTTTTTTTAATAATTTCGAAACTGACTTTTTGGCACAATGATTATCAAAATAAAAATAGGTAAGTACTGGCAAACATTTCAATGTGGTGAATATTTCGTAAATCATGAAATGTTACAATTTACAGCGCCCGAATACTCGAAAGCGACTCAACTTTGGGAGCGTCTCAAACATCATGCCCTCTTTCATATTGACACTTAATGCAACAGGGATACAGTGCGACAACGTTTTCTGTTTCGGTGATAATCTTTAGAACTAAAACAGTTTTCATACGACAGTCCATTTTGACAGCTAATTTCGTATTGCAAGTGGCTCCTCTGTCACGGATGTCACCGGAACAGACAGGAATGTGGGACTATAATTATGTTTGAGACGCTCCTAAAGTTGAGTAGCGTTCGAGTATTCAGCCGTTAGTGGTCTAAGCAGATTTGTGTTGGTGAAGCAAAATTGAGTTGGTATTTTTAAGTTACTTTCGCATTCATAAAATTGAAAATCAAACAATATCAATAATACAGCACTTCAGATCTATTATAATTAAATTAAATCTGTGCACACGCACATTAAAGGCAATCTCACTCTTTGCATTCCTGGATTTACACTTTTCTTTAATTTAGCAGCACTTTTTTATTGGTGCATAGCAAGTTAAGTGCACTGTGCACTGCATAGACTTTAAAAACTTTGGAGACCAGCGGTAGTCTATATGGTAAAATACACCGGATGCGTACGCGTGTACATCGTGCACGTTGTAGTATAAAGCGTTGCGTTGCGTTATATAAGGTGTTGTAAAAAAAGTTAACGGAATTTTCCATACATTCTGATATATTCGATTTCAAATTTTCTATGGAACAACAGATATTTTTTTCGCGATTTCAATGTTGGTACCATAGTAAAGTTATTTGTGTGCATGAGTACATTGACCCCTCAAAATTCCGTTGACTTTTTTTGCAACACCTTTATGGAACAACAAATTTAGAATTTATGCGTGTTAATACGTTTTCTACAGAGATGTGTAAGACGTACTGTGTTGATGCAAGCATATTTAGTTGATTTACCCATAGAGCTTGGCAAGTTTCCTTGCTCTAATGGTGAAGTGAAAACTAAATCAACTTTATTTTGTTAAATAATCACTAAACTCACTCAACTCACTAAAATCACTAGACTGTAAACTAATTATTTAAGTAAATATTTTACCTGGATTCTTGATTCTTGAAATTTATTAATTTGAAGTAAAGTACTTGAAATGTAGTTGCAGCTTTTCTAAGCATAAAGCATTTCCAAAATCTTTCAACACATTTTTGTTTATAACAGAGATGCTATATTTGAGTTGAATTTGATATGACCCAGTCCTTTTGCTTGTTTAATTTGCTTATACTGTCTTGAGTACCTCATATCACACTCATTGAATCATCCAATAGCAACATTCCTTATCACTAGTAACTTAAGGGTCATTATTGGCCATTATAATAGTGCATCCCAAATCAGTCAGGTGCATACTCTCTGCTCCTCCGTCTAAGAGACGGTGTGAGCAGACGGCTAGCTTCTCGCTGATGGCACACTTCTGCTTGTTGGTTAAGTGTCCACTTGACACTACTACAGCACTTAGTTGCTCGAGAAGCTGGGAGGCGGAGTAGGCTTCCATTAGGAAACTGAAAGATAGAAGTTGTAAAATAAATAAATCGCAATCATTATGACTATTTATTAACTCGAACTGGTGTCACAAAATATATATCGGGGGCCATCTATTAATATGGATGGGATGGGAGGGAGGGGGGTCGGGCCTAATCATATTTTTCTTACATAGGGGGAGAAGGGGGTCAAAAACAAGCAAGGCTAGCCTCACGTAACTAATGGATGACCCTTCGAGCTGGACTGAAAAGAGTTCAGTTCTCCTATCGAATTTGAAAAGCAAACATTGCTTATGACGCTGATAAGATTCTAAACAACATATCAACCCCAGTTTTAAATTGCGTAGGGTGAGAATAAATGCGCTTTTACCTAAATTATAATTTGCAGATATTTTAATATTTTATTTAATTTTATATCACCTCTCCACGCAAAAAATAATTGGCCGTTGGCTACAACGCGGGCCCAATGCAAATTGGTGGGTGTGTTGTTTTATCTTTCAAAACATGGGAGAAGCTCAAATTTTTGATCACCCAATCGCAAGCGAAGGCCCAATACACAGAGATTTTCGTCTATTGCCCTAACAACTAAACTTACTAAAGGCCAAATATGGCTCGATATTTAAAGTATAAGTACTCACTTTTCAACAAATTTCTCCAGCTCTGTGTAGTTTTTGATACTCAAGTAATCCTGGACTAATTGGTCTGGTACCAAGCCTGTGACCTGAAAAAAAAGTATGTTAAATAAAAATACTTAAATAAATATTGAACACTACTAGGTACAACCAGCGTCAAATTAATCTAAGCGTCTAGAGTAGCCAAAAAGATCTGAAAAACATAAACGCAATTTGATCTATGCAGTTCGAATCATCTTAATCCTACTAATCCTACTAATATTATAAATGTGAAAGTTTGGATGTTTGGATGTTTGGATGTTTGGATGTTTGGATGTTTGGATGTTTGTTACTCAATCACGCCAAAACGGCTGAACGGATTTGGCTGAAATTTGGAACACAGATACTTTGTAGCCTGGAGAGGAACATAGGCTACTTTTTATCCCGGAAAAATGTCACATTCCTGCGGGATAACGTCGTGTAGTCCACGCGGGCGAAGCCGCGGGCGGAAAACTAGTATTATAAATGTGAAAGTTTAGATGTTTGGATGTTTGGATGTTTGTTACTCAATCACGCCAAAACGGCTGAACGGATTTGGCTGAAATTTAGGGCAAAGATACTTTGGAGCCTGGAGAGGAACATAGGCTACTTTTTATCCCGGAAAAATGTGACATTCCCGCGGGATAACGTCGTGTAGTCCACGCGGGCGAAGCCGCGGGCGGAAAGCTAGTACACCATAACTTTGAGAGCTTTGTTTGCTTAGATAATTTTGAACATTCTGACTGCTCATATAAATATGAAACTATGAGTGCTAAGATATTTTGAACACCTTACGTGCTTACAACAATATGATGATTCGTACTGCGTAGATCAAATTGGTTTTATGTTTTACAGATGATTGTGACTACTCTAGACGCTTATATCAATTTGACAATGACTGTACATACATTGCTTGTATCCCAAATTAAATAACTCAAGCAGTTGTGTTGTGGAAATTAGATGAAAAACATGTATGTATGTTATGGGTATTACTACATACATCTAGACAGGAGTTAGATTCTACATTTACCAGACTTTAAAAAAATTGTGTGTAAAGTCCGTTCGGTTAGATAGTGTCGGTATACCCGCACGGCATTGTGGCTCTTGCTATAAAATGCAGATATCTATACATATAATAAAATCGTAGACTTTCCGTGTCTGTACACTGAAGATATTTGCAAAAAAAATACCAGAACATGTTAGAAATAAGCAATAGAGCGTATAAATATCTTTTTTTAATTTTTTGTCTGTTTGTCAGTTTGTCTGTTGTCCTGTTTGTCGGTTTGTTTGTGCCGGGATCACGCAAAAACCACTGAACGGATCTTTATGAAATTCTGTACGAAGCCAACTGGTTACTCTGAAAAAAGTATAGGATACTTTTTGTCGCGTAAAAACCCCTTATTCCTACGGGAAAATACAAAAACTGATTCTTACTAAAATAAATGGCGCCACAAGATTATGAAAATACGTTATATTTAATCGCTGTCTCAATTAATATTGAATCATGGTTATTTTTTTTTACCTGCTTCAAAACATAATATAAATTGAAACCCATCCAGGCCCATATAAAATCATAAAAAAAGACATGTTATTTATGTCATTATAACTACTAAGCAATAGATGGCGCAGGAAGTCAGAAAGATTACGATATACCTCTCACAAAAGTACATTCGAATGATTATATTAAGTAGGGTGAAAGCCCCCTCTGTTGCCACTTTAAGATGTTTTTCTCTTCTTTCGCCTATAGTCTTAAGTAGGTATCTATAAAATACAAAATTTATATCTTAAATTGTCAAGAATGTATCTTATACTTCTCTTAAAATTTTTAAATTCTTACAATAAAAAAAAACTAAAAAAAAAACTAACCGACTCCAAAAAGTATTTTTCACCTGAAAAGGAAAAAATTATATCTTTAATTAAGGTACCTTTTTGAGGTCGGTGCCAGTCAGTTTATTTTTTTTTTAATTACTTTTTATTGCCTAAGTTTTAGTGTATATTGTAACATACCACCACATATCGAAAACTACTAAACCGATTTTGATGAATCTTAGACTGCTCTCAAAGTAAGATTACACATAATTTAAATCAAATAGAATCATCTCGATATGCCTTTAGATTTCGAGAAATTCGTGGACAAACATAGTAAAAAACATATAACTATACGTATACTTACGAAATTTAGTTTTATTTTAGTCAATTAAAAACCTATTTTTTAAACTTAAAATATGCGAAAGGGTGCCGATTGATGTGTTTTTTGTTAATCAAATTTTAAAAGATACATCGAGAAATCAATACTTATCTAACTTAGATAAAATAAAAGAAACATCTAATTTGATGTTAACTGAAAAACGTTTATTGAATAATATTCCTAAGTCATAAGAAATTCTTACTATTGTTATTATGACTTAAAAGTCATAGATAAAAAGTATATATTAAAAAGCAAAAGTTATTAACGAAATGTTTTAAGCTAAGTAAGCACTCGGGGCAGTGGCCAAGACTGAAGTTTTCACCCTATTGATGTAATATTTCTATTTCTCATTTCCACTCGACGCTAGATGTCGCTACTGTAAGTATAGTGCCACACACATATCTGACCCGGTGACAGTGGTGGTGGAGGAGCCACTAGCAATACAAAATTAACTGTCAAAATGGACTGCCGGCAGTCAACAGTATGTTTAGTACCAAAAAATAACCACTGTGTGAAATAAGTTTTTCGCAATGTAGACAAAACACAGCCGTCTCTATCGGAGATGGCTGTGAGACAAAATGATACCAATGTCATTTTAAAAAATTTGCTCATAAACGATATGTGGCCAGTCACAGCCGTCTCTATCGTCTAGAGATGGCTGTGGGCCAGTACGTAGATATATAGTGCGACAAGCTTTTATCTTTGGAACTAAAACAGTTTTCATACGACAGTCCATTTTGACAGCTAATTTCGTATTGCAAGTGGCTCCTCTGTCACGGTCGTCACCGGAACAGACAGAAGTGTGGGACTATACAGTGCGACAACGTTTTCTGTTCCGGTGCCCAAAACTGGAACTAACGTGTTTTCTTTTTAATGTAATTTTGCTGTCAAGTTTCTGTCCAACCATAGCGCCGTTGTCACCAGAACAGAAAAGATTGTCGATCTGTACATGGACTATACCTACACGTAATATTATAGTATTCTTTGCCTACACCTACCTACCATTTTTTATGCCATTTAACCGGCTCTGGCTCCTTATAGGTCTTCAGCCGTAGGTACCTTCCACTTACATAAAATAATGGAATATTAAAAATAGTTTTCATTCTAACTTATTTACTTAATCATTTATTTACGAGGAAAGCTTACATAAATGATTTTGATTAAAATTTAAATAATTAAATGGTACTTGTTAGCGACGCGCTCAATATTCGCATTTTTATTATTTTTGTTAAAATAAGTAGGTAGTTTTATTCAATGTCAGGTGGCGCCTGCGTGCACCAGTTGGACGTTTTTCACAGTAGTCCGCGTTTAACCGCTGTCAATGCTCCACGCTACGGTCGCTTTGTGTGTTAAGCCTTCCACTTTTTGTAATAATTTCAGTAATATAGTGTTAAATCGTGATTCGGTGTTTCATTCCCGGTGTGATAACCTCGGAACAATAACAAAGTGGTCATTCGGCCGGATCGATGTTTTCCACACCGCCGTCAAAAATGGTGAACACTCGCAGTACCGTGCGTCGTGAACGCGATCAAATCGATTTAAACAAGAACGAAATGTCTGGAACCACGCAGAATAATGAAGAATCTTCGCAGTCTTTCACTAAAAAGAGTGAAAATGACGCGCAAAATGTCGAAACCCATGCGGAAGCGTCCAAGATGGCGAGCACCAGTGTTAAGACGGAAATGCCGTTACAGCCGCCATCCCGATATGTAACACAGCGAAGTATTGTTTCCAAAAAATCTTCATCATCGTCTGTAATAGCAAGAAAAAAGAA
Source organism: Crambus lathoniellus (assembly GCA_949710035.1). Classification (NCBI taxonomy): domain Eukaryota; kingdom Metazoa; phylum Arthropoda; class Insecta; order Lepidoptera; family Crambidae; genus Crambus; species Crambus lathoniellus. Next base: position 12,307,986 of record OX453297.1, read on the forward strand.
ATTACAGTTAGAAGCTGCAAAACAAAAGGCGAAAATACAAATGGAGCTAATAGATAGACAGTTGGAAGCGGATATCGCGGAACTTGAAGATGAAGAATTATACAGTCCACATCATGATGATGATTCCACTAACGACGTTGAGCAATGGTTAGAAAAAAGCTACCAGCAAGCAGGAAGGCTGACCCCCGAACGGGATTTTCAAACGGGTGAGCCTCTTTCATCAGCGCCACCTCAAGGACAAGCGCCAGCGCCTGAACCGAAAGGCGCCGGCGTAACCGGCGACACCGTGCACCTACTTGCTAAAGCACTGAAAGACATGGCCGCTACCTCCGTCGCTAAGGATCCTAATAGAAATTTACTAAGCCGCTTGTGTACGCCCCGAGACTTGCCAGAATTTACTGGTGAACCAATGGAATGGCTGCAATTCAAAGAAGCCTATTATGAGTCGACAGAGGTCTGCAAGTTCAGCCCGAAAGAAAATATGTGGCGACTCCGTAAGTGCCTAAAAGGCGGTGCTAAAGATGCTGTTTCTGCTTTATTGATGAGCGCAACATCACCTGAAAAAATTATATCCACTTTGGAACTAAGGTTTGGAAACCCTGATCTCATTATAACAAAAATTCTACAAGATGTTAATAAACTTCAACCGTTGCCGAATGACTATCACAAAGACATAGTAACATTTTCGGTTAAAGTACAGAATCTGATTGAAGCAATAAGGTCCCTGAAAAGAGAAGAGTATCTCCAAGGAATGAGTGTGGCCTCCGTTATTATATCCAAGCTGCCTGCGATTTTATTATCCAAGTGGTCAGATTATAGTTTTCCTTTAATAACAAAAGGGCAAAAATCACGGCTACTTATCCTATCCGATTTTTTGCACGAAGAAGCATTGAAAATATCGACAACTTCAAATGTACAATTTTTAACGCAACGCAATGATCAAAACTATAGACTTCGACAGAGTGAATACAATAACAACCGGTCACACGCAGTGTTGGTGCAGTCAGAAAGTGATATCAATGATAACTGCAATTTTTGTCGCAAATCAAAACATTGTTTACCTGAGTGTAAAATGTTTAAGAAGGCGCTGCGAAAAGCGAGATGGAACTATGTGAAACGTAACGGCGTGTGCTACAAATGCCTCAGTTCCCGTCATAACAGGGAAACATGCACCGCGCCCACCTGCGATAAGGACGGCTGTGGTCAGCCGCATCATAAATTACTGCATTACCCGAATCAAAATCGTGAAAGCACAGTTACGAGACCGCAACCTGCCTCAGTGACTTCGAGTTTGATTAGTGAGAACGTTAATCATATAGGCGCGAGTGATAAAAAATCAGTGTTGCTAAAAGTTGTGCCGATTCGTATACACGGTCCAAACGGTGTAATAAATACAAACGCGTTACTCGACGACGGAGCTACGATATCATTGATAAGCCACCAGCTGGCGGGGCGCGCGGGGCTGCGCGGCCGCCGCCATACAATGCGAGTGAGTGGCGCCTGGACTGATAACGAGCTTGTGTGCGATGCCACGGTAATGAATGTAAACATCTCAGGTATGGACAGTAGTTCTATTAATAAAATAACAATGCACAGTGTTCATGAATTAAACTTGCCTATTCAAAAGTTATCAGTTGTAAATAGTAAAAGCTTTAATCATTTGAATGATATTAAATTAAATTACTGTGTGCGGGATTGTAAACCGGAAGTATTAATAGGTCAAGATAACTATCATTTGTTGTTACCATTAGAGGTTAAGATAGGGAAAAGTAATGAGCCGTACGCTACGCTTACTCCCCTGGGTTGGTGTATTCATGGGACTGTGCCCGTGTTGCGGGGTGCAACTCCCACGCCCAAGTCGGTCTGTCTCACACACGCTGTCACGGGGTCGACCGCGACCGATGATGTAGATAATACGTACCTGCTACAGAATATACACGATGAGGTACGACATTCATTCGCGCTGGACTCCCTCGGCATCTCAGGTAAGCCTAGACAAAATGAAAATGAAGTACGCGCCGTAGCACAGTTACAACAAACAGCTGAGCTCGTTGACGGCCGCTGGTACGTGGGGTTGCCCTGGAAAGATGAAAGCTGTAAGATGCCAGATTCTTACCCTAGCGCTCTAAAAAGGTTTTTAAGCATTGAGAAAAAAATGGCTAAGGATAAAGGTTTTGCTCGACGTTATGCAGACCGCATAAATCATTTATTGCAAAATGATTATGCCCAAGAGTTAAAAAAAACAACTTCGTCAAATAAAGTTTGGTACTTACCACATTTTGGTGTCGACAATCCTTATAAAAATAAATTGCGACTAGTTTTCGATGGGGCAGGTAAAGTCGACGGTTTGTGTTTAAATGACTTTTTACTTACAGGGCCCGACCTTTTGTCATCACTGTATGGAATAATGCTGCGCTTTAGGATAAACGAGATTGCAGTAACCGGTGACATAAGGGACATGTTCCTGAGAGTAAAGATCCGTGAAGAAGATCAACACGCACTACGTTTTCTCTGGAGAGACAGCCCTAGCGAGCCCATCAAAAAGTATGTAATGACTTCTTTAATTTTTGGCGCCAATTGTTCGCCGTTTGTTGCGCAATTTGTAAAAAACTTAAATGCAACGCAGTATGAGTCATCATACCCGGCCGCCGTTGAAGCGATAAAGCATTCGCACTATATGGATGACTATATACAAAGTTTACCAAATGAATCGAGCGCAATCGAAATGGTACAAAATGTAGCTCATATACATAAACAGGGTAGTTTTGAAATTAGAAATTGGACTAGCAATAGCCTCGCGGTTCTAGAGAGTGTTTCAAAAGACACTTTGGGTTCCGCTGCGATAAGGTTCAAAACAGCCGGACAGAACGAAGGAGAACGTACACTCGGTCTTATTTGGTACCCGGGAACGGATGAGCTGGGTTTCGACGTTTCCCTAAAACGCATTCCCGACAACGTTCTTTCGAAAAAAGAAAGACCAACGAAGCGACTTATGCTTCGAGTTATTATGTCTGTTTTTGATATTTTCGGATTTTTAGCGCCGTTTACCATTCAAGGACGCATTATGTTACAGGACACATGGCGATTGAATATAGGTTGGGACGATTGCATTCCTGATAATATTTACTCTAAATGGTGCACTTGGGTTGACCTACTTAAAACCGTAAACAAGGTGCGCGTAGCGAGATACTATCGTATTGCTGCGGGAACGAGCGATGCGGTGGCGGAACCGGCGCCGGAACCGGCGCCGGTGGCGGAGCTAAATTCAAGTAGCAAGAGCCCCTCCTCCGCACCTCACGGGTCGCCCTATTCTACGATGACGTCAGCGCCTGCTACGACACCCGGCTACGAGACTGCTACGGACAAATCATCGGCTACGGCAAGTAACTATGATAATTTGCAATTACATGTTTTTAGTGATGCTTCAGCCAAAGCAATGTGTGCCGTAGCGTATTGGCGTTGGGCCGATAATGGTAAAACCAGGGTCGCCCTAATCGGAAGTAAATGTCGAGTTATGCCCGTCAAACCACTGACGATGCCACGAGCGGAACTACAAGCCGCTTTGTTGGGTGCTAGGTTTATGGATTCGATTATTCGTGAGCACAAATTAATAGTCACTCAGCGCGTTTTATGGTGTGATTCAACTACTGTTCTCCATTGGATCAGAAACACTACTCGAAATTATAAAACGTTTGAAGCCAATCGTTTAGGTGAGATTGACGAACTTACGAGTATAAAAGAATGGAAATATATACCGACTAAAATGAACGTTGCTGATCTAGCTACGAGAGAGGTATTTGATGAATCTGTATTTAACAGTGAATGGTTTTCAGGTCCAAAATTCTTGTATGGTAAGGAGCATACTTGGCCGGTGGATGTGATTGAGCCTTTGATAAGTGAGGTGAACAGTGCCTGCGTCACCGTTAAGGAAACCTTACCTGTTGACTTACCTGTACCCAATCCGGAGCGCTTTTCTTCCTGGTTGCGGTTGCTGAGAGCTACAGCTACAGTATTGGTGTTTGTCGAAAGATGCAGAAAGGGTACAGCCAGCATTGACTGTAACATAATGGCTCAAGCAGAGCATATGATTATAAAATATGCACAAAATGCATCTTTCGCCGAGGAAATAGCTGCAATAAGTAACGGAAGACCAGTAAAGCGTACGAGCAGGTTACTTACCTTAACACCTTACCTGGATGAATGCGGAATACTTCGCGTCGGTGGTCGCATAGACGCTGCTGCGAACGTCAACCTGGAAACAAAAAGGCCAATAATATTAGATGGGCGAAATCCAGTAGCGCGACTCATTGTACGTCATTACCATGTCAAAGTGGCTCACGGCAACCAGGAAACCATTGTAAATGATCTGAAACAAAAATACTGGATTATTAAATTGAGACCAACTGTTAAATCAGTAGCATATGAATGTATGTTTTGTAGAATGCGCAAGGCTAAGCCGCAGATGCCTCGAATGGGCGACTTACCTGTAGCTCGTATGTCACACCATAATAGGCCATTCACATTTTGTGGTCTAGACCTTTTCGGGCCTATGGAGGTAGCTGTGGGTAGACGCAGGGAGAAGAGATACGGAGTTCTTTTTACGTGCCTTACCGTACGCGCCGTTCATTTAGAACTCGTAGCGTCACTTTCAACGGATTCTTTGATCATGGCACTTCGCAGAATGGCAGCTCGTCGAGGATGGCCGAAGCATCTATATTCGGACAATGGCACCAACTTACGAGGTGCTGACAAAGAGCTGCAAAGGTCGCTAAACGTCTTGGATGTCGAAGTGCTGAAAAAGGAGGGTGTCAACAATGAAATGGAGTGGCATTTTATACCCCCAGCCAGCCCACACTGGGGTGGAGCATGGGAAAGACTGATAAGGTCAGTAAAAACCTCACTTCAAGTCGTGCTCAACGAGCGCGCTCCTAAGGAGGAAGTGCTGATCACCTTTTTAGCAGAAGTGGAAAATATTGTAAACAGTCGTCCTTTGGGTCATGTTTCTGTCGAGCCCGGTAGTACTGAGACTTTAACGCCTAACCATTTTATTTTAGGAGCTTCGTGCAATTTACCTGTCATCGGTGCGTTTGATGATGAAGACTTGTGCTTGAGGAAGCAGTGGCGAAAGGCACAGCGGCTAGCAGACATGTATTGGGTCAGGTGGGTAAAAGAAATCTTACCTGAGATGCTGCCGCGCCGAAAGTGGAATGAAGAAAAAATACCTCTTAAGGTTGGTGATTGTGTTTTTGTGGTGGATCCGAGTTCACCACGTAATGTTTGGCCTAAAGGTATAATACAGCGTGTCTACCCCGGTAAAGATCAGCGTGTGAGACTAGTTGACGTAAAAACAAAGTCAGGCGTGCTGCGCCGGTCAGCATCACGCGTCGCACCTTTTCCTTTGGGTGATTAGTGCTGTGCCAGCACTAGGGGGGGGAGTGTTAGCGACGCGCTCAATATTCGCATTTTTATTATTTTTGTTAAAATAAGTAGGTAGTTTTATTCAATGTCAAGTGGCGCCTGCGTGCACCAGTTGGACGTTTTTCACAGTAGTCCGCGTTTAACCGCTGTCAATGCTCCACGCTACGGTCGCTTTGTGTGTTAAGCCTTCCACTTTTTGTAATAATTTCAGTAATATAGTGTTAAATCGTGATTCGGTGTTTCATTCCCGGTGTGATAACCTCGGAACAATAACACATACAATACGCCTTTCTCAAGTTACAAAACAATTTCTGAAAGTGGAGCCAAAATTGGTGCAAAGTAGGAACGAATTACGGTACCTATAGGCTATAGGTAGATAAGAGCTTGCTCGAGTTGGTTATGCTATTCCACTCAATAAATAAGCTGCTGAAACATTAAATTTGCCATTCTACCTACCTATTTAAGGCGCCGATTCCCCAAAATAGGGTATTTTAGATTATGGATTACTCGCAAATCACAAGTACTTTAAATTTGGAAAAAATATATGTTATTTTACAGTTATTTATCTAGTGCTTCCGGCCGTATTTTTTTGATTGGTGATATTTTACTGTGTCAAATAAAATCCCAAACATCTGTCTAATAATAATTCAAATATCATATTACTTGCAGTATACTTGGTTTTAGCTAATGAAAAACATATGAAAATAATTGTCTATGAATAGCCGAGGGATTCCGGCCGTCATAAATTTAAATTTTTTATTAATTCATTTTTAATTGAATTTTAAGTGATTTTCGATTCGCGGGGCGCTCGCGAGTTCTCAGTTCACTGCCGGCTGCCGCTGGGTCCGCGCGAAGTGTATCGAGCGCGGCCGAGCAAGCGTTAGCGTGCCTATTTCGGTCGGGAATCCTCGCCTTAAATGTTATTCGTGAAATCTATACATATAAAACTCTAAATT